>VZTE01003003.1:453716-529208 GCA_013397775.1 Eulacestoma nigropectus
AAAAAGTCCCTCAGCCGGTTCCATCCGATTAATGGGAATAAACCGCGTCTTGCCCTCGCCGCTGACTCGCGTGTACGCTGGGGAAGCTGTGGGGAGCTGGGCTGGGAAAGCTGCTGGTCGCTATCAGCCTTTCCAGCAAAATCTTGTCATCACCTGGGAGTGACGGGCAGAGGGAAGAACTTCTATTAAATCGGATATCAATAGTAAATCTCTGCCTGATGTATTTACTAAGATCCCACCTGAATTGATGCTCTGTTTTAGCGTCCAAGTTAACCTGGTTGCTATGACAATGCTATAAAACATTAACTAAGGTACTTAGAAATTCGATGCTTATTTTCATGTGAAAACCATGTCATTATTTTTGCTGTAACGTGCAAATAATTACTCTAAGGGGCAGACTGTTTTTTATCAAATCAACTACAACCAGCCATTATCAATTACACTTTACTTGGAAAGACTTATCATCAAGATATGAAAGGCTCTGGCATTTGTGGATTTTTCTGACAGTCTTAATGAGGAAGAGCAATGGTTTTTTACCTAAGTACAGACCTAATGCTCCCTATTAGGCTGGATTATGTATGTGCTCACCAACTTGATGATGGAGTAGAGCCCCTGAGAGCTCATTTTAGTGACACGATATAAAAATACCGACATTGTTTACAGTAAGGACCAGAAATGATACAGCAAAGGACTGTGTCTAGGTTTAAAAGGCAGCTGTCTGCTAAGGAAGGCAGGAACCTTCCTTGGAATGGAGAATATGACCCTCTTCCCTCCAAATTATTATAACTTTGAAATTAAGGGGCTCCCAGGCAAAGATACAGGAAAAGGATTAACAGTTCTTTACTAGTATGGGTATGTATAACAAGGCAAACAAACAACAACAATGGTAACAACAACAAACAAGAAAGAAAACCCAAAAACCAGTCTCTTCCCACTCTTGAGGCGCTTTCCCCTTGGGTGCAGTGCCGCTCACAGCCGGCAGGGGCGCTGGTGGCTCCCGGCCGGGCAGGGCGGGTGCGATGGTTCCCCCGCGCCTGCAGGGGGCGCTGTGGCGCGAGCTCAGCCGCGTTTCCCTCACGTAGGAATGGCGGGCGGCTGCATGGTGAAAATGGGCTGCAGCAGGAACCTCGGAGCAGCGGCCTGAAGGGCAGGGCAGGCTCAGCTGGGGCAGCAAGCAAGAGGTAGCAGAAACTCGGCAGCTGTGGCAGGAGCTGCGGGGTGTCCCGGCATGCAGGGGGTGCACGGCTACAGCATAGCAAAAACCCCGGAGCAGTGGCAGAGAAACGGCGGGGCTGGGCAGCGGCAGCCCGGCTCCCAAACACAGCCAGGAGAGGCTCCCTTGGAGGCGGAAGGGGCTTGGGGATGCCCCTGAGGCACCCGAGCAGATGGTGAAAGGGTCCTTTTTTAGTGAGGTAGAGCGTTAATAAGGTTCCAGTGCAATGGCTGCTCCTACAAGCAGAGCTTCACTCACAGTAGAAGAAGGCAGCAGGAGACGGAACCCAGCAGTGGTAGCGAAATCTCCCCACAGCGACTGCAGCCTGTTTCCCCTTTGAATGCCAAGAGAGCAAGAGTGCTAGGAGCTGCCCCAGCCCCTTTTCCTCCCAGCCCAAATCTCTTGGGATCTCTGCCCTTCCAAGAGAAATCCGCCCAGCTAAGGGAGTTGCCAGCCACACTCTTCCTGTGGCAACTTCTGTCTTTCTAAAGTATCGGTTGTTATTGTCTCTTAGCAACATTTGGGAAAAAATTCCCTGAAAGTAAGAAACAAAAGGAAAAACGCTAAACCCCAACAGACTGGAACATAAAAAGGAAACAATGAGGTGACATTGGTTAGCATAATACATAGTAAGTTCTGTTACTGCGACTTCACTGCTGCTGAATCAGTAAAGAACAGTTTAAGTAGTGTTTTAGAAAGAGAACACTGGACAGATGCTGACCAGGAATTCCTCCAAAGGACAATGAAAAAGTCTTTGTCTGGTGATCCGGTTGGTGGATAACTGGATCTGAAATGAAGGGCTGCTCAGAGAACTCCTGTCTTTTCACTGCTAACTGAGAAGTCATAGACATGATTCTGCTTCACAGGTAAAGACAACTACTTGCTTGATGTGAAAAGGAAAAGAGGTCCTGGGAAATTAATTCAAAATGGGATATAGCTGAAACAGTAGACTTAGGAAATAATATTTCCTGAAGTTCTCTGTATGAGAGGGTCTAGATCACATTTATCAAGATCTGAAAAGGAGAAAAACTTTAATCAGTAAATTGAGACATAATGTTTATGGAGTCTAGGTGAGAGTTTCAGTCCTTTGGATGGAGAAGATGAGTTGTGTATTAGACATGCTTTTTTTGTGGAGAAAAAATATTAGCCTTTTTATGCAAGAATCTAGTGAAAGCACTGTGTCACTAGTCGTAGTTGAGAAGCAGTTTTTTCCCCTCAAACACATACCGTACACCACATACTCTAAAAGTCTTGGCCTGATTCACTCTGCTCAGGAAGTTTATTTCCATTATTAAGATAATTACCCCTGGGGATAATAATTAAACAGAGCCAGGTTATGTTCCTGGGCTCTGGAACTATGTCTGGTATTGAATTCCTATTCTCTACAATAGTTTCAGCCTATGCCAGACAACTGTGTAGCATAGTTTGCAGAATTAACATCAATCACCTTGGAACTGTTGCCAGTAGGTGTTTTGGAGATGGCCATGCTGTGCTGGAGAGTGGGAGGATTTAAAAGCAAGTATTCTGGCCAAACTCTTTCAGTCACCTGCATACTACCTCTGCTGGAACTTGTAAGTTCTCTTAAGGTTTCTGCTAATTCCATTGAGAATTTACCATAAACACTGATTATTAACTTTTAAAATTTAGTTGAAATGTGTCATAGAAATACCCAAAACAAGAGTTATAATAACATGTGGTAATTAGAGTTTTTCTCATTCACTGTCCTGTCCTTCAAATGAAACCCTGTATGTACAAAACATCTAAAAAAACTAGCTTATACCACAGTTGGCTTTGGAAACTTGGAAAATTCAAAGTTAAAATTATGCCATGAATGCATCCCCAGAATCTCAGTGTAAAACTTTTGGAGTGAATGATCCAAGTTGTGTCAAAGTGAGGGAAACATAAGAGGACATGTAGAAGAGAATCAGTGTTGGCCTAGAACAATTGCCTTGAGGCAGTTTAGCTGTGGCTGCTGTGTGTCAGAGGGTAGATGGTAGCAGGGATCATGGCTGTTTAACTTCTCTCATATAGGAGGTTTATGGGAGGTTGACCATTAAAAAAGTCAGACACAGGCTGTGCAGTGGGGTGTGGGTGAATTCTGGGGTGCTTCAGGGGTCTCAGATGTGTCCTCTACTGGTATGTGAGCTGTCCGGTGGGGCCATCAAGTCCCTATCGGAAAGGTGGGGCTCCACTCTAGATGTTTCAAGGCAGGAAGTTTAAAGGTGAGGACATAACATCTTGTGGTGTATAGGGAAGATGTTGTGCTCCTAACCTCCTGATACTTTTTCTTGTTGTATCCAATTCTCTAGATTAAAATGGCCTCATCTAGAGGCAGCTCTGTGCAGATGTGACCAGTGCAGTAAGACATCCATTCCCCACCAAGGTCCTAATTCAATGTGGGGCACGATCCATGTTACACAATGAGGAGAGGGAGCATAGTGGAACACAGTTCCCAGCACACATTTTGTGGCTGCATTCCTCTCGAGAAGTGGACTATCAGGAAGGTTTGCCATGGAGAGGATAATTTGCAGCCTTTACCTGAGACTCTAGGGGAAGGTAGGCCATGGAATTGAGAAGGTGGTGAGATACTTACATGTATGTAATGTTAGTATCAATATTGGTTTTATTTTTGATGGCTGAGTAAGGATAACCTTAGATTTTAGACAGTGTGTTATTTAAGAGGTTCTGGTATGAAGAATATGCATCCTTAATATATCTTGAGGGAACATGACCTTTGCCTATGGCTTGTTCCCTAGACCTGACTCAAAGTGTTGGCTTAAGCCTCTTGCCTAATCTCAGGCACGCACTTCTGGAAGAGGTGACTCCCAAGCCAGTTCAGGATCAAAGGGTAATGATGAATGTGGTTCTCTGTGATATTTGGTATATTTATATATAGGTGTTGATAGCTCTATAGATAATATACAGATACTCTTGTGGCAGCAAAGAAAATCTAAGTTCAAATTTTTGCTTGTTGACATTTTTGTATGCTTTTAATATCTCATTTCCATTTTGTTCTCGGACAAAGTGGGAGCAGGTTAAAGTACTCACACAGTTGTTATTTCAAACTCTCACTTTTTCCAGTTGAATTACTAATAATTCTCAGATCTTGTGAAAGTGCATATTTCAGCTTCATTTGCAAAAAAGAAAAAATAAATTAAAAGTGTAAACCGAGAATATCTGATTAATTTAGAGGAAAAAAATGTAAAAAGAGTGGTGTTCTTAAAAAAAATGTGTGGTTTTTAGAGGTTGAGTTGCTTAATGCTAGCAATAATGTGATTTCTTTGTTTGGGACATTTTCCAGGTTCCCAAATTGCCTCTAGCTTTTCTTACTTTTATTACTTCAGTGTCTTTCAGGTCTCGTAATGTAGCCAGCATTATTTATAGCAAAGCAGGTGCTCCATGAAAAATCTCTAGTTGCAGATAAGATTGAAGTCACCAAGCTTTTTGCACTAGTCAGGTTTTATTTTGAGAAGATGGAGATGAAGTGAGATATTCAAGAGCTACAGAAGTGAGGTGGAGATGGTACAAACATACATGTTTAGAACAAAAATGGAGAAATGTGACACAGAATAGTTTGACAGAAAGGAAGGAGAAATCTGAGATGGGAGTAACTGAGTAATTGGTAAGGTTGCTGAATGGAAAAGTGTGTTGGTTTAGGCTGGGACAGAGTTAATTTTCACTTGTATGGGACTGTGTTTTGGATGTGTGCGGGAAACAGTGCTAATAATACAAGGATGCATTCAGCATTGATGAGCAGCACTTACAGTCACGGTGTTCTCTGCTCCTCACACTGCCCCAGCAGCAAGGAGTTTGGGGTTGCACAAGAAGCTGGGGAAGGGACAGAGCCAGGATGGCTGAACCCCACTGACCAAAGGGACATCCCACACCATATGGCATCATGCTCAGCACTAAAACCGAGGGGAAGGTTGGCTGCAGGACCACTGGCTGGTTGGGTGGTGGTGAGCAATTGCTTTAATTTGCATCACTTGCCTTTCTTGGGTTTTATTTCTCTGAGTTATTTTTCTTTTCATTACAGTGAAACCCCATGAGTTCCCATCCCATGAGTTTGCTCACATTTACCCTTCCAGTTCTCTTCCTAGCATCCTGCTGGGGGTAAAGCAAGCTGCCAAATGTATGGTGCTTAGTTGGCAGCTGGGATTAGACCACAACAAAAAGTGATTGCTGTTCACATGCAGAAACAAGATGAAAGTAAGCACAGCTCACTTTCAGGAAGATAGTGAGAAGAGCCTTTGTTTTTTTCCTGGACTTTTAAGATTACACTTTGCTGCTCAGACATTTTTGGGGCCTGTTTATCTTTCAAGTGTCAATTGTTTCCACTCTTCCCCCAAACAAAATAAGTTCCTCTATCCCTGCTGTATGTTTGCTTAAGTTTAAGCCAATCTCAGATTTTATGGAGGTCTGAGTGCACAGCTTTGATGGTATGGCATACTGGTTTGGCATATTGGTTTGCTGTGCTTGGAGTCTGGCAGTGTGAGAAAATCAAACCATGGAACTGGAACAGGAACTAGCAATAGCAAGTGAAAATCAAAGCCATGTCTTAGGATTTGTAGAATAATATCCAAGTGTCTTGTTGAAATTACAAGCAAGAAGGCAAACCTGAGAAGTGGAGAAAGATGAATAATAGACAATTTTAATGGAAAATTGCTTCGTCAGAGTTCTGTTGATTTCTATACAAAGAATGCTTGGTTTTCATGTAAAACAATTCCTTTCCAATGGGCAATGGTGACCTAATCCCTAACAAAATGCTAAATTTATGTCTTTTTGTGTGTATCTGTTAGTTAAAATGTTTCTGCAGGCAAAACTATGCCTTTGCTCGTTTGATCCAACTCAAAATCTTTGATGAGCTCTTTTGGAGCTGTACTGCACTGCAAAATAATTATTTCCACTGATAATGCAAAATAATTTATCTCCCTTGGCTCCTCAGCTATGTTAGTTTTGCAAGGTTAGTAGAAATTTTAATAAGTAGTAGTGCCTTTATTTTTGTAACCAAGTCAGCAGATCTTATCCTGACTATCTACAGGGAGTAGATCTGATGAGTAAGAAGGTGCTTTTTTTATATAGTTACTTTTCAGAGGATCACCATTTGAAAATTATTGTGACATAACTGGGTCACATCTGAAATTTTTCTATAAGCTGCATAAAATGAGAAGTTGAGGTAGCTGCTTTTGTCAGAAGGTATATTCTTCGAGCTGTAGTGAATCATACAGCTCAGATATTTGCATATTGTACTATTACTGAAAACTGCAAACCAGTCATAAATCTGTAACCAATTACTAGCCCTTCAGTATCTTAAATCTTCTGCATTTAAATAATAACAAAGTAAGAATTTTTTAAATATATATATATATACACACACACATGTAAGTGTCACACACTTTATTTCTTCTGTCATTGCTTTTGTTTTCCATGTTTAGCTGGGGACATGCTGTACTACAAAGACTATCATGTCCCAGGGTTTGGCTACTATGAGTATTGGAGAGGAAATAGTTGGAGAAAACAGTAAAACAAGTTTCAGGAATGGTAGAACTGAATTTCAGCTGCCTGTAGCTCCAGTATGTAATAAAACATTTTCAGATTTTGATGCATAGTTTAACTTTTGGTTGGAAGCAGGAGTGGAATGATTAGGAGATTATACAGATTATTAGCTGGACTGGGAAATTATAATAAAACATTATTAAGCTTTCAGGTTTTACTTTATCTAAGAATTCTGATGCTGTTTTTATATTGCTGGGCACACTGACCAAGTCTCTGTCAAATCTCCTCCTATCCCAAATAATGAAAAAAATTAATAATTCTGGCTATAAGACAGATGAAGCAAAGAGCATCTAAACGCTAGACATCTACTTTAGCTTTAAGTATTTGAGGTTTTCTCGCTAATGTTGTGATTTATCTTAATAGTTACTGGATATAGTTTAGGAATTGTGCAGTTAATCATATGGGATGTAGAAGGTTTAATCCAAAGGCCACTAATACTCTACAAAACCTGATCCACTAACATTAAAAGAAATGTTTAATCACATACAGTATGTGTGTACTTCACACATGTTGCCTCACTGGCACACACACCAGAGGCAGATACAGCATGCTGCATATTTGTATGGCTCATTTACCTGAGTAACAATTTCATTTCATTCAGGCCCTTCAAATATGAGGTGGCTGTCTCAAATGGTACTTGGATTGTTCTCTTTATGAACAATAATCAGATTAGCTTTCATTGTGTTGAAAACTTCCATTTATCTGTTTATTTCTCTTCCCTTGTGTTGTAGGTCCACAACCCTGAGTGACCAAGAAGACAGAAATATCCAGAGAGGTGTAAACAAGCATTTTGAAGGGCAGAGACCAAGAATCTCTTAAAACAAATCAGTCACTGCTGGAAAAACTTTTTAATTTTTTTGGCAGCTGATCTGCTTTGAGAGATTTTTTTTATTATCTTGCTAATTTTTCCATCATCCCTGCTGGACATTTCTGCCCCACTGGTTAAGTCAAATGCCAAATCAAATGTTTGTATGGCTGTGCTCTAACTGAGAAGTAGTATTTCCAATTGTGAATGCAGGGTAGGAAAAATTATTTTTTGACTTTTTTTTTCAGTGCAAATACTGACCATCTTACAAAACAAAACTTTGAACTCAAGTGTCAGTTAGTTGTGAAGAAAATTTATTTTGTTCCTGGCTTTCATTTTTTTTTCTGAAAGTGTTTCCTTTTGAACTCCAGAGTTTAAAAAATTTAAAATCCCAACAGATATACTTACCATAAACAGTATTCAGTGGTGGTCTTTTCCATGTTGCTTTAGGCCCTTGAATGGGTTTTATACTTTTTTCATGTTGAATGATAAAAACAAAATATGGTGGGTTTTTTTCCCTCAAGAAGTGCACGTTTGTAGTGAAGCATCTTTCTAGCTAGACAGCTGTATGCACCCAATGAGCTGGGGACAAAATGTCAGCTCAACTGAAATAAAATTTCAATTAATGAAAGTCAAATTCAAGGGTGAATTCCAAATTTGCTAAATAAACAGCTTCAATTCCTGTGTGGTTTGTGAGTACTTTATATTTTTCCAACTAATTAGTTTTTATACTGCTCAAAATAAACATTTGTCATTAAATACTGCAAACTATCAACCTTTTTTTTTTTTTTCAGAAACTTGTGTTAGGATGGCTGGAATGGGTATCATTTAACTGGAGAGAGTAACCTGTTTCAGCAACATGGGTTGTGTTGCTGATGTTTTCCCATTGCTGCAATGTGTGAAAGCTGGAAAGTTCAAATATTTCCCTTGGGGCAGATACTGTCGGGATAAATTAAGATAAAATAGCAGTCGAATATATTGGGCTATCCAAGGTGCAGTACAAATGATCTCTGTGAAGGAAGAAGAAATTGTTTACATTTTAAACAAATCTCCTATGAAAAAATCAGTTTTAGTTTTACCTTATTTGTCTAATTAATTATTTTAAATATATGACTTTGTGGCATAAAGATATTTGTGTATTTCTGTAAACTCATGTTTTAAAGGCATTAATCAAAACCATGCAAAAGAGATGGTATTTTTAGCAGTGAAGAAAGAAATATTTCAAATGTGGATTCACTCTGCAAAATCCTCTGCTTATTATTGGAAAATATATGTTCTGATGAAGCCGTGAAACACTTTTTGATTATGTTCCTAAATCAGTGACTTGGACAAGAATTTCATGCTCCACTAAGTCTGATTTTGTACACTGAATATTGGCTTAAAATGAAATTTAAAGAACAGCTTTGTCCCTATTCATTTTGTTTCTTGATTGTTGCTGTTCTTTGGAAAGTACCAGTAAGAGCTGCTTATTTTCGGAAGGAAGAGCATATTGCATCTTTCACAGTGAGAGTTTCTTCCCACGTATTTGTAATATTTGAGCTGAATAAATGTTAGCAAGGGAAAAACAACAACACACCAAAAGCCCCAGTTCTTAAATGGCATGGGCAAGTTTAGAAACTTGCAGGACAAACTGCGATTGAAGGATTCTTCTTTCTCTTCTGCTTTATGCAAAGGAGCTTCTGGCTACATCTGATGCCTGGAAAACTTCTGTTCCATCCAGGAGACCAGATACCTCTCCAACATGCACTGTGCTAGGCTTACAGTGTCAGTGAAAGTCACGCTATGTTATCTTGAGTTCTGTTTGAAGCTTAGGCACTCTATAATCTTCAGATGTTCAGAATTTCTTGGTGCCCCCATACTTGATATAATGCCCTGTTGTTACATAGGTACTCTGTAGTCAACATTTGCAAACAAAAAGCAAGGAAGAAATAGATGTTAGGGAGAAATTCTTTACTGTGAAGGTAGAAGGGCACTATAACAGGTTGCCCAGAGATTAAGTGGATGCCCCATCCTTGAAAGTGTTCAAGGCTGGGTTGGATGGGGCTCTAAGAAACCTGGTCTAGTGGAAGATGTCCCTATCCACAGCAGGTGGATTGGAAGCAGGTGGTCTTTAAGGTCCCTTCCAACCCCAACCATTGTCCGATTCCATGATTTTTATGTAAGCAAGTTGGAACAGGTCATCCGAAGAGATTCTTAACAAATCTGTCTGTACCAAGGTGTTGATTTTGAATGAAAATCTGAGAAATTCCAGAGAATCGGGAGTATGATCTGCTGCTGCTGTAGCAGATGAGCCATGGGATTTGGGAAATGTAATATAAGACAGCTACTTAGGCACAGAGCTTCAAGAAAGTAGCAGGTCAACTGATAATGGACTTCAACAGAGATTTAAATGCTGAGAATGCAACTCAGCATCTAAATCATGTTAACCAACACGATTTTGTAAAAATTAGGTCTTGTCAAATGAGATTGTTATTATTCTGAAGGACTACAAGTCTGGTTGATACAGGTGACAGCTGTGCTGGCACACTTTTAGAAAGCATTTGACTTAGTGACGCCAATTAAAAAATTATTGCTTTTCAGCAATGGTAAATTCAGAATGGGTTAACTACTAACACACAATTTGTATTTGCTAGGAATAGTTAGCAAAATAAATTATAATCTAGTGAGGTTATATGGAGACAGTTCTTAGCTTAGTATTTTACTTAAAACCTAAAAGAAAAGTCACTATTTGAGTTAGTGAGAAAAGTCATGGAGCAGTAAGTGATGGATATGGTTCACTTAGACAAAATTACTTGGATCAAGTTGTCAGCTGGTACAGATGAACAATAACCAAGTTATTACAGCACATGTCAGTTCAGATGTGTTAGAATGAGTGGTCAGTGCTCAAGAGGACTTTATTAGAAAGGGATGCTCCTTGGAAATGCATCCCTACCTGAGTGGGGCCTGCCTCTGAATGTCCTTTGTGTGGGTCAGGACAGCACTATGGAAATACATAAAAGTTTGAAAGAATTTTGATTTTTCAAGTAAATAAACTTAGCCTGATCTTTATACAGGGCAAAGTAGGTGCTCTCTTTGGAGCAGTGGATTATGTGTCAAAGTGTGAGGCTGTTGTGTGAACACAGTCTGATGTCTGTGGGGAAATCAATCTGTCACCAGGAGCTAAGAAATACTCTGAGATAAGTAGCAAGAAGGATATGCTAAAAATATTTCCTTCAACCTGTATTTTGCCTCTGAGTCCTCACCCGCGCCATCCTTTTGTGCTGGCAACAAGTGTTTATAGAGTCTCTTGCTGAACCACGTGGATGTATCAGTCTGGATTAGTTTTAACCCAGATCATCTCCCTGGCCCTTTACAATGCACAACCACACAAACCATAGAATAGTTTGTGTTGGAAGGGACCTCAAAAACCACCAAGATTCAACTCCCCATCCACTAGACCAAGTTGTTCAAAGCCCTTGAACAAGTTGTTCAACCCGGCCTTGAACACTTCCAAGGATGGCTGAGGCATCCACAACTTCTCTGGGCAACCTTTTCCAGTGCCTCACAGTCAAGAATTTCTTCCTAATGTCTAATCTAAACCTACTCTGTCAGTTTAAAGCCCCTTGTCTTATCACTACATGCACTTCTCGAAATTCCCCCTTCAGCTCTCTTGTAGGCCCCCTGTAGGAACTGGTAGGTTTTTACAGGGTCTCCCTGGAGCCTTCTCTTCCACAGGCTGAACAACCCCAACTCTCTCAGCCTGTCTGCATAGGAGAGGTGCTCCAGTCCTCTGGTCATCCTTGTGTCTGTCCTCTGTTTGTGCTAACACAAGGTGATCACAAGGAGTGGACCTGTGCAGAAATGGGAAGCTGAGAGACTCATGGTGCCTGTTTTGTTTTAGCATTGATGCTGTTTTATCCTTTCAGTTTTTAAAATGTGATCTAGTGAGTTGTTAGTCCTTATTTAAGTGAAAAATTTAGTAGAGTACAACTAAATTGGTTCTAATGCTGCTGTCAGGTTCCAGTGCTTCACAGTGCTCTGACTGAAGTCAAGCCAAGTAGTATATTTTCCTGACTCTTAGCTAGGGAGTGGGAGTGGAACCTAGGAGAAGGATCCTGGTGACAACTGTTAGCTATCCATACCCTAGGTTCCTGTATTAGATATTCCCTGGCTACCCAGCATGATCTTCAGTAATAGTCCTACTTAGCTTCCTTCAGTATTGAATGCAGTTCTGGAGGTAAGCTTGATGTAATTTATCAACGAGTTTGAACTTTTATTGTAGTGGAAGAATTTTTTGGAGTATATAAAAATTAAACTGAAAACATGCCCGATACAGAGTAAGTTAGGGCTCACAAAGATTTAGTCAGTCATATATACAATACTTTAAATTTACATTCTGCATTCCCAAAAAGAAAGGTAAACATACAGAGAAATCTGTACAGTCCAAAGTTTTGTTTCTAGTTCTTGTGGAACTTCAGTGTAAGGATTTCATCAATAGCACTTTAGGATGTGCAAGGACTTATGGATAAGCTTAGTAACAATTATATTAGTTTAAATTGCTTTACTTGCTCCAGTTCAGTACTACTGCATATTTTTTCTGACCAGGTTGTTTGAATCTTCTATAATTTGCTCATTCTTAGCTTAAACATGCACACTTTCATGTAGGTTCATTTACATTTAACTCTCGTAATCTGATCTCTCCATCTTCCCAGAGTTTTTAGTAAAGGTTATTTGTACGTGACAAAATTCAAGCTCAAACTTTAGAAAAGATTTTTACAAGAACAAATGGAATCTTAACCACTATAAACCCACTTCTGACACTTTTACATCAAAATCTGAATTTAGAAGATACACAGTGAATTAATTGGAATGCATTAGGACTCCAAAAGGAAGAGATTGGCCTATTCACAAGATAGATCAAAGGAAGAAAGGTGGATGTCTCTTACACAGAGGGTCTTGGCAAGTTCATTTCTTACATTTTTTCCCAATCTTAGCCTTCAGAATGTAACTATTTTCTTCTGGTTTTCAGTTGTGTATATGTGTTGCTTTTATTTCCTCATTTTTGGGAGGAATTTAATTGCTTTTGTCTGAGTTTTGTTTTAGTTTTAATTTTTGCCTGTAAACTTCACAATTTCACGTTTTTCTTTTTAACAACTCACTTGACAATGCCAGCCTTTGGCCTAAATTTATTTAAGGCATATTTTTACTGAGGGGTATGTGAGGAGAGATGTGCCTAAACAATTGTGGGGTGCAGATCCAGAAGTTCATTGAGCAAACGTATTTTCTTTACCAATACCTAAGTCTGTCACAAATATTTGATACATGGATGACCATACAAAGGTTTTCTCCTATATCTTTTTCATTTTCACCTCTTTTACAATTATTTTTCCCTTGACTTTAATGAAGCATTCTATTTTCAGATTCATTCTATTATAACAATTATTTTAAATGTAAAATAAAAGAAGGCCTTTTACTTTAATTCTTCTGATTTTTATAAAAATTTTAAAGGGAGATGTTTAGTTTAATTTTTGGAGGTAGCAGTAGGTCGCCAAGGAAGCAATGTAACATTACTTTGAATTTTTTATCCTTAAGCAGAAGATGTATTTTCAGTTAGGCAAAGTATAAATTACTTTCTCAGTTATTCAGGTTAAATGCAATCCATATAGCACAAAAATCTTACCCTGCTCATTGTTTAGCCATCCGTGGAATCTGTGAAGAAGACTCACATTTCTAACATAAGCAAATAAACCTTGGAATTCTTTTCTTTTACATATTTAAGAGTATAAAAAAATCTAAATAAACCTTTTCCCAGTCCATTTAAAGTTTCTTGGGCTTGGGTCATCATTAGATTTCTGCTGGAGATTAATTTGGCTTCTGTATTTTTCCTATCCTACAGATATTTTCCCAGTCAAGCCAGTTTGGGTTTTTACTTTTTATTCCAAATATTTGCTTCTAAGCCTTTTCGTAACCTTCTCCTTATTGTCAGTATCTGTTTTTCTTCCTTTCCTATTACCTTTCTCTTTCTTTGAGTAGAGCTCTTTAAACATTTAGTTTCAGAAAGTTTCCAATCTGCCATTACTAGTAAGCTCTTCAAGGAACTCCTCATCTAGAAGTGTCTAAGTAGGACATGGCTACTTCATCAAAAGGTTTAATTTTTTTTTCTAATTATGTGTCAATTTAAATTGTAAAGCTCTTGTATAAATCCTTGTGTTTGGTGGTTGTTTCCTTAAATACATTTGAGTGAGAAAGGCAAGGGCTGTGAGTGTCAGCAAGACATGCCTTCAGACTGTTTAGGTTTGATTGCATTGCATTATAGAATGCTTCATTACTGGTTTAACCTCTCAGAGGTTTTCAGCTACTGTTTTATTTAGCTATACCGACTACACTGCCTACAGCAACTCCAGGCAATGATTCCCCCAGTGGCATGCATGAGCTGCCCTGCTCTACTGCAAAAATACATTATGGCTGAATTTGCCCTCAGAGTTTGGAAAGATCTAAAGTCTTTGGAGACTAAAAATGTGGTTTTTTCTTTGTTTTAGCTGGCAGTATGAGCCTCTGGCATTTTAAAGTGCAAGTCATTAGCGTCCACAAGGGTGATGTTAATATGTCTGTGTTTCAATCTCAGGACATTTTCCAGTTGCTTCTGCCACAACAATCTCTGCCATCTCAGTGCTTTTTAAGCCCCTTGTGAATTCAAGTAAGCTTTGCAATGCCAGTAAGAATCACTGTAGACTTTGGCTGAAACCAGTTGCTACCTGATTTATTCTTTTTGCAGTAGTTGGCAGTGATGTTGAGAGTCTTTCAGAGCTGTTTGACTTGGGGGGAATGAAGAGAAAGAGGGATGTTAATGTTTAGAAACATTAAACGCAATCAAAAGAAAAGCTAGAGGAATTTGGACATCCTCTTTTTAAAAAATTATTTCTATTTTTTAAATTGAGGAACTATGATTTAGAATAACAATAATACTCAGTTGCACATATAAAATCCCAGCAACAGTGATAACAATGGCATCCAGAAATAAAGACAGAACTAAAGGATCAATTGAAGTAGTCAAGAGCATAGCCTGAGGGACCAGATGACAGTCCTCACGGGTGAGAAGGGTGGAATCTGTCAACAAAGGTAATGCCTTGCGGGAAATGCAATAAGGCAACACAGAGATCAAGGGCTGACCCTTTCACCCAGTGTGTAAGTGCTGCGTGTGGATGTACAGCGTGTTTGGTCAATTGCTGCTCGCTTTCACTGGGAGGAATGTCAGAAATATTCCCCCTTCCCTTTTAGACTGCTTTACTGTATTCCCTCCAGTTCCCAGCTCAGGCGTAATCCCAGCTCCCACAACTAAGAGGAATGTAATCTAATCAGAGGGGTAGGGCAGAAGAAGAAAAGAGGTCTGAATGTGAAGACAACTGAGCGAAGCTAAAAACATAAATGTTTTGGCAAGCCTTGACATTTTTAGGCATTTCATTTGGTCTTGGGGAATATGAGGTAGTGTGGTGCCAAGCCAATACTGCCTGGGGTCAGATCTCAAGGTTTCACAGCCCACATGGCCTGTCCCCACCATGTAAACATGAAAAAGGACTAGGGACAAAGAGATACAGTTTCTCTCTTAGTTTTCTTCTGATTCATTATTCATTTCTCCCTTTTTAAAATTAAGAATTCTGCTAAGGATTATTCTCTCCTCTGCAAGCAGAGAGGGTCTCTCTAGCATGGGTGGGCTCCTGCCCATTCCTGCCACCTGCACAGAACACAGGTCTGTTAGAAAAGAGTGGGAAGAGACATCTGTGCACGTGTGCCCACCCACATGTGTTTGCCATCTTGTACCCAACCGGGTGAGGGCTTAGTGTGAGAGCTTGAAAGGAAGGATAATCCTGGATCACATTATAATTGCTGCTTCCCAGCCGATTTGGTGCTTTATAGAACGGAATTTCTGGCTCATGAAATATATGAAGAGTCCCAAAAGAGTTGTGGTTTGGACAAAGTTGATCCAGGTCTTCAGAGAGGCAGGCAGTGAGATGATGGTGTATCATTGAAAAAAAATCTCTTCAGTTCACCAATTTATTTTTACATTAATTATCACATTTATTGATAAATATAAGGACATTCAGATTTTTCTAAATTCAGATTTCTTGAAAATGTCACAGTTCCTTATTCTGGTCCTGAGTAACACACTTTTCTTTGATTAATAATTTTTATTCATAATATTGGGAGTGCATATATTCATTCTGGCCATTTCCTTGGGCTCATGTGTTATAGTAGCAATTAGCTCTGGTCCAGATAAGACCTTACAGAAACTCATGTGTTACTCTGAATGCTGGTAATATTTTATGTTACCGCTTATACATTGGCCTACAAGGAACTAAAAACGTCAATAGAAATTTCAAGTTTGATCAAATTGTAGCCATTCTGTGCTGAAGTAGAAGTGGTAAGGATGGATGGTGCAAGCATTAAAAAGCAGAACTCAGGTGTTGGCTAATTCACAGTAATTTCCATGTCAACATCTGAGGAGAGAGATGGACTCTTTTTTTGTATGGAAGGAGGTCGAGCTGTCGTATGGGAATTGCAGCAGTAAATTAATGCTCATGGGAATGAAAATTCAGAGTTTTGTGACTAAAGTTGAAAAGTTAATGGATAGCAGTGCTAACCACAGATTTGGTTTGACTTCCAGTCTATATACCAGAGCACACTTCCCTGTTTTTATTTGGTTTGGATATGATGGGAATGAGCAAGTTATGCTCATGCTCTGAAAACTATGTTGAACTGCTCCTTTAAAAATGTGAATTTGACAGGATTCACAGACAAGTACCAGAATTAAAAAACAGTAAGCAGTGTCTTGTATTTCTCCTTACCAGAAAGTAGCACATCAGAAGCAAACACACACTTAGGAAACTTTGTACGTGTTTTACTGACAAGAAGAGGCAAGGATGACTGGGGGCCTGTGTTCCTAAAATACATGTCTGTGTGACATAGATGCTCAGTGCATCTTAGCAGAAGCTGAGTGAGTGGTCTGATGTATTTTCAATGTAATTTAGTATTGGTTGTTTGCCAAAAAAAAAAAGTGATGATTAATGGACAAGTTTTATTTATATTGTTCAAAAAATAGTGTGCCATTTTATACAAATTCAACATACATTGTTTGAGAATAATTGTCTGAGAATAATCAGTATTCCTTTTATATAAATTCAACAGAAATTGTCTGAGAATAATAGCTACAACAGGTTCTGTTTTGCATATCTATCATTTTTCCAGTTGGATGGTCTAAAAGCATCTAACAAACAATAATAAATTTAGCTTTACAACACCCTGCTGGTGTGAATGAGTATTATGATCATTTCTTAAAATAGGAGAACTGAGGCATAGCGATATTAAAGCAAATGCCTCAAGAGTAGCCACTGACATTACTTTGGGATGCTTCCATTGTCTCTCAGTGAAAGAAAATGACACTACATTGTCAAACAATACATTATCCAATTGGTGAAAGTGTGAGGAAAGTTTTGTGATGCTGTCATCACTCTGCACTATTTGTCCATGGAAAATGTGTGGTAGTCTAGAAGGATGTTCATGACTGTAAAGAAAACCAGGTTATCTGGAAAGAAAGGGCTGTTTTGAACATCATCAGATCTTTTGCATAATGTCGTGAGTTTAATACTGTGATCCTTACAACTTGTAATAATGTATAACTGTATGTAAACATGACTTTTAGATGACTTTCTAAAATAAATTATGAACATTTAATGTTTTGATGATAAATCCATTCCAGATTTTCTAGACATGCGTTTAAAAATATTTATCTTAAATGGGCAGAGAAATATTTCAAAATGTCAATATCCTTATACCTCCAATGTGGTATTACAAACAGAAAGGTGTAGAAATATTCTCTCCATTGCTGCAGATATTCAGTTTTGCTCGTGCAATAGGTAAGGTCATAAAAAGCTAAGGAAGAAACATTGCATGAGATATTAAAAGATCGTGCAGTCTTGATGAATAATAAGCAATTAGCACCACACACTGGACTCCATTATGACAGTAGCCCATAGGTGCATCCACTATTTGATCTACACTCTGCTCCACAAATACAAGCTAATCAAAACTGCTGGGTCTTTACGATAATGTAAAGTTCCTTTGGCTTTCAACAGGATTGGTGTATTTATAACTTAATGTTACTAACTGTCTTGATTTTTTTGGCTTCTGCTTCAATCAGCTATGGAAGAAAATCTTGATGGAGTTTATTGACAGTACCACAAAGCTGCTGCAATTCTATGTACCGAAAGATCTGACATGAAGGTGTAAGAATGGATCTCAAGACCAGTCAGGACTGAAGGCAGCTCTTAGTGAAAGTATCTGTGGCATAGTTACATACTAGTGGAAAACTTACACCTTTTTTGTAAAATGAACCCTGCCTTATGTCTTTATTTTAGAAAAATTCAAGTTTCATCACTTGGTGTTTATAGACTTGCATCTTTAGGATTCTGCTTGTGCTGCATGGGACACCCTCCTTTGCAAAAAATACCAAAGGAAAATTACATGTATAAGTTATTTATGAATTTCTTCAAACTTGAGAAACTGTTCTTTACAAACATATAATTTTTGTGTATCGTGTGCTTATTTCATCATCTAGCAATAAGTGTTTTTTCATAGTTTGTAATACGGTTATATGGTTAATCCTTATTTCAGATACTTCATAATTTTTTCTATGTCAGTTAAATAAATTACTTGGCAGTAGAATGATCACGTATCAAACTCTAAAATGGGACCCTAGCTAATATCAAATGCAACTTAGGTATTTCCAAGTATAATTATTTTGGGAATCCTGACATAGGGAACAGGGTGAACTTACTGTACATTTTACAGGACTTACTGCGGATGTAAGTCAGAATGCTCGACCTGAAATGGAGCATTTACTTTTGAGTTGAGCATTAGCACTGATATACTGTGTCTCAAGGAATAAACAGAATTAAGTAAGTGAATGAGCTAAAGGAAATATAAAGCAGAGGTCTGTGTCCAACCAGTTCTGACTTATTTGAATCTTATCTCTATCAGTGTTCCTAACTGTAGCTCTGTATAAATGTAATTAGTTGCTCTGTCAGCTTCTTAGGGTAGGAAATCTTGCTAGCTTAAATATTATATCTCTAAGGACTATTTTATTGCTTTCTTATTGAGACCATGCTGTAATGCTGTTGGGGCTTGCAGAACAGATGTTACCTGTGAAACAGTGATATAAGTTCTAGTGAATCCTGCTTCAGAACTTCAAGATGTGGAATTCATATTTGCTTCACAGAGAGACCACCTCAGTTCCTGAAAAATCAGAATGTCTTTTTTCACCCTTGTTCCTCTGATTGGAGAGTATCAAAATTTTCTTATCTTTTCCTACTTAATCAGAAAACTCCTTGTGGGTTTTTTTCCCTTATCTTCCTAAGTAAGCTATTGGTGAGTATCCTCCATTCTGGCTGGACAGGACTCATTTCCACTGGGTTGTTGGTCTAAGAAAAGGAAGGCATTAAAGTAAAAGCTGAGCAGCAGAGTTTGAGCCTTGTAGTAAGGTCTAATCATACTACCTGGTGATTCTATGGAAATCATTAAGGTCTTGTGAAAACCAGACATTTTTGTGTACCAGAGATGTAGAATTAAAATATTTAAATCTTGAATATGAGTTTGTTGCTTATAGTGTCAGTGTCACCTGCACTGGAAGTATGGTTCAATCTTTACTTAATCTCTAAAGAACAAGGTGACTGAGGATCCTTCTTTCAAATTTTTTTAAATTTAATGCCATTAACATCACTGGTTGTAAAGTTCTACAGGCCTTTGAAAATTCTCCACATGGTCCACTAATACGAGGTTATTAATATATTTACTTGTATAGCACTTTGGGCTGAGGACACTTCTCAGACACTGGCCTAAATTGTACCTTTGAGCATACCAGTGTTAAAAACAGAGTTAGAGAGCTCCATGCAGTCCAAGATAGTGTAAGCAAAGGACCTTCTAGGTGTTCACACCAAACATGACCACACGTACCACGTCACATAACTTTTTTCCTGACCTTGTTCAAAAATCATTGTCTGAGGAGCAGCCTTTTTGCTTTCACTGATTGGATGAGAAGCCACTTTCCAGAAGATCCACAGCAGATTCCTGCAGCATCTCCTTGGCCGTCATGTAGACAGTCTGTCTGTTCTTATTTCTTAGATTTCTTAAAAGAAAATTTTATCTGTAATCAGCCACACTTCACTCTCTTCTCATCGCATCAGAGAGCATCTTCTTGCAGAACCATTCTGGTTTGAGGAATTCTTTCCTGAACTAAGTGATGTGAAAGCTTCTTAGTAACATGTCACCTAAAGGGTCTTTCTAGCTGTGTTGTGCATTGACATTAGAAGATCTTCAACAGAAAAAGTCTCATCTGGTACTGGTTTGGTATCATTTGCCTTTCTCATGCTGTCAGCAGATTGCCATCTGGAACTCCTTCTGTCATCACTCATTATCTAGAATCTTGCTCCTTACCCAAATGATGGATTCCCACCTCGCAACATAGATTTTGTTATTAGTCTCCAAATGCACCATCTTGTGTCATATGATAAACCATTTCTTCACAGGTTTATTATGCCAGTCATCAGGTCTTTGAGAAACACTGCCTCTCTGTGTACTGCTCTACCTCTTAGCTGAGCAGTGTCAGCTCATCCTGTCAGCGCACTGGCATTTTTCTGTAAAGGTCACAGAGCTTTTTAAAAAGTTTGTTTTTAAATTATCCTGGAATATACCCACTAATAAATCTCTCAAACTTAACGTGCTTATTTTCAACATTATTTGCTGTTATGTCCTCTTAGATCAGTTCATTACATGCCAGATTTTCCTTTATTAATTTCACCTTCAATTTTCACAGGTAGCAATTTGTCAGATTTTTCACTGGAAATCTGCCAGACATTTTACTCATTTCTTATAACTAGGAACCATTATTTACTTGAAGAAAAGAACAAGCTTAGACAAATATGAATTACTACTGAAAAAATTCTCTTTTTTCTTCTGTTTTCCATTCTTTTTATTAAGGACTTTCCATTAGTTTCCAGTCGTTCTTGCTGATTCGCTCAAAGTTATTCTTTGTGTGCTAGCGTATTATTTATGTCTGATTAACAGGTCTGATCTCCTTCTCAACCTGTACAATTTTCTTCCTGACTTTAAAGACTGTTGTTCTTCAGTTCCCATTTAGAAAAGATGTTCAAGGCTTCAGTATGGGAAGTTTGAATTGAATGACTATCTAATCCCAAAGTGAGAAACAAACAGCTGAATGATGGATTTTCTTGCCTCAGTTGTCAATTGGAAATTTTTAGCTCAGGAAGAACAGAAGTTTAGCTGATAGAACCTAATACAAATTTTGTACTTTTTGCCTTTCCCTATTTTTATGCTTTTTACGTAAGTTCTAATGAAGGATTCACAAGGAAACCCAACTGGCAGTCACTTCCCTATACATTTTATCACATATCCCAATAGAGTGACATTTTTAGCATGCTTTTCCAAGTTGTTACATTAACAAATTTGCACTGATTTCTTTATCCTGTCATCTAAAGACCACCTTGTAGTAAGACAGTGAACTTTTACAGCATTCCATAGTTGATGCACTGTCTAATGTCACAAATGTCTGCTCAAATTACTTCACTAGGACTTGAGAAGAGTCTACATTGTGACTTCCATTTGAGCTTGATTTGACAGAATCAGTCCCTGTGCTAGCTCATGGCACTTATCAGTTAGTCAGCCTTCCTCAGGGAAGAGAATTTAGAGTGCACCATATTCAGTTTTCAGATCAAGCCCTGTCCCCTTAGGAAGCTCTGTACTGCATTATTAAACAAGGTGCCATCAGCCGTAGCACCATGCTTAAACATTCAGTCAAATAAAAGACGACATCATTAGGTTAACTCTTTTTTCACCAGCTTCATTTATTATTCAGTCATCTAAAATAAAACACCAAGACAAAGGAAAATTTCCTACGTCTTTCTTTTCATTTCTCCTGAAGATTTGTAAATGTGGGCAGGAAAACCTCTCTGATGCTACAAAATAATGATTAAACTTAGTGCTATATGAGGTGAGTTTTTGAAAATTAGAATTTTTTTAGTTATTTAAGAGCAATGTTGTGTTTATTTTGCCAGTTTTATGCGTGGTTCTCATAGAGACTACTCTTTGTGTGTTTTGATTTATCTGTCCTAGCTATGCACAACCAAATTCTGATGATTGCTGTGACTTAATTATGTCAAAGACAGAAAAGTTACATCAAGCTAATATACCTAAATGAGGGAAGAAATTGATAGTAAATGTGAAAGTCCCTTTATAAAATGTATTACCTGATATAATAGCAACACTGTACACTGTAAAATAAGTTGTAAATAGATGTGATCAAATTATGCATGTATCATCAAGAATTATGGATTCTCAAAAGTATTTCATATCATTTCAATCAAACCGAAAGTCACATAGAAGGGGGGTGTGCTCCCTCTTGAAAGTCAGTAGACCTAGGATATCTATTTTAAGATTTGCATTTTAAATCTCCTTGGGTCTTCTCCTTATATTCAAAGTGAGGTTTTTACATCTTTATTTATCTTGTCAGATCAGAAATTGTCAAGATTCACTGAGAAAATGAAAGATACCCTTTTTAAAGCTGCATGTTGATATAAATATGAAAATGGATTAAACTCTGCTTCCAATTTTCAAACATATGTACTTCAATGAATATTAAATGGTAGACCCATATCATCATCATGACTTATTTACTTTGTAGAGTTTTTATCAAAAAAGGACTGGAGTTTGCTGTGGAGCGTGAAACTCTACTGTAATTGAGTTTAGAGTGGTAAAACCACTAAAGAGGCCATGGCCCCAGAGAGTTCCCTGAAACCCACCTGTCAGCTGGTGTTACATCACTGATCCAACAAGCCGTGCCTTCCTCTTCCCGCTAAAGATTTCTGTGGAGAAAAAAGAAAAAAAAACCAAAACAAAACACCCGAAGTTGCTCCTAGAAAAAAAAAAAAAACTTCTGCAACAGCTGCACAGTGTCAGCAGAAATAATGATCTGAAACTCAGCCTCCAAGGGATGCTAGTCTGGGTCCTAATTCTGTAAGGTGTCATTTCTTTCATTGCAATGTCATTAAGCATGAAAGTAATGGAGATGACATGAAGTATTCTTTCACCAAAGTATAACAGGAGGGAGAACGGGTGCTTCAGGATATTGACAGGAAAAGGTGTCTTGTTTTGCTAGAAGGGTTCTCTTAAAGGATCCATGCATAAAAGTGGCCATTTAATTCCCCCTTCTTTTATTTTGAAAATTGCACATTTTATCATTGTAGCTTCTGAAATGTACATTCACGTGAAAATTGAAGTTGTAGGCAGGTTTAGTTCTATAGTTTCTTTGGGATAAAAGCTGGTTTTTGCAGGTAGATTGAATGACTGCCAATACCAGATGATGAAATCAATCCTCCGGTCAAGTGTTCTGCTTGCAGAACTCCATTTACTTCAGTGGAGTTTCACCTGTGCAGGATCTGGTTATAAACCAGTAGTGACCGGTGATATTTAACAAATGGTTCACTTGTCTGTTTTCTGTCAAGCAGACACTTGTATCTGAAGCAGCTCCCCACCACCACTATAATTTAAGCACCTGCGCTAGCCTTTTAGGCAGAGATGATGAGACAAACTACATGGGAAATAGCTCCTCTGTGAAACTCAAGGTGATTCCTGTACCAAAATGTCAAGGCAAGCTGGCAGAGCTGTGTGAGCAGTTTTCTAAAATGGTGCATTTATTCTATTTTTGGCATGAAAAGAGGCTTTAGTCTTTAGGCTGTCAAGTAGGTCTTGTGACAAAAACGAACACCTAGCTTCAAAGACAGCTGAATGCCCCAGCCTTATTTAAGATCTTGCCTCCGCTGAAATCAGTGCCATTCTGACGTTGGATCAAAGTCTGTAAAAGCAAAGAGTCCAAATGTTTTCTTTTGAGAAGATGTAGCTGATCATATTGAATCCCTTTTTCAAGAAAGGGAAAGAAGCTGCTCTGTTAGACTTGGATTTGTTTCAAAGATCCTGGCTGACAGATGCATTGTTCTGAAAACTACTCCTGCCAGTTTTTTCATCTATTACACCTCCATTAATATTCAGTGCAAATGAGTCCTCAGTTTGGTCTTTGAATTACTACTGTGATCATTGGTGCTGAAATTGAGGAAGGAAATGATATTTCTCCTATATCTTTGCTGCACATCAAAGTCTGAAATAGTGCTTCCTACAGGAGATGTGCTGCTCTCAAGAGTTGTCCTGCTGTAACATGCTTCAAAAATTATTGCTGGGAGGAACATTGCAATTTGCTGTGTGTTACCTACTTGACCTTGGCATACAGACTCCCCACAGTTAGTAACTCCAAACTGGATCACTGCTGGGAAAAGGATACATGGGAACATCCAGCCTACTCAGTGAGTGATTTGGGCTTCCAGCTACTCCTGAAGAAGAATTAGGGCTGTTGCTAGTGTGCGTGCTCTCCTAGCTGTATAGAGGCATGTTTTCTTTAAATCAAAAAAGATCGCTACAAACTCCACGTCTCCCAGGTTTCTACTTGCTTTCAGCTTCAGAGCCTTGAATGATTATTTATGACCAACATTGAACTGAAGAAAACATCTAATGGCTTTCACTGAAAAAATCTGCTAATTGCCTGTTTTTACAATATTCTATGAATTTTTGCAATCAAGGAAACCTTTAGGCACATAATGAAATCAAAAATTGCTGAGAAGAAAAACATTTTGACGTAAAGAAGTAAACTTTTTTCTTCAAAGGATGCAGTTCAAACTTTTAAAAATATCACTCTGTCTGTACTATAAATAATTATAATTTTAGTATTGATTCAGTCTGTAGTACTAGTGTCTTGGGCATGGTTTCATTTGTTCTTAAGCCAGTCAAACTGTGGGCTGCTGTTAAAAGGGGTGATTTTCCTTGAAGGATCAGGCTGCTATTTCTGCCCCAGTATCTGCTTCAGGGCATAATTTTTGGTGGCTACCTGATAGAAAACTTCCCACCCCCAGTTAGTTTTCAGTTGGATCAACTCACTGACCTGGCAAAATCTGGTGCTACAGGATCACTGGACCCGACATGAGGAAAGTGGTGGGAGCACAGCACCACAGGAGGGCAAGTGAGCAACTTTTTTGGCATCAGTTTAAGTTACACAAGATAAAGGTGTATGATAAAGCCACTTTGCAGTTAATAGCAGTGCTGGTTTATTGTACTAAAACAGGGGAAATGTGACTCGATATCTCTGAATTACCTTCCTTTTTCTCCCCTTACTCTGCCCACCACTATAGTGCCTGCATTCACATCAGCCTTAATTCTAGCAGTACATCAAGAAGATGAGAGATGCGTAAAATGAGTGTTTCCATAGACTTTCACAGGCAGTCTTTTCTTCATCTCTCTGACTGAAATACAACGTCTTGCCTCCAATCCTGCTCACCCCCAATGTTTACTGGCATTTCTGTTTGACAGGCCCAAAATGGAACAACTGAAGAAACAACGACACCTTACCCCAAAGAATTAACACTTTGGTATTTATGGGAATGCACCAAGTGTTCACACTTGTCTTTATTGTGCCATGAGAGGTTTTAGCAATTGTTTAGGAGAACTCTATGGTAACGTATGTTAGAAGTCTGTGCTCCTCAGTGGTAGCAGAGTATCTGTGCTAAGAGAACTGCTGGAATGACAGTGGTGCTGTGGATTTGACTGTTGCTATCTGTCTTGCTGCTCATACCTCATAACTGAATATGGAGTAGCTGACAAAAGCCAAAAGAACAAAAAATGGCAGCCTGCATGTCTTCAACTTTCTTTACCCCTTTTTCTATCGTATGAGGGTGGTAATTGGGTCATTGTCCTCCTTACTGGAATTTCAGGAAAAGTATGTTGTTACAATGTGTTCCACATCACACTGGGCTATCAGTTCCCGCAGTTTCCTGAAGTAAGTGATCATCGAAATGGCCACAGTATATTCAAGGTATTTTATTGTAATGTTGTGCTGCTCTGTTTCAGCAGAAGACTCATTACTTTTTGGATGTGCCTATCAGATATTGATCAGCAGCTTTCAAATACAAGGTGTTCACAAATTATTCACACGTACTGCCCAAATGTCACAGGGGTGAAAAGTTGTTGTTATTATTGTTGAGCCTTACATTTAATATCAGTAGCCTGTCCAGTAAGTGATGAAAGATATATTGCGAGTATTGAGAACCATGTGGAGATGAACAGACGCTTTCGCTTTGACAAGCACTATCCAACACTAGATGGCACGCTTGGCCTCAGGATCACAGCCGCTTGTGCCTGTCCTTTCGTCGCCCAAGCGCTTTTCCGCTTTGGTCTCTTTTCCACAGTTTCTAATAAGAAATGTCGGTGAAGTTACAAGGCACAGCTGGGCAACCCTAGTAGAGGAATTCTGAATCCTCTAGCGTGTATTCTTCCCCAAGCTGCTTCTTTCTGCAAATTTTGAAAGAAAAATTTTAAAATCCCTGAATATGGAAAGAAAATAGGAGAAACTTGAGTGCAAATAGTAGAGTTCTTTAGTAATTCCTAAGAAAAAAAGGAGAAGGGGGATGCAAAACTATTTTCACCATTTTTCTCCTCCTCTATTCCATCTCCATCATCTATTATTCTTATGCTGGCAGATTAAAAGTGGTTGCATAACCTAAAAATAAATTGCTTCATGTCAATTTGATACAAGTCAAAATTTTACTGTATTTTATTACAATTTTTGATTTGATCACTGAACCAGAAATCCATATTTTCAATGTCCCTAAGGCAAAGTGATACACTTAGCCTCTGCCTGTGTGGGACATAATGGGATTGGGATTAAAGAGCAAAGTGGATGGATCTAAGGGTCCAATGCTCACACAAAATGAGACTCAGGGAAGTTACTTTGACTAGCTCTAATCTGATCCTGTGGGCTGGATGCCCATACATCAGGTGAGGCCTTGGAGCTCAATCTCTGGTGTAATTGCATTGGCCTTGGTGCTGGCCAAAGCCCAGCTAGAACTTAATTTGACTACTACTATGAGAGACAATAAAAAATATTTCTCTAAATACATTGTCAACAAGAGGAGGGCTAAGGAGAATCTCCATCCGTTATTGGATGTGGGGTGAAACTGCCACAAAGGATGAGGAGAAGATTGAGGTGCTTCCTGCCTTCTCTGCCTTAGTCTTTAATAGTAAGACCAGTTGTTCTCCATGCACCCAGCCCCCTGAGCTGGAATACAGTGATGGGGAGAAGAAAGAAGCCCCCATATTCCAAGGCAAAATGGTCAGGGACCTGCTGTATCGCTTAGACACGCACAGATCTATGCGGCCAGATGGGATCCACCCAAGGGTGCTGAGGGAGGTGGTGGAAGTGCTCACCAAGCCACTATCCATCATTTCCCAGCAGTCCCAGCTAACCAAGGAGGTCACAGTTGACTAGAATTTAGCCAGTGTGACACCTACGAGAAGGGTCAGAAGGCGGAGGCAGGGAACTACAGGTTTGTCAGTCTGACCTCAGGGCTGGAGAAGGTCATGGATCAGATCATCCTGAATGCCATCACACGGCATGTACAGGACAGCCAGGGGATCAGACTCAGCCAACATGGATTTATGAAAGGCAGGTCCTGCCTGACTAACTTGATCTCCTTCTATGGCAAGGTGACCTGCTTAGTGGATGAGGAAAAGGCTGTGGATGTTGTCTGTCTAGACATCAGTAAAGCCTTGGACACCATTCCTCACAGCATTCTCCTGGAGAAACTGGCTGCTCATGGCTTGGACAAGTGCACTCTTTGCTGGGTGAAAAACTGGCTGGATGGCTACACCCAGAGAGTGGTGGTGAATGGAGTTACATCCAGTTGGCAGCTGATCGCAAGTGGGGTTCCCCAAGGCTCAGGATAGGGAT
This sequence comes from Eulacestoma nigropectus, assembly GCA_013397775.1. Lineage (NCBI taxonomy): Eukaryota > Metazoa > Chordata > Aves > Passeriformes > Eulacestoma > Eulacestoma nigropectus. Next base: position 481,164 of record VZTE01003003.1, read on the forward strand.
AGGTCCTGTTTAATATTTTCATCAACGACCTGGGCGAGGTAATCAAGTGCCCCCTAAGTCAGTTTGGAGACAACACCAAGTTGGGTGGGAGTGTTGATCAGCTGCAGGGCCCTGGACAGGCTGGAAAGATGACCTGAGGACAATGGTAAGAGGTCCAACAAGGCTCAGTGCCGGGTCCTGCTCTTGTGTCACAACCCCATGCAACACTACAGGCTGGGGGCAGTGTTTGGAAAGCTGCCTGATGGCAAAGGACCTGGAGGTGCTGGTCGACAGCCAGCTGAACATGAGACAGTGTGTCCAGGTGGCCAAGAAGGCCAATGGCATCCTGGCTTGGATCAGCAGTAGTATGGTCCAGCAGGACCAGGAAAGTGATTGATCTGTACTCAGCATTGGTGAGACCGCACCTCAAGCGTTCAGTTTTGGGCCTCTTATTACAAGAAACACATTGAGATGCTGGAGAGTGTTCAGAAAAGAGCAATGGAGCAGGTGGAGGGTCTGGGACACGTCTTATGAAGAGCAACTGAGGGAGCTGGGGGTGTTTAGTCTGGAGAAAAGGAGGCTCAGGGGAGACTTTATCACCCTCTTCAACTACCTGAAAGGAGGGTGTAGCCAGGTGGGGGGATGAGAGGAAATGGTCTCAAGTTGTGCCAGGAGAGGTTTAGATTGGATATTAGGAAAAATTTCTTCATAGAAAGGGTTGTCAAGCACTGGAACAGACTGCCTTGGAAAGCAGTGGAGTCACCATCCCTGGACATATTTAATATATGTGTAGATGTGGTGCTTAGGGACGTGGTTTAGTAATGGACTTAGCAGTACTGGGTTAATGGTTGGGTTTGATGATCTTTAAGGTCTTTTCCACCCCAAACAATTCTATGATTCTGTGATCTCTTGAGACAGAGCTATCTGTGGTATTACAAAATCTCCTTTGGAATCTGTTTTGGTTATACCTGAAAAACATACACTACCTTTTCCATGTATAGTTCTTAGAAGTTCTTATGAATGAGAACACTGCTTTTGATGCCATTAGCACAGTGTGCTTCTCAGACACCTGAGTTTCTCTATACTTCCCTCCATACTGAGCTGTGGAAAAAGGCATTTCACTTAGCTACTGGGAATGGAAACTTTCCTGAAGTCCTTTTCTCACTGAAGTATTTTTAGCTGTTCTTTATCTCAGTTTTATGTGAAAATGCATTTATGTCTATGGTATTTCTGCCTCATCCTTTTCCATTGTAGGTGGTCTGGACACACAGTCCTGATGCTGGTGATATCCAAGTACAGACCTCTGCTGTACTGTTATGGACCTTCTCTACTCAGCTGGGATTATTATCAGAGTATGATCTCCCCAGTGAGAGCCTGGGTTCAAATGTTTCTTTTTGCTGAAGGGCTGGAAACAGGACACAAAGCATGGCTTTCTGTCAGAAGATGGGAGTCCTGACCTGGCAAATGCAGGCATTGAACAGAGTGCAGAGATATTTTTGGCACTCTGGTACCTCTTGCTACCAAAGTTTGCTCTAAATGTTTTAAAATAATTAGGCATCAATTACATCTAAATTTCTGCCTTTCCACCACTTGTAATTTAAATAATTTTAGCTGCTTTGTTAATGATTTACATCAACCAAAGTGAGAAGGATATCAAAGCATAGAAATCTTAGGAAGTGAAAAAGAACCTTATTTAACTGTCCACATGAGTAACAAATGCATTGATTTTAGTAGTTCAGCATCCTAATTTTTAGAAGCACTGAAATATCTCCCAGCTGGATAAAAAAGTGCAGGAAAGCCAGACCTGTCTAGCTGACACAATGCCAGAAACCTAATAAAGGGAATGAAGCATTGGAAAGTACAAAAGTCAACATGTCAACATAAATCAACTTTGTCAGAATGAAACAGATGTGTCCATTTGTTGGTAGATCAGATTAACGTAAATCAAGGCAGTATAAAGGTTACACATTATAGGGATTTGTGACTGGTAAACTTTCATAGTGGGATCAGAGATAGTAATCATCTGGCAGTGGGAATAAAAAGTCAAAGTGAAGCTTAAATGCTGAATCAAAAACCAGTCCTGTTAATGTCTAACACACTGGGGTCAAAAATTCATAAGAGTCCAGCTGTGAAAATAAGATGGGAGCTGTATTAGTTTTCTTCATTCTGTATCTCACATTTAAGCGTTGTCAGTTGATGAGGGTTTGTCCCTTGGGAATTGTCGTGGGGTACTTTAGTCCATGTAAAGTGAAAATTTTGCATCACATAGAGGATCTTGTGAAATTCTGTAAAGCATGAGGACAACATGCTGAGATTCATAATGGCAAGGAAGGAACAGTAGAAACAGTAATCTGCCACATGCCCTTATCTAAAAGTGGTTCTTGACAAAGAAGGCAGCGTTTTGTAGTGCGGAAGCCAACAGGATATGTGACACATTTTAACAGTCAGTGGTTATTAATGGATAAAAACTGGTAACTTTAGATGGATATTCACATAGAGAACTGTTTAAAATAAATAGAAATCCCAGTGGACCCATTCTTTTCATGCCTTTCAGTACTATTTCTGTTTGTGGCATTGTGTGAAGTTTCATTACTGGGTCGAAAGTTTGATGTAAACAAGCAATAAGCTCTCTAGCAGGATTTATCTGCTGAGAAAACGTGAAATATGAAAACAAATCACAGGCAGCTTCTTTAAGGCACATGGTGCATAGTATCAATGCAAAAATCATGCAAAGCTTTTTGTACTTTGTCCATTTCCCCCCCTTTGTTTTCAAATGATAGGTTCACAATTCATTGTTTATAACTCCATAAATTTCTACATTTATGTAACATTTTAATATCATGGTTGTACTGTTTACTCAAGAGAAAGAATCTAAATCAAACACAGAATAGATTTTAAAAGAAATTAATGCAGTCATGCTTCTTTCCTACAAATTATTTGCAATCCATGGCAAATTGTTTAACCCCTGTGATCCAAATTCAGACCTACTTAAGAAGCACTTTGCTCTGTATTTGGCTCCACTCTCTTACTTTTAGTCAGTGATGCATTCCAAAGAGCAAGATACTAATAAGCACATGAACACATCACATCTATCTGTGAGGGACGTATTATGTTTTTATACAGAATTGTTTATTTAAGGTATGCAAAGAGTTTTCCGATGGGTATTTGTCTGGTATTTTTAGCCCCATTTTATAGATGGGGCACTGAGTGACATAAAAACTGTGGGCAGATGATGACACTTCCTAACTTTTCTTGTGATGGTCTAAATGTAACCAAAGGAAGGTTGTGAAGATGTTGGCTGAGGCTGATGTACCCCTAAGTCTGTGTGTTTCCCCAACTTTATGACTACCTAGTTGTGAGTAATTGAAGCTCTGAAACATGGAAATCACAGTCTGAAATGGTGGTTTGTTCACTGTGGTCAACTGTGGCAAAATCGTGATACTATTACCCAAATATCCCAATTCTCATTTTACCATCCTGGTTATGAGATCATGTTGCCTCCTGCCCTATAACTATAGTGAAAACAACATTTCAACAATAGAAATAAACTTCTTATGCATCTATTTATCCTCTGAAAATACGAGCTGAGAATAATGTCTATAACTGGCGTAAGGTCATGGTATCAGAAGCACAGGTTCTATGACTCTTATTTAAATATATTTAAATATATTTTATTCAATATTCCCATGACTCCCATGTAGAAGACAGTAATACCTTTTGTGAATAAAGTTGGTATGTGTTTTCCAGATTATCAACAATGGCTTTAAGTTTTAAATAAAGGTCAGCTGACTTGTTCACTGCATTACAGGCAGCACACTGAGTTGCGTAAGTTTCCTCAGCAAGTCATAAGGAGCTTGACTTATTGTTCCTGACTTACAGTTCTCATTTGGGGGAAAAAAATTAAAATCTTACCTGATGATAAGACAAACTCATTAGTGATGATGAGATGGAAAGGTCATAATCAGGATCACAAAATTCAGGGATTAATACACAGAATGGCACAGAAAGACAATGAATGACACAAAGACAGATGACATCACTTTATATGTTCTTATCTTGTGGTGATTTTACTGACCATAGATTGTGTTGGGACAGTGCCCTAACCTAATAAAACATGAAGCTGGTTAAACAACTACTAACAATAAGAAGATCTATAATTAAACTAATAGCTAAAGTAATTTACTTCCATTCAGAAGGGTCTCAATTTAATTTAACAATTACTTACGTGGCAATTATTTTATTTGCCACAAAAATCTACACAAAGTAGAAATGGACAGAAAGCTTTTAGCTGCTCAGAGTAACAGAACACAGAGTAACAGAAGTTAATGGCATAAAATGAGAAGTAAAATATGCTACTGTAATAAGGGTGTGTATAGTAAATACAGTGAAATGCCAATGACCTGTGAAGGAGGCAGTCATTGATAATTGGAACCTGATCCTGTGGCATCATGTCTTGTGGTACACCTAGAGAAGAAGGAAGTCTGAGCTAGGAGCTCTCAGTTACCATTATCAATGAAGGGAAAAATACAGTTTTGGCAAAAAGATCTGCAGACAGGCAGTGAAGGCAGCCATATACTTGTAGGGCAGCTGAAAAATGAAAGATCCCGCTGAAATAATTGTTGTTGTTTTAGAGTGCACTCAAGCTGAGTTTCACTTCAGACATGAAGTCTGTCAACATTGAAAATCATTCACTGGTGTTGGTTCAGTAACGCCGGGTACTGACTGAGACTGAAAAATACAGCATGGGTGGAAAAGTACTCCTTCCTGCAAACATCTGAGTTTTCTTGGAAGTTTCCTGTCTGAATACTGACCTGGCCTGACCCTATTTAGTTTGTGAGATCTGATGAGATCAGAGCCTGAGGTTGTGGCACTAAACTAAGAAAAGTGATAACAAAACAAAAATGGCATGATTGACAGGGTAGTAGGCTGAACACAATAAACCTAAGCAGAACTATGTGTATGTATTCCACTCCTTAATATCCTCTTTGTAGATAAGAAAAATAAGCCTCACCCTGGAGCTAAAATAGTAATGGGATGAGGGCTGCCTGCCTTACTTGATGGCCATAAACAATAAGTATATTATACAAAGATGGATTACTGAAATGGAAAGTGGGTACTCATGAGATGCTACCTTGAGGCAAGACTCAAGCAGGAGCTATCCTGTGCTGTCTACAGTTATCTCCTTTTGGTGGCCCCACGTCTCTCAGTAAGCTGTGATATGACCCTGTTTAGTCCAGCTTTAGTGCTTTTCACTGTCAGGTTTATTGAGGCTTTAGAAGACTATTTTGCTTGGAGAAAAAGAATAGATATGTGAACTAGTCACTGAAAGCATTTACAGATAAAAGAAGAAGTCAGCAGAAAGCTGTCTAAAGAGGTTTCTTTTGTAGTGCATCGAGGAAAAGAAGCTCCTTATGACAATATAAAAAATGGCAATAGAAGAGTTACATAAGAAAGCTCAGGTTTCTTTTTTGTGCCCATGTTTTTCACTGATCTTGAAAATTATTGAGACACATGCTATTAAGGTTGTGATGTAATGATATTGAACTCATTTAACAGAACTCTAATGACAGGTTTTTCCCTCTGCAATGAGTACTGGAAGTAACTTCAGAAATTAGGCCAAGTTCTGATGTTACTTCATAGTGTAATAAATAGAAACTCGATTAATATCAAAAGAATTGTTTTAGATTGTTGCCAAATACCTATATCTGATCAATGCTCAGAGCCTCTATATTTCAGTTTTTCAGAAAACTAGCATGTTTTCTAAACATCTTTAATTTCTACAGACTATTTTATATGCAAGCTGAAGGCTCATATAGATCTTCTCTTCACTTGGAACAAGCTAGGACAGATCAAATGTACCCGAGGCTTTTTTCTCTGGTGTTCCAGTTCAAAATAGAAATGCAAATACATATAATGAGAAATTACTCAGGAGGCTTCCTGTTTTAGAGATTCAGAACTGGTTTGTGATTTCTGGATATGAATTAGAGCTGGTGGGAATTTCTCTGCTGAAATAATGAATGGAGAATTGGGTTTCTGAAGAAGCACAAAATTCCACAGAAGAGAGAATTCATAGTTTTAAAATGATAAATAAATAAAAGTTACAGATTTAAAGGATTTTAGACTAGTTCTGGTGAGAATCTCATAGATCTTCTGGACCTGTTAAATTAAATATAAAGGCCACAAATGTTTGGGTTATAATTTTTAGTGCAACCTGGAATTTACCTCTTTGCTAAAAAATCTAACGTTATTGGGTTTCGTGCTTTCAGAGGACATGAATTAGCTTGGAGAGCAAGAGATCATTTTCATGGTGACTTTTCCAAGTACAGTTTTATTTTCTTGTGAGGCATACTTGTAAGTGTTATTGTTTTACATTCTGTATAAAACTCAAATGCAATAAAATATAAAAAATTATTTTAGTACTATCATTTCAGTTACTGCAAAGAGCAGTCTTCAGACAAATTTGTAGGCATAGTTTTGCAAGTATTGAGAAGTTACTTGCTCCCTGAGAATAAAATCACTATGGCAGGGACACCTAAAATCTACAATACAAATGATTTTATAAAGGTGAAGTGGGCCAACCTCAAGTCTTTGTTACTAAACTCATGTATATGCTTTTTAGGTATCTGAGGCCACTTCTTGGGAAAGGCAATATTGGACAAATCCATGGTTAGAGCTTTTGTAATGTTAACCATCCCTACTGCCTGGAATTGCTTACATACATTTGGTGAAAGGCAATTTGAATGGTGAGTCACTTAGTCATATTCTTGTTTTCACACACCATTCAGCTTCCCACTGCCCTTCTGCTCATTCTTTTCTCTTTTCTCACAGCAGTATGCACAGTATGTCCCCACCATTGTTCTGTGTCGTTTAAGATGGCATTTAGATAGAAAGATTGGTGTAAACATGAAGAGAAAGTTGCCAGTGAAATATCTAGGCTTCTTCAATGCACACACAGCAGCAGCTTCCTAATGTCCCTGAAGAAAATGGAGAAATTAGCAGCATTTTACTAATGAGGAAAACTAATTGTTGCAGAAGGCTGAAGCCCAGTTCTGCAAGTCACTGGGCATTCTTATTATACCAATGCAGGTTGAGGGAACAAAGCATACTCAGCAGCTATATCTCTTAAATTTGACCACTTAACCAAAGAAACTCTGTTTCCTGCTGTGTAGGACACTTGGCATTGAAAATTAAACTGAAGATTAGAATTGAGCCAAAACAGTACCCAGACCTCAACTCTAAAGCTACATCAAATTTATCTCTCTAACAATTTCCATGTATGAACATGGTGAAGCATGAACTTTGCCAAATTGTGATATGTCTTGATTTGCTTCTTACCAAGAGCAGCATCATAGGAAAGCTGAAATCTAAACTGATCTTCATCCACTACTTCATATTCCAGGGTTTTCTCTTTCTTTTGGGGCTCTTACTGCCATACAACATCAGAACTGGCTTCTCGTACTGATGTTTGTGTCACTCAGATGCCCAACACTGGGGTTATTTGATTTTGTTCAAAATGATTGGCTGAACTGCATGACAGCACTTAAACATAGCTACATATAGCCACGGTTCTAACAGCTTTGAGGTCTTTTTGTGATGGTAAAGCTGTATGCTGAAGCCGAGAAAAACACCTGTAGTTGACAGTGCAGGCCTAATTAGAGGTATTTAGCCAGAGTCTGAAACTGCAAAGTGTATTCCTCAGTACTTGTGAGGAGCATCAGCATGGCACAATGCAGCTCTGAGACAAGTGTCAGCTGCTAAAATGGCAGTATGATAGCACAGAGCTTTTCTCTGACTTAAGAGCCCATGTTTCTTGTAGAATCAGTGTTTGGCCATGTAAGCTACCTGCCACAGTTTAAAAAGCACCAGTACAGGCACAAAAATACAAGGTGGGAGGATGCAGCAAGACAGGGCAGGGCAGGAGCATGGAAGTATCATCTCAGAACACCTTGGGCTAATTAATATGAAACTGCTCTCAGGCCAACACCTGCGTTTTGGAGCTGAAAACCTCATTGACAACGTCACTGTGCAGGCGTAATAATCCCGTAGGTCTGCTCATGCTCTCACCACATCCACCATTAGTACTTCAGCTGAATTAAGGCTGGGCAGTGTTGTCACGAAGTCTGGGAGCAGAGGCATTGTGAGAATCTCCAAAACACCTCAGAGAAGTGATGTCTTCTGAAACTGTATCTCTGCAAGAGCTAGAAATGCTGAGATCTCACAAGCTGCATGTCAGGGATCTATACAGATAAGGTGAAAGGACCCTCTGGTTTGTGTTCTTGTACAACACAGAAGAGAATTTCCCCAGTTATCCTGGGTTTATTGCATACATCGAACAGTCAATGCATAGAATGAGAGGGAGACTTATACATAATCTACTTCCTGTGTGATGCCCAGCAAAGGCCAGATTTTCCCAGTAAGTGGGACTCTGTATTTGCTGTCTTTTAGAAGCATATTCAAGAGGTTTGAACAATCACTTGCATCCAATGAACCTACCTTTTACAAATGTACTCCAGTCTTGGAAAGGTTTTTACATCTGCTGTGTGGACTGGAGGGTGCACATCATAATTTCTTTGCTGCTTCTGTGTCAGGCAGTGCTCCCTAGCATTCCTTTTTTACAGTAAGTAACTGTGTGCATAAATAAAAACCTAAAAATCATTTCCCTTTGATAAATATTTTAGTGAATATTCCTGCTTGCACAAGGCTCTCTTTGGTTCCCCTGAAGCCAGATCTGGCCCACATACAGTGAAAATGAGGCTGTCTGCTCAACATGCAAAACTCCTTATGTTCTAGCTAACAGTAAGCATCGAGTAAAAGGAAAAGGACTTTTTCTTCTTTTGTCTTCCAGCAATGTTATCTTAGACAGCCACCAGCACATGATCATTTACATAAGGAGGGAACTGCAGAGCCGCTGCCAACTGCCCATAGTGCCTGCCAAAAACAGATGTTAGATGTTACTGTTAGAATAATGTCTTCTTCAGCTTGACATGTGAGTGCTGCAATCTTTATTTAAAAGGAAGAGGAAAAAATATGGTTGAATTAATGAAATGAAGCACACAACATATGGTCTGAAAAAATTATAATCTAAGGGAAAGTGCTAGTTGTCCAATTGCCTAAGACTGCTAAACTCAGCTGGGTGAATTTGTCTGAGAGAACTGTTTTGGTCTGGCACATAGATGGATTTGGTGACCTAACAGATCTGTTGTATTTTTATGTTTTTATTCCCATGCCTTCACATCAGTTTTTAAATAGCTTCCAAGGGGCAGTAAGTAAAACTTACTGTAAAACTCAGTATAACTGCATAGCTCTATATTGACTAGCATGGTGCTAAATCCAACATTCTTTTTTCCCAAAAATCCTCATGTTAAGTAGCAGGTAGCATTACCACAAAAGCTGTGATTTACACATGGATTTTGCTATAATTTTGCATGAATCCGGGGGTCTCTATAGAAACACATTTGAGAGAAAGCCTTTGTATTTTATCTGTGAGGCATTTTATTCATATATCTTATGGGACAAGAAAGAACAGGTCTGCAAAGATGCAAAATATAATTTATTACTTTGTTTTCCTGTTTCCCTATAAGTGGGGAACTAAACTACTTGGTCTATAGAGCTGAAAAGCTGACTTATAATGCAGTCAGCCTTATATAGTCAGCCTCTATCAAGTGTTATACTCATGATGGTTCTGTGGGGTCAGTAGAACCAATAAATCCTTGATTTTACACTTGTATGTTGAGGTTGAGCTTTCATGTGGCCTCACCCAGAAAATTAGTTCGCTCTAGCCCTTCCTTTGGTTAATAGCCACACTGTCTTTTCCTGCTAGCCAGAGGAACTTAACATCCCTGAGACCTCTTTCCCCTGTCCAAATGTCATTGGAAGTGATTTAAAAAGTAATAAGAAATACAGATAGATGTACAGGCTCACAAACTGCATGATGTCACCAGCATCGTTCTGTCAGAACAGGCTAAAATGGGTTTGGATCCTCTGCTTTTATGTGCTGGCTTCATTGCGGGTCCTGTAGTTAAAGGAATCTGCACCTGCGAGGTGTCTGTCCCCACATGAGTAGGAGACAAGGCAAAGTATATTTCTCTCCCACTACAAGAGAGTTTCAATATAAACTTCCTCAAAGGGTATGTTCCTGAAGTTTTTAGGACTCTAGCTTCAAGCTGTTGTGTGGAAAAAGCAGCTGCCTAATGGCACAGCTGCCTGCTCTTTGAGGGTGTGCAAAGTGCTGCCATCTGCTTCTGAAGATACACGGGACAAGAAAGCATGTGAGTGCTTTTTCTCCTCCCTGCCCTCCTTTTCTTTCTCGTTGGCTGAGAAGTGAGGTTGTCAGGGTGTTCTGTGGGTGTTAGACTCTGGTGGACAGGTCTGGAGGAGGTAAGCTCTGCAGCCAGGCCATGGGTGGCAGTAAGGGAAGCCCTTGTCCCCTTCTCCTCCCACTGGCCATGTCGGTGGCAAACTCTGGTGCTCCTTTGCTCGTGTAGTGGGCTGTTTTAACTGATTATTATGGATTTTAGGTGGGTTTTGAAACTTTTTATGGATTTGGTAGATGGAGTCCTGAGTCAGCTCAGTAAGTAGCTCCCTCCAAAGAAGAGGAAGAGGGAACAGGATTGCATACTTTGGTAGCACTGCTGTACTATATAGGGTTGGCTCAGCCATCTCGCTTAAAAACACCAAAAGACTGTGTTGAGATGTTATCACCACAGGAGGGTTACACAGACATTACATTTTGTGATATGCTTTCTAAACTGCAATAATCTTGGCTTTTGGTCCGTCTGGTTCTTTCAGCATTGTCAATCCCTTTCCTCTTTCAAATTACAGACTGTTTCTCCAGCCATTTGCAAAGGGACTGGGGGAGGACACAATAGGGAAATGTGTGTTGTTGCAGCTCTCTGTGTTCGGCAGTTAAGCCCTTTTTCTTTGCATCCTCCTATCCAAAGAAGTATTTACATGAAATGTCAGTCACCCTGGGGAATTATATGAGAATTAATTATCTGTGGAGAATGATTTGGTCCTATTAATTATGGGTGTCACGTAAGAAAAAGAATGGGCTTAATGTGTCATATGGTTTTTTTCAGCCAGTGAACTAGGAACTCATCGGCATCAAATATCAATAATGGTTTTGTTGAATACAGATTGATGACCTCTGACAGAAATTATAGGAGAAACTTGTATCATTTTGTCTTATTATAGCTTACTAAGACCTTAGTCAAGATCGGGGTCTTATTTTCTTAGGCTGTCATGCAAGGGGTTAAAGCTGATGTTTATCAGATTATTGTTTGCAACCAGTCATGAATGAATAAGGCTTTAATGTACGTAGAGTCAGAAATAACTGATGTTAAAATGCAATCACAAATCAAATACAGTATTTCATGGAGACAGTTAAAACATTATGTCTAATTAAGTCTTCATTTAAACATGTGTGTAATTTTGTTGTTCAGAATTATGCACAGCCTTATAGACTGTTCCCTGCAGACAACCACGGTGCCTGTTTGTATCTTGCTATTTGGTAAAAGAAATCTTGAATTTTATGTGTTGCAGATATAGTCAGATATAAACAAAATTCCAGGGAGTTTTCTGAGTTATTCAAAATCTTTGTGTTTCACTAAGAAAAACTGAGTGTTTATCATACTTTACTTTTAAAATACACTCTCAGTATTTTCTTGTTAATGAGTTTTCTCCCTTCCTTCTCCCATTGTTCAGCAACTTTTCTGAATGGCTGCAAAGCACCATACTGGCACAGTAAATTTGCAGGAATAGGATCCTTTCTAGGGGAAATAGTTTCTTCACTGCAAAAGAAAGCCATACTTAACCACAAACAAAATAGCTATCACCACTGCGTATATGAATTTCTGATTGTAGCATAAATGTATGAGTAAGATGAAATCTCTTGTGGGTTGGGTTTTTTGGGGGGGTTGGAAAGTCCTGCTAGTTAAAGTAAAAATTGAAAGAAGGCTGGGATTTGTTCTTCTCATGGGCCGTGCCTCAAGTTCTACAGGAAACCTGTAGAAGAGGGCAAACCTTCACATTCAGTAGGACAGATCCATCAAGAAAAGTTTTTCCTACATTCATTCACTACTGCAGAACAATTTTCCCGGGAATACAGTGCAAGCTTAATTTTTGTTCAGCTGTTTTACTGATGCAATAACACACCCACTGTGCTTGAAACAGCAAACCTGTGAACAGAATTTGCTTTTGGGAAACAATGCTCTGGTTAGGAGCAACTAACACTGTGAAGCAGATAGTTCGCATTTTTCAGGCAGTGATATTGGACTGTCGGTCAGGCAAACACATTGGCACGTTCATCCTTCACCCCATTCCTTTGAGGGTGAACATTTAAAATTAAAAAAAAATGGCAAGAGAACCATCAAGGGAACTCCCTGCAACTGGGACTTTGTGTTCTATACTTTGGAAAAATTATTTCACTTACTAACTTGGATGATGAGGTTAAGAAATACAGTTAAATGAAACTGCCAAATTGCAAATCAGTTATTTGGAAACAGAACAGAAAAAAAGTTCTAAAGAAATTAAATGATATAAATACTTTGTTGCTATCAATGCTGTAGCAGTCTGTTTGGATAGCATATAATGGGAAGCGTAGTAAGGAATACCCATTAAAACACTTAAGGGAAGAAAAGCTCCTTCTTTCTTCTGTGTATTTTTCTTATAAGTGTTTTGGGTTTTTTTTCTGTAATTTCTGTGGAAAAGATAAGTAAAAAGTGTAAATTTTCACATATTTTCAAGACAGCCTTCCCTTAAGTTTCCTCCTTTCATGTGTATGTGAGTATGTATATACTTAAACCTTCTTCACCAGAGCAGGATTAGGTAGAGTTTTTAGTTATAGTGAGGACCAGGTGAAAAAATAACATTACATCATAATTTGGGTAATTGTTTATCTGCATCCTGTATTGATGGAAATTATTTTTAATTCCACAGGAAAAAAAAAAAGAGTCAAGCATTACTTCAAACCTAGCAAAAATGTTATTACCTATTTATTTCATAATGATTGGATACATCTATGCAATCATCACATACCAAGGTATTTTTCCCTGTCCTTTTCACAGTAAGGAAAATGATATTTATTAATAAATTCAGAAAATGGGGAAAATAATTCTCAATGAATAATTTACCTAGTTCTAATAAATACTAGCATTTTTACTTCTTTCATTAAATTTCAGTTTCACACTGTTATAGTAATATTGATTGGAAAATTTAAGTTCAGACACTAGAATGACTAACAGTAAGGTGTAAAAGACAATGAAGCCAGAAGACAGGCCGTCACTTTCATAATTGTAGTTCAGAGGCTGCCAATTTGATTTCATTCCTAAGAATCTGACTCAGGGTGAAGAGCACAAAGGATGTAAGACATGAGAAAGAAGCAAAAAAAAAGAAAGAAGGAAGGCATATACTGATACCCTGGGCCTACAAAGTCAATATATAGTTCCCATTTAAGCAAAAATACATATTTTCTGCATATCTTTCAAGCAAATTGCACTTCAAAAGGATACAGGCAAAAGTATTCTTCTTCAGCACTTTTTCAGGAATTGAATCAAGGAGATTTATGAAAAATTGTTTTCTCTGTCTTTGTTATTTTTCAGCTGATTAACAGTTTGTTTGCAGAATCACAGAATCATTTCAATTGGAAAAGACCTCTAAGATCATTGAGTCCAACCTTTGAGCAATCATCACCATGTCAACTAGACCATAGCACTAAGTACCATGTCCAGTCATTTCTTGAACACCTCCAGGGATGGTGACTCCACCACTGCCTGCCTTGGGCAGTCCATTACAATGCTTAATGACCCTTTCCATGAAGAAATTCCTCCTAATGTCCAACCTGAACCTCCCCTGCCACAGCTTAAGACTGTGTCCTCTTGTCCTTCACTGATTGCCTGGCAGAAGAGGGTGACTCCCAAAACCTCTTTTCAGGAGAGAGTAACAAGGTCACCCCTGAGCCTTCTTTTCTCCAGGCTAAACAACTCCAGCTTCTTCAGCCACTCCTCACAGCACTTGTGCTCCAGACCCTTCTCTGCTATTGCTCCAGCACCTCCATGTCTTTCTTGTACTGGGGAGGCCCAAAACTGAACACAGGATTCGAGGTGCGGCCTCACCAGTGCCGAGTACAGAGGGACAATCACTGCCCTGGTCCTGCTGGCCACGCTATTCAACATCACTATTTTACATGTTTAACATGAGAATGTGGATAAAACATCATTGCATTTGGTATCATACAGGGACTGAGTACTCTGCCAATTCTGAAGAATTACAAAATACCAAAAAGTCACTGCATGGTGTCTTATCTGTACAATATGATGGCATTTACCACAATTTTTATTCTTTATTGAAAGAGCCTCTTCTGTGAAATGAGTATCACACTAGTATAGCAGGAAATCAGATTGCTCTGAAGTCATCTACATTTCCATTCAAGGGGATGTTCACTTCTCCTTTTAATTTTTCCTTGAAGGGAATCTGTCTTTTCTCTCTGCCTTCCTGCTTCTTCCAACGACAGTCTTGGACTTGTCAGAGCTTCCTAAAGTCATCGAATACCTGCAATACTCAGCAGTAAATGAATGTGCTTGGGTCTTGTGAAGAGGTGACTTGAATTTGTGTGTTTAGTTCCACCCGGAGGTCCCGGAGGAATTGTGTGTGGCTGTAAGATCACACACTGCATGCATTCACACTGGAGTGATGGTGATATTTACAGAAGCATCAAAGTTCACAGCTGCCCATTCTTTCATAGATAATCAATAAATCATACGTCAGCTCTGGTGATTGTGCATGTCAAGTAACAAGTCATTAACATCTAAGCTATTAAAGATGATGCACTATTTTTGTGGTGGAAATCTGCTCTCACCAAAAGAAGGAAATAGGGCGGGGGGGAAAGAAATTCCATCATTTGATGCCATTTCTGACTCTGGTCAGGAAATGCAAAAATGTTTATGGATAAGAACAGAGCCCTCACAAGTAAAAGAAAAAGAAAAATATGCATGATCTCTAAACTGCCCTACTTGTCACCATCTGACAGATCTGAAAAATGAAAACCACTTTTGACATTTACTGATTTTATGCTACCAGATGGTGCATGGCACTTCCAGACCAATGTGATGGGGACGATAGGAATGGATGGAAAACAAAGCAGATAGTAATTGTAAGCATCCTCTTTTATAATTCTGACCATTTGCCACTTCATAAATTAATCAATCTGATTTCCGATGTATGGTTATAATTCTACTGAAAGTCAGACTAGAATAAACAGATCCTGATCTGCATCTCAGATGAAAATAAAGATTAAAAAAAATACACAGAATTCTGTGAGACTCTGGCATCAACTCTTTGCTTCCACTAGTTCCCTTCTGACACAAAGGTATTTATGGTCCAAATTAGTGTTAATGTTTTGCAGGGCTTTATTCATATTACTAAGTGGCTTTGCAATAAACAGCTAAAAGTGGAAAACATTACAATTCTATTTCCCAGACTATAATTTTCTGCAGCAATAGAAATGCATTAGTCCTGGCTTCGACTTCTCTTCTGCTAATAAGGGCATGTTTTAATGCATTTCTGAATCTACTGTACCTCATCCTTCTGGGGTGGTTCGTTGACTTATTTCCAACTAATAAAACACAGGCAAATGATGATGATCTGAGATCTGGAATTATATATAACATCGAGGAGCTTCCCTCAAGATGGCACTACTGAACTGCTTCACATACCTCTGAACCCTTATGTAATCTTGTTTATACAGCATCAGGGTCATTTTAAAGCTAAGATCACACGATGCTGATTTGGCCAATGATTTTCATTTTCATTTTGGCAAAATGCCTTCTTTATGTCTAAGCACAGACATTTAAAGGCAGTATTTTTTGCATGCTCTGTCAATAGACCTGTAGTCAGGGAATACTTGTTAAAAAATAGCCAGAATTATACTTTTTGATCTGCCCTAGAAACCATGGACCACTCTGGAATCTGCTACACAGGTTTGTGTACGTGAAATTTACAGGCCTCTTTTCCTATTCGTGGAGGCTCTGGATCTTTGCCTTAACATGTGAATTGAGAAAATTCACAGGTTGGTACAAAGTAAGGGTGAGAATGGGAAGGATTTATTTTTTTCAAATAGAGGGAGTTCCTGCACACAGCTATCCGTCTCCACTCTTAAGGAGGAAAACTTGCCTTTCCATCACCTTACTAGAGTCTATTGAAAGTGTAGAAGTCAGAGGTCATGCAGCATCTAGAGGTGAAAGGCCTGGACCAATGTCATTACTTCTCCTCTGATCGTAAACTTTGCAAGAAATACACCCCAAACCTTCACCATGCTGTCCTGACCTTTGCATATGTACACAGACTTCCAGACTGGAAGCTTCCTTGCAAAGAAATTCTGGACTACAATCAGCAGAGGCAGTTCATAGAAAACAGATGCCTTTCTTGGTGTTTCCTCTTCTGGCTTTCCATGGTTGTCCTCAAAATCCTTCTTTCTGAGAGGGCACTTTTTCTTGATAATGTTGTAAAGAAATATTTTTCTGTAGGGACTTCTCCAGAGAATTTCTTCATAGTTTGGGAGAAGACATCAAGGAACACTTCACTGATATATATCAATGAACCATAGAAAGAAACTGAGAATATCAATGAAATGTAGGAAGAAACTGAGATAATATCATTTGCATTAGCAATCACTTTATAAACCACAGGAAAGAGTCTGGTTAGACTTAATTCAAGTGTTGTAGGAGATTAAATGAAATTATCTTCATTGCAGGACCAAAGAACCTTGCTATGCTATGCCAAAACTGTGCTGTGCCTTGAGTAACTCATTCATCATAGCAAAACCTCATCTATGTACCTATTAATAATGTGAAACAACCTGAGTAACACAGAACTAGGAAAAAGGTTCTACACTGTGAAAGATGGGTAGCATCAGAAGCACATACTCAGTTCAAAATATCTTGTGTTTTGTAACTCTTAAATGTCTCTTCCATGTAGATGAAATCTGGATTTTTATGATTAAAAAGATGATTAGGTTTATTTTTTCTTTTTTTTTTAAGCTGTAGCAATCTGCAAGAAATGTACAGATTTGTGTGTGCCCTCCCCGTTATGTGGCACTGACATAGCTTAGTCCATGCTTAGCACAAAATTTATTCTATCCATGTGAACTGGGATCAGATCCTGTGGGACCAAAACCTGGTCTGCTTGATTTAATAAGGTATGTCGCCTCTCCCTCAAAAATGTTGCCTTCCCATAGGTGCAATTGCAGAGATCTCAAATTACTGTGAAAGCATCTTCATGTCTTCATGTGATGTTGCAACAAGAGATGGGCAAAACTCTTCACTGCAGGTGGACAGGGGCCAATTTTGCCTAGCATACCCTGAGCTGAAAAGGCCAATTTAAATAAATGTTCCATAGACAACCCCGGATATTTCTGCAAATGGTGTCATGCTGAAAAATAATAATTTAGTATGAGCTGTAACAGAACAGTTGAGGGAAGTAATACAAGACAGCATGTGGGACCTCTGCCTTGAACAATGATCCCTGAGGGAATCCATGAGAAGAGATTGCCACCCAGGATGCTGGTGGGTTACGTTCTGTACTCACTGAGAATCACTGAGCATTACTGCTAATCCCTAAATTAATACCATGGGTTTCACTCTCCACATAATAGAAAATGGTATTTTCAGAATCTGATGAAGTTATTTATGAACAATTGGGTATTATCCATTGTATGTTTAATGGAAAGTTTGATTGATTGATACACATAACCAGCTTTTGGAAGACAGAGGAAGAAGTGCGGATTGAACTGCACTTGCTTTATAACAAAAGCCCAGACTCCAATCACAATGTAAAAATACACATTATAATTCCTGGGGTTTTTTTGTAAAGGAAATTGCCTGAATAAATCCTTTTGTCTTCCTCCTTCTGTGAAAAATTTCCACTGCTTACTGGACCTTAATCCCAAAAGCCGTTATACATGTGCTGCACTTCACAATATGGACCTTCTGACTGATTTATGTAAGACAACTTTGTGGAAATGCTTTCAGAATTAAGATCCTACGTCTGCTATGGATGAGCTGCAGGACAAAGTTTGCTGATTGACTGCTCAGGGGTAGAATTATTGTTGATTACTTATGTTACTGGTGTGCTCACAGTGTCCTAAATGCTGTTCTTAGAAGGCATAGCCCCTCCTACAAAGTGTAATGTTTGGAAAAATTATGAAACGAGGGATGAAGGGTAAGGGAGGAAGGCAGATAAAATGTGAAATTAGAGCTAGACACACTTCAAGTCTTCCAATACCTGCTGTTCCTTTTGCTCTGGCAAACAGGGAAACAATTGCAGAATGTTTCCGACTATATGAAAGAATAACAGCTTCTAGGTATGCAATAAGAAACTCAGAACCTCATCTTAAAAAATTACTTTCTGAAGGCATCATTACTCTCCTAGAATGACAAAATTTTCACTCCCACTAATCTATACCTATTATAATTGTCTCCATTTCTTTCAGGTTTTCTACCCTTTCTCTTCCCACTCCTCAGAATTCATTGCATGGCTATGATTTAGTAGCTTACTGAATGGTTCCTCTACTATCCATACATTTGGTAAATATTACTTAAAATTATTCCCAGATTTAAGGATAACAAAAAGTAAAAAAGCAGAGGAAAAAATAAGGTCTAAGTAAATCTTTGCATCTCAGACAACTCAGCCTCTAAAAATGACTCACACTTAATATATTGAACAACTCGTTTTGCTTAGAATATAGTAGATGCCAGTGAAAGGTGCAAGAAAGTGAACTTCTAACTGCTAAATCTGTCATATCTAGTCATGGATGGAATGCCTTGACTTTCATGCTCTGCAGCAGTGCAACGTGAAGTAACATGGTAGGAATTTCTGGTGAATGAATGGACTTGCAAGAATGGATGTGGGCAACTAGTAGATGTATGATATGTCAGTTTGATTCCGATGAGAAAGCAATATTCTCATGTCCAAGCAGAAGTAAGAAAGGCACTACTAAACTAGGCTTTCTCAGAGAAGCAGCTCCACTACTAGATGGAATCTAATCAATGCAAGCCTGCTTACAGGGAGGTTGGCATCAAAACACAACAGCTGAAGTGTAGCAGATGGCTAGATCTGAAGGAGATGTAAACAGAAGCTGAATAACTAAGCATTGCATTCTGCAGATGTCAAAGTTTCCAGGCTGTAAAAAGTTTAGTCTAAATGCTCTCCTGAAAGCTCTTTTTGTTTTTGGCTACCTAAGTCCTGAACTCTACCCACGCTCTCTCCATGTGATATCTTGGAGGCATCTGAATTGTCTGGTTTTCCAGCATGTGGTTGATGAGAAGTTGTCCCTGGAAGGCTATAACATGCAGAGGATTATCATTTCCCTGCTTCTTCTACATGGTTCCAGCCAGCTCTGGGTGCTCTAGGGACTTCATTCTCAGTAGCAAAGAAATAGTGTAAAGGTGAGGAGAACACTGACATCAACATGGTTAAAGGATAGAGAAGTACAAGGATGGAGTGGATAATTCCAATTTCCTGCAGATTAGGGAAGTAACAAAATACCCTTTTCCTTCCCCTCACATTCCCAGCTTGTTCTATAGGTCTTGTGTATGAGGAAGGAGGTTTATGCCTACGGAATGGCAGAAGATCAAAAAGCAAGGCTGTGTGTAGCAATTGTCCATGAGGCAAGTAGATTTCTAGTAGTCCTCCAAAGAAACGCACAGACTTGAACGCTGTATGAGTCAGTCCTGATCTGTTCCGTGCATTTTCTGCTGCCTACTTCTTTTGTCGTCTTCTCCCACTTGTGACTTGCACTTCTTTTCATATCACACTTCTGCTGAGAACAGGCTGCTACTTTGCAGATTATAAGGACCATTCATCTCTTTCAATCTTCCCTTAAAACACTCTGCCATTGAAAAGAAAAATTGTGAGATCTCTTCACCAACAATAACTGGCCTGTGCATCATATTCCGCGAGTGAGATAGTGAGTTGTTCATTTTCAATGTGCTCTCCAAATGGTATCCTTGATGCTGTATACACAGCAGTATCTTCCAAAGTCGGGTAATTCAAGCCATTAAGGCAGGTGTTTTGACTAATCTTCAAGGAAAGGACAGCAAATGGCAGTGCAGAGGGGAATAATAACTCATAGGCTGAGCCACTACCTGGAAACTGATACTAAGAAAGGTCTGTGAGAACATTGTTTCCTGGCTTATGAGTAGTGGAGAATGAAGTTCAATAGAAAAAATATTGTGAGAAAATTTACTCAAATTCAAAGAATATCTCTAGTCTCTTGCTCTCATCTTTAGTTAATTGCAATTGTACTTAAAGGGTAAGTATATCATAAAGGATTTTTTGTCTACCTTGCTTTGTGGGAATTCCAACTTTATGCCCTCTTAGCTTTGGGCTGCTGCCAGCAATGCAGCTTAATTAGTGTAATATGCCTGTGTCCAATCATCAGCAATGCAATTCTATGCCTTCTACTGCTGACTTTGTGAAAGGTCGCCAAACAACACTGTACAGTTGTCCCTCCAGTTGCTGCTCAGCAGGAATCCTTCTCACCTCTGAAACAAGGACTTTTAGGTCATTCTTTGGACTCTTTTGGCTGTCTCTGTGGCATAAAGATGAAGGGTATTAAAATTAGAATTGGATGCCCCCTGACACTG
Source organism: Eulacestoma nigropectus (assembly GCA_013397775.1). Lineage (NCBI taxonomy): Eukaryota > Metazoa > Chordata > Aves > Passeriformes > Eulacestoma > Eulacestoma nigropectus. The sequence continues at coordinate 501,782 of VZTE01003003.1, forward strand.
ACTGAATAAAGGCTAATTTCAATAGTGACTTCAGCTGATACAGATAATCTCAAACCATGCTATAAGATTATTTATGGTCCCGAAAGAGATGGACTTTACAGGAGGAACAAAAAATGACTGCTTCAGCAAGCATTCAGCTTGCAGTATTACCTAAGAGTGGGGTTTTTTTTGCTTTGTCGACAAAGCTAGAGGTAATCAACTTCAATCTGAGACAGAATGTCATGGCAGAAAGTAACCATGAATGACATTGGCCAGTGTGATGATTTAGCTGGTGAAATTACTGTTAAAGCTGACAATTCAGTTCTGGCATGTGGAAGATATTTTGCTGTAGTCTGGGCCACAGGCCACATGAGGAAATGAAAGTCTGTATCTCTCTGAAAGCGTAATTGCATGGTGTATACATAGACTATGGGTTCCTGTCAGCTTTGGCGTTAAATTCAGATGCACAGGTAAACCCTCCCAATTGTAAAGGACTTTCTTCCAGATAAATATTTTTAAATGCTAAAGTGGTCAGAAGTAAAATTCAGATCCAAACTGAAATTAACACTTTTCAGTAAAATAAATCTTCAAAATTAGGTGCAAGTTCACATTCACCTATAGCTAAATGCCTTCTCTTCCTGAAAGGAGGGAGATAGTGAATTATGTAATTAAAGAATTAATAGAGTTAAACAGAGACAGCCAATGACTGTGATTATCTTTGAAGTCCTGTCTGTTTTCGCACAAGGTGCCTGAATGCTCTGGTCACTCTCAAACCCAGTGCTTTATCCTGAGTAACCCGTTTCACCTCCCTTTCCCCAAACATACCATGTCACTGAGACTTTGTCAGTACCCAGAAAGCCCAGGCTCTGCACTGATGGACATCAGCAGATTTGAGAGATCAGTTTCTCAGACAACTCCGGCCTTAGTTTTGTCCATTTGGACTCAACAATTCCTTGCTTCTATAGCTGCATCTTCCACTGGATGCCTTTCCTTGCAAACTTTCTGTGTCTTCTGGCTATGAATGAACACTTCAGTCTTCTGGTGCAAATTCAGTCCTTCTCAACTCCAAGGCACTCATTTAGGAGTGCTGCTCTGTGGAGTGCTGCACACTCTCAGCTGAGGCCTGATGCAGGGGAGATGCTATGCATGGGAGCTTCCGATGGGAACCCTGTTTTTGTAAGAAATTGTTAAAATTCCCCTTCCTTCTTCTGCTATGGGATGAGTTCAGCATCAGTCAATTGCTATGCTTTTCCTTGGGGATGTCATGCAGTATTTCAGACAGTGCTTCCTGTAGATATATATTTATGTACATATTGAGATATGTATATATTTATATACATAGTTATATATTTATGTACATACACATCTGTATGTATATGTAGAATTATATGTTCCAGCTTGTTCAGATTCTTTTGGAGTAGATGCTGCTAACATACTGCTTTCTAAGCTTCAAATGTGGCTATTTGCCATATGCAAGGAAAATGTTATGACTTTGTTTAATAAAACAAGGAAAAATTTCCAAGCTGGTCCAAAATAATCTAGGATCTGCCCCGGCCAATATCAGATGCTTCAGAGAAAAATCTAAAGGATGCTACAGTATGTATTTCTGGAACAAACTCGTTAATTATATAGAATAAACCAAACTTAGCTGCCACAGTTACTGAGTGAATATTAACCATCCATTGTAAGAAGACAAAACATGAGTGGAGTCAGCTGTTACCACCCCAAGTGATGTATGGAGTGTGAGGAGGTCAACACAGTCTCCAGCTCACTGCAAACTTTCTGCTTCTCACACAAACATATCCTTTGGCTCAGTATGGCAGCAGGGACTGCACATCCCTGTCACTAATTAAACTGTGGGGTTGTTTGTCTCAGCTGTTTACAACTGAAGCGTTCATATATATTCTCATAAATCTTGTTCAACTGGTTGCTTACCCAATTCTTTTCTGTGGCATTTCTCAAACAGCAGTTATAGCCTTTGCTTTCAGTTTCTGAAGCTCTGCAGCAGGAGAGTTTCTGTACACTGACAATCGGATACGAGTATGTACAGTGTATAATGAACTCCAAAACATCCATGAGCTCAGCCTCTGTTTGACAGCTTTCTTTGAATATCCTTTAAAGAAAAATTACTGGTGTGGGGTTCAGCTCAGAAAATGGGATTTCCTTCCCAGAGGCTCAGAAATGCCTTGGAGTCATATCCTTTCCCTGGTGTTTCATGTGAGTCTTTGGGACTTTCTGTGAGCTTAGTTTCCCAACAGTGAGTGGGTTGTGCCAATCAAGCTTCAGTCTCTGCTTGTCATGTGTCACTGCACCGGACTGCCACGTAAAAGTGAATTCGCACATTTCTGCTAGGGATCCACTCATCATGGCTGACTTGCCCACAGTTATAGCTCATTGTAACACAACCATACCATCAACTACTCAGAAAGGCAGCTCAAATACCAAGTGTGGGGTCACTGAAAAGGGTGGTGAGACCTGACTGCAAACCTGCTTTGCTGGACTCTTCCCACTTCCCACACCCCCTGCACCTTCAGGGAGGGAAGGATAGAGAGAAGATAACACAGATGGGTGCCTTTGATTTCCCTCTGGTCTGAAGTCACTTTCCTGATGAGTAGGTCCGGACACGTGCCCTGAAGAGACAATACCTCCACAGCCATTGTGTTTGGGGTTATATAACGCTGAGTTGCACAGTTTTTGCTGTGTGTGTTTCTGCTGGGGGCTGCCAGAACCAGTGGCTCTGCATGTTGCTCCTGCACCCAGGCACTCAAACATCTACGTTGCTGAACACACACCATGCTAGAAGAGCATTATTTAGAATTAATATTTTTTAATGAGTAACTATGAATATTAATTTAATTTTGCTGAAGAAATTTAAAAAGCCAAATTAAAAGCGTGTGCCTGATTTAAAAAACAAAATCCCACAAAACCTGAAAAGCATCTTTGTGAGGTCTATTTAAATGTTTGGAGGCAATTCTGAGACAAGCATCTAAATATAGTCAAGTGATTCAAGAGTTACATTAGCCTACATGATACCAGCACTAACTTGTCTGGCAGACAGCCAAAGCTGCAGGGCCAGATTGAGAGCTGCTGGAAAGAAGACTTACTTGTCTTAGAAAGCACTGCCAGTTGCTTTTATTCTTTTACATGTGTATTATATGACTCAAATATATAGAGAAAGAACATAGGATATAACTAACACCAAATGGTCTTAATTTCTGACTCACTGACATTCAAGTATTTTAAATGGTCTGCAAAAACCAATGTGCTTAGTTAAAAACTTCGCATAATGCAAGTAGGATGCTTGTACAAGTTAATACTCTAGAGCACAGCAAAATTTCTCAATACTGGAGCACCCGTCCTATGAGACAGGCTGAGAGAGCTGGGGTTATTCAGCCTGGTGAAGAGAAGGCTCCAGGAAGACCTGATAGCACCTTCCAGTACCTAAAGGGGGCTACAAGAGATGTGGAGAGGGGCTTTTTACATGGGCAGGTAGTGATAGGACAAGAGGGAATGGCTTTAAACTGACAGAGGCAAGGTTTAGTTTTGATATTTAGAAGAAATTCTTTACTGTGAGGATGGTGAGGCACTGGAACACCCTGCATAGAGAAGCTGTGGATGCCCCATTCCTGGAAGTGTTTAAGGTTGGATGGGACTTTGAGCAGCCTGGTCTAATAGGTGTCCCTGCCCATGGCAGGGGGATTGGAAAAAGGTGATATTTAAGGTCCCTTCCAACCCAAACCATTCTATGCTTCTGTGATGCTATGAATAAGTGAATGCATGACTGTTTTATGAAATAGTGGAAGGGTGTTCTGAGATCTTCAGTTTATTAGAAGCAAAGATCTCTCCAGAAATGTTTACTCACAATAGAAACTTCCTAAGTGACAATTCATTTATGCCTTCCTCCTGACCTATTCTTCCTCCTTATAAGTTACTGTCCTTTATTGAATTGTGGATGGCTGAAATAGATCTTTCTAATCAACAAAACATTCCTGACAACTGCAGGGCTTTTTAAAATCTTTCCCCATTTCACCTCAGCTGTAATCAGATTTTTCAGCCTTTCTGAGACACTGGGAATCTCAGCTCAGATGTTAGGTCTAGTCTTGAATCACTGAATCCTGTCAACAGCAAAAGATTTCCCTTATCTCAGCCCTACTCTTTTTGGTAAGGGACATCACTGGGAAATGGCTGCTGCAGTCCTACTTCTGGCACTTCTGTAAAAGTGTTGGCAGTGCTGGGAAGACCTGGGCATGAGGTAGAGCTGGCTCCCAGGCTCTGAAGTGACTCAAGTGCATCAAGTAGAGCTGGCTCCCAGGCTCTGAAGTGACTCAAGTGCAGGGTAGGCTTTGTAGCAGGCCGCTGTGGCCCCTGTTATACCCAGCCAGTTATCTGTGAGACAAGCCTTTAACATTTCTAATCCTGGGACACTTTTATCCAAACCCTAGGTACCTTGCCTTATTATATTCTTAATTCCTGTCCCAGCTTTGGACACTTTTACATACCAGAGACTATGCTGTTTTGTAATTGCTTTAATAAAAGTGCAGATGAAAATCAGTTAGAGCTGCACTACTGGCAGCAAATGAATTTCACGTAGAAGCTATTACAGCTACCAACCCCAAATTATCCTCATCCTAGCTGGAGTGGTGCCTCACTCAGCAATTCACCTTTTAAAATGTTCTTTGTTTGAATAAGAGAAAAAAGAACCTAATTGTCCTTTGTTGTAATTTTTATTGGTGCATTTCCAGTGGATCTTTTTGCTTAACATTACAACAGAGTAACTCGGCAGCTTTGTGTGAATTAAAGTAACCATTTGGATTGACATCACTGCCACGGAAAACGGAGGCAAATCCTCAAGGTGGAGATTCAGCCCTTGGCTCATGCAGAATCTGACACAAGCACCAAGAAAAGGTGATGTCTTTCCTAAATTTTTGACAGGTTGTCAGCTTGAACTAGGTCAGTTATGGTCACATCTCTGGTGTGGGATTCTGGATGCTGTGGTCCAGAAAAGCACTGGCAAGTGCTGTGAGACACCCTGAGCATGTGAACAGCAGTCCCAGAAGCACTTCATACTCCTCGCTCTGACAAAATGTTTTCCTCATTGCTGCACAATCCCTGTTCTGAGCTGGTTGTGGAGGCTTTTGGTACAGGGAGAGCAATTTGGGTCTGAGGAAGCTCAGCAATGCCGTCCCCAGCCACCGGCAGTGCAGAAGGCAGTTCCGTTCCTCCCTCTTCCCCATGAGTACAGTGAGGTGTGGATCTCCGTTCCCTATGGTGCTCACTGGTGCTGGCTGTAGAAATGCAGAGGGGCTCCAATTTCCAGTGAGTGCTCAGGATGTTCAGCACTTTAGGAGCTGTTAGGAACTTGAAGATTTGGTTGCTAATACAGGACTTTTCAGGCACATGCCCTCCTTTTGCTTGTAGAGGTGAGAATCATTTAAAGAGCAAGGAGTGCAAGAGGGAGGAGGCTGAGACTCAGGGACACCAACATCAGACTGAAAGGCTTCAGAGGTGCTTGGGGGTTGCAGAGTCTGTGTCACACTGAGACAGGGAATAGGAACAGGAAACAAGACACCGTATTTTGTTGGTTGCAAGATTCCAGTGCAAAATACCTCATTCACAGAACAGGACAGTTTTTTGACGATAGATAAAAATAGGAGCAAAAAGGCCCACTAGGTTGCACTTAACTAAGGAACCAACTAATAAGTATGCTTTCTTTGGAAGGAACTGTGTATTCCTGCAAGACTTTCCACACTCAGGGTGAATGAAACAGGTCATCAGTACTTCTGCTCTGTGCAGCAGTGACAGAAGAGGGGCTTGCAATGTGGAAGTTCATCTTAAATGTCCAGGAAAAATCAGAGGGATTTAGCGTATGAGAACCTGAACAAAGAGAGTTTGGGAGCAGATTTTAATTTCCCTGGAATGTGGTAATTTCAATATAATTTTACTTCTTAAATCTGTTATGTTTTGTTCAGCAGTTCCTTGTGGTTTTCAGTTTAGATCAGCTCTTACAATGAAGTTATTCTCAAAATGATGGTGTTATGTGACCCATGGCTACTAATTTCCATATCTAATTATTAAGTTTGCAACTAAATACATAGGCTTTCTTTCTGCATAGTCTTATCTTATAAATTTAATTATAATCATCATTCTTGGCCTGTCTGATCTTTGGAACGCTTTGAGCTACAACAGTTAAAATATATCAACTTCTGTCACACCAGAGAGCCATGTAGCTAACATCTAATTTGTCTGCTTTTAACTCTTCAGCCCAACTGCATGCTTATAGTTTTGAAGGGAGACACTCTTTTGGAACAATCGCAGTCATCCTTGTAACATACTAGCAACCCATTCTAACCACTCCACTACTGTACTCCTATGTTTTCCTGTTATCACTTAGTGTGTGTTTTCTTGTTGTCACTTAGTGTGTTATCACTTCATGTGGCATTTTAAAACCATACCCTTCTTATATACCAACATATTCTTTGTGAAATATTATTTTGCAAAATGCCTCACTGTTGACAAGAGCTTGAAACTGAGATGCTTGTTTAGGAACTTAGCCTAAGGTATTGGCATTTGTCTTAATATACAAAACTTTTGATGCTCTGTTTTACAGCTATTACATTTTTCTGTCACCTGTGACAGGACTGCATATTACCCTGCCTAAATATTGATATCAGGAGAAAGACTTTAGGAAGTGCATCTTTTTAGGTGCACTGACTCAGTCACTCATGACTAACCCTATGCAGACTTGAGGGTTACTGCTTACCCTTCTGATCAACTCAAACATTTGCCTACGTCCAGGTGAGATGAATCGAGACCTAAGATATTATTCAGTTATGAAACATCCAAACTCAGCCCAGATTTCAAACTCATGATCTTTTCAACTCTTGCCCTGATGGTGATAACAGAGACTCTGTCAAATCATTCTTCAGCTATGCCTGTGCCTGGGTGGTTTTGGTCTTTGGTGAGACTCCACTGAGTCTATTGGCTAAATAAATTTTCAGAAGTGTAACTGTTTCTATCTATCTGATATATATATATATATATATATATATTAGTTATGCACAGTATAAGTAATAGATACATAATAGTAATCCCCTTGGTGATACATGAGACGAAGCAGAACCCAATTAATTTCTCTTCTATTCAGGCAGTTTTGCAGAGGTGCTTAAAAAGTAACAAGTGGTAACCTCTGTAATGAAGTTACATGTTTGTGATACAGAAGACACAAATGAATAGGTCTGTTCTTAAAAGTGATCACAAAACAGTTTCATGACAGGGTTGTCCTTTGTTAGTCCAGTAGAAAATATTTTTTTTCAACACACTCTTCCTCTTAGGTTTCTGAGGCCAGCTGAGTTACATTGTCCTTGCCATTATCTCAAAGAAGATGCACACTTCTTTCTTTTATTCCATGACACTAAATGTCATGGAATAAAAATAAAATTTGTTGTGTTTCCTTCTGATGTGCTGATATTTGTATGAAAGTCTCCTAGTTCAGTCTTCAGTATAGTTCCACAATCTGTGCATGTATATTTGAAAGAATAACCAGAATGATGGCATCCTGTTGTACCTAAAATAGACAGGACTAGCAAGGGGAGGTGCCATGAAATGACATTTGAAAAAAATTATTCACTCTTCCACAATCCTGTTCCCTGCCGTGTCCTTCATGTCTGTTATTGATCAGATCTTCACTTGATGCAGAAAGTCCATGCTTTAACTGCAATAATAAAGTAGGTCATTGATTAACTGGAAGTATGACAGGCAGCTCCTCCAGTCAGGTCGTGACGTACTGTAAGTCTTGAGGGAGGAGAGCAAGCGATGAATCAGTAATGTGAAAAGAAATAAAGCCCACAGGTTTTAGTCTTTTGGGAGGACTTCTCTCGGCAGCATAGTTAGTGGCATTACCCTTAGCAAGTTGATGGCTATGCAAATTCACCAGAGAGACTTTTCAGGTTTCCAAAAAAAGAAAAAGAAGAAACAAACATCTAAGATGAAATTCTCTTACCCAACTGCAGTACCTAGGGAATTTTTTACTTTGCAGGCAACCAACTCATATGGGCTACTCCTACTCATTGTTCTCTACATTTAGATATAATATATATAATTAAGCACTGTATAATTAAGCAGTTTTACATGCATTGGTTTCCACTGCACTGTCTTCTGGCAGCAATTCCTTTAGAGTCCTTGTCCCCAGCTCTGCTCCATGGCTGCCCACCCTCTCCTGGCTTCCAAGCTCTCAGTGGGAGATCCTTTGCATTGACAAACTCAGGGGAAGCCTGAGGGTTGCTCAACTCCAGCAGCGCAGTGCAGGACAGTCCTGCAAGCAGTTCTGCCACCCTGTGTGATGCCTGATGTGGCCACTTAAAAAAGAGACTAGACAGGGATAAGGGATAAAGGTAGGTATTTATTTGAAGGGCCTTGGGCAGGCCAGAGGCTACACCCAAGATGGACCCCAAGTCACGAGTCCTTCACACTTTCATAAGTTTGGTTCATTTGCATATCAGGGTTAATTCTCCAATTAAACTTCAGTTAATGATGTAATTTCCCCAAGTTTACCCCCTCTGATGCCTTAGGTTCTAGCTTTTATATTTTTAAATCCTGTACTGCCTAGTGTGTAACTCTGAATTTTTTTGTAGCTTGTTAGCTAGTGTTCTCTTATGCCAGACAGATATAACAAAGCCTCTCTAGGTTTGCTCTCCAAGGACATCCAGACTGTCCTAGGCCCAAAATGTGTAAACCAACATCTTGAGAAGAGGGGGTAAGCTTGGAGAAATTACATCATTAGCTAAAGTTTTAATTGGCAAATTTATGCTGATATGCAAATTAACCAAACCTATAAAAGTGTGAAGAACTCGTGACTCGTCATCCATCTTGGGGTACATCTTGGATATAGCCTTTGGCTCTCCAGGGTGTACCTTTGAAGGCCTTTCAAATAAATATCCACCTTTATTACCTGATTGCTGTCTAGTCTCTGTTTCTAGGTAGCCACTCAAGGCATCACCCCTCCTAAGATGTTGGTTTACAGATTTTTGGGCCTAGGACAGTCTGGATGTCCTTGGAGAACAAACCTAGAGAGGCTTTGTTATGTCTAGCTGGCATGAGAGAACAGAAGTTAGCAGGCTACAAGACACTTCAGAGTTACACACTAAGCACTACAGGATTTGAAAAATATGAAAGTTAAAACCTAAGGCATCATGTGCACCTCATTGTGCCAACCTGACCATTGCCACAAGCCCCACAGATATCCTCTTACTGTTTCCCATGCCCTTGCACTTTCCAAGCAAAGATTGCAGTACATGCTGGTCCTTCGTTAGCTGGCTTGCACCATTAGTAACATCTAAGGAAGGATGGTGCTTACACCATAGAGCAATTCCCTGTTAGACTCTCAGTGGGAGAAGAACAGAGATGTGGCTTTGACTGAGCCAGAGCCTTAACCTGAGTAGCCAGTATTCCCTCTTCCCTTGCCCTTACTGGATTTTTTTTGCTCCAAAATTGCTCACCATGTTCCGTGACTGGCATTGCTGGATGTCAAATCTGCTCATCAGTCAGTTCAGAAAGCAGAACAATGTTGCCTCAGCACTATGCACTGTGTCACCCAGCAGCTTTTACACACACATTTGATGTGATTTTTTTCCAAAGCATGGAAAATCCGCAATTTCTACTGCTGCCTCCTCACTGCCTCCCACTCTCCTACCCAATAAAAGCTAGCTCAGCCACTTGCAAACATTTCTTTCAGATAGTAGCACTGCCCACAGTCAGTCTATATATTGCGTGCAGAAAGAGAAAATGAAACAACTGGCATTTATTTAGCTATTTTTGACTTGCAGATCTGTGGGCCTCATCATCTCCCACGCACTTCTGTCTCATGTCCGTATCTCCAGTGCCCTGACAACTCCAGCCCTCCACACTCTCTGCCTGTAGCTGCAGTAGCCTGAGCTAAGCAGTGGCTACTTCCAGAGGTTTAAGGGGAAAATCATACATACAAATGAACTCAAGTAGCATTGACTGGTTTTAATTCAAATCTGTGATATTTATTTTTATCACAATTACATAAATATGTAATAGATTAATAGAAATAAATATTACGTAAATATGCATATAGCCAACAAATTATTTAGAGAGCTATAAGATAGTCAGATTCTCAATATATTTGTGCTAAAAATTTGAAGTAGCATTAAACATTGCCAGACTCTGTGTGTCTGTCAATGAACAAACATAGTTTGATTCTTTCAAACTTCAGTTTTATTTTTAGATATTTTTTTTGATCAACAAAGTAGGAGAATTAAAGAATGCTGAAAAGTAATTTGACATATTGCTGTGTTTGTTAAAAGTCATTATATGTAACAAGTTAATTAATTAAAAACTTTAGTCCAACCATTTTCTCTGGAGCTTACTTGCTTCTTTCCTTTCTGTCCTTCTTCCATTCATTCTCTCTTTCTTTCTTTTTTATTTGAAATATCAGCTTTTGTGCTGGATCTTGATGTCCAGTTTATCAAATGTAGCAGTAGGTCTGCATGGCACAGCTTAATGTTTGATGCTATCATCAACTCTTAGCTAATGAATACCTAAATGCTACAGCCATGAAAAAGATGTCCTAAACTATATTAAACGAAGCAGCATATACTGGAAAATGACCAAGATTACTTAGCAGATTCATTTTAGGAAATCTGCCCATTGCTAGAATAGGAAAAGCCTTTACTATCCCTTTCCAGCAAGAACACAATACAAGGATACACAACAACCACATATTTCCTTAGCTGAATTAATCCACTGTCTATTTAGACAGAGAGTGACATCAGAAGTGCAGTCAGGAGTTACTTAATCAGAAAAACACTACACAGGCTATAAAGAATTTTAAGAAAAAGCATCCCATCCCCTTGGAGTAGGCCCTCTTGAACACTTCCACTGTCATCTGGCTAGTCAGTCATGGCAGCTGGAATTTCCCTTTTCAGAGTCCTGTGTGTGGTCTTGAGGGGACTGAGGTACTGAGATGCTTTTTCAGGTCAGATACATTCAGTGGCTGTGGAGCTGCAGTGAGGAGCAGCCCTTACCCCAAGATATACCAAAAATGTGGACATGGAGCCATCCCACCCTTCTGGGCAACCTAAATGAGACTGAGCAGAGACTGCCAGAGCATTTTGGAATTTTCACTGCTCGTGCTGGCGAGATGCTGAGCTGGGACAGTGGCTCTTCCATGTGGCCCAGGGATTTGCTCTTAAATGCACCAGAAAGTGTTTAAGGGCAGAAAGGAGATGAATAAACCTGTGGTTTTCCCTCTTGTAGGCCTACTCACTGGATTACTCACTCACAAGGTCTCTATCTCTGGAGGTATGACTGGAATTTTTTTTAGGTGCGAGTCTGTGAACTCCAGTTTTGATGTTTTTCCTGGAAGAGCTTGTGGTGAAAGAAAAGGAAATTCCATGTACCTCCTCTAGGTTCTGGTGGCCTGTGCTGGCAGAGAGATCCTTTTTCAAAGGTAACTCAAGAATTATTGCTTGTTTTGTCATCTGCTGCAGTCAAGTATTAAATAATCTTTGAAAAATCCTTTGTTCTGAACTTGTTTTATGGTTACCAAAGTGGATTTCTCCTACTCATAGCAAGTTTGGAAATAAACTCCCCCAAAATTACAGAAAATGTTAATTTCAATAGCTGATAGAAAGCATAAGCAAATGAGGATTTTGCCTCATTTTTGATAATTTAATGTAGTGTTCATCAATCCACTTTAAACTGTAAGGAAAACTGAAGAAAGAGCAATCTATCAGAAGACTGAGTGTTGCTTCCAGCAACATCTGATAATGAGTTTACTAAAATAGACACTACTTTACATTTTTGTGTAAAATACAGCTTAAAATATACGAAGCATATTGAATATTGACTCCCTGTGGAAAGACTACATGCTAAGAATATATTCTAAAAAGAGACATATATGCGTGTGCATAAGGGTATATTGCATATACATATATATGCACTACATATATATATATATATATATCTGTACAATAATGAGTTTTATGGGAGAAAATGTTTTCCACTCTCCTCTGTTTACAGTCAAAAAGCAGCAATGTCCTGCAAGATTTGATTTTGAATAAAACGTATGTAGTAAAGCTATTACTGCATAGTATTATTGAGTGATAATACTTGAAGAAAAATATTTCTGATTTTCTTTGTGTGTTTTTTTTGCAACATGCTAGACATTATTAACAGAAATGTTACTAACTGATCTCATTTACAGCCTGCGTTAAGTGCTGAAATCTTTGGGCTGTGTGTGGGGATTTGGCAACCCTGCCTGCCCAGTGAGTAAACAGCACTGATGTTTGGTAAATGTGACTTTGAGTTTGTCCTTGTGGTTGTACTTAAAGCCTGGAAGGCCAAGTCCAGCGTCATGGTATCTTTGACACTCAAAAACCACTCTGCCCTCAGAGCTTCTTGCAAAACCTTCAAGGGGCCTGCGTTCTTTTCAAGGTGTGCCTAAAGGTTACCTGTTCTAATGGCACTAATGTTCACTCCTCCATTCAGCAGGGCCCAAGCCAGTAGAACAGTTCCAGCTATGGCTAAAGCCTTATAAAAACAGGCAATCAGCAGCACTGCCAAGGGTACCTCCTTTATGCAGGGTATAGGAGTTAATACGTAATTCACAGAATTAAAAAAAACCCAAGTTTTTACTAGGCCTACTAGGACATAGAAATAGCAAATGAAGAGCAGCACTAATTGCCTGAAATACTAAGTACATGATATAGAGACAGCTATAACCCTGGAAAGGAGTTAGTTAGTGAACCAAAACACAACAGGAATAAGTCCAGGAAACATCCTTCATTTAAGAATAATGAAAGAACAAATTCAGAATGCATTTACCATGCTGTTGGGAGAGAGGGAAAAAAGAGTCTGAAGCCTGAACTAAGAGGTTAAGCCATTTCTATTTACACAGATTTTAACATATCTGATAGAACCAGGGCCTCTGTTTTGTAACTAGATTAGCTGATGTGAATCTGGCTGCATCTGTGTGGCATCACTGCAGTAAGTGGGATCCAAGTGGATGACTAATCATGGCAGTGGATTGGATTTCCAGACTGGGCTGTGAGGTGGTCAGGCAGCCAAACAGCTGTGTATAGATATGCCCATAAGCAATCCTAGTCCATTCACTACATCCTAAGTGCAGACATATGACTGGTGAAATTTCCCTAATCTTCAGCAAAATTAAAGAAAATCTATATATTAAAGCTCCAAAAATTAATATGAGAAGGCGTGAAATGTGCTTTTCCTGTATTGCTGTACAAGTTGGGGTATTTTGGGTAATTATATATCCTATATGAAATGACAGGCTGGAAGAAAATGAAATCTGTTTCAGAGGAAAATGAAATATAGGGTATCCAATTTAACTTTCCCTGGAAATTAAGAAAAGTAGGAGAGAAGAAAACAGCAATAGTTTCAGCATTACAAATGCTCATCTAGTTTGCATTCAGAGTCTTTCAGTAAGATGCCACAATTAAAAACTCCTTCAGAACAAAATTGACACAATTTTCCTTATTACACAGATGGTGATGTCAGCTACATAACTTCATTTGTCGTAGCATCTTATTAACCACTTCAAATTCTGAGTGATGGAAACAATTAAAATTGGAAGAGCAAGAAAAAACTCCTTATGTTTCAATCAAGTAATGAGAAATCCACCTGATAAGCAATGTTGCTCAGTTGTTTGTCAGTGTAATGCAACTACCTAAATGATTTTATTTACAAGCTGAGGCTTTCCTACCAGCTTATCATATTTGTGTTAGCTTTGCTTAATGGAAATAGCAAAATAGAGGGATTTTTTTCTAACCCCACATGTTGAGCTGAGAACTCCTACAATATTTTAGGAAAGTCAGGGCTGTCATTGTTGTCATCTAGACAAAAAGCAGGAGGATGGCATTATTTTGTTACTGTGACATGTTTCTAAATGTACCTTGTGGATTCATATAACCATAGGATGGTATGTCTGCTGATGACTCATGCTGACTCACCCACTGAGCCAGAATTTCTGAGCCTTCTTCTGTGCCCACACACAGTGATATGATTTCCAGTCTGAGTGAATTCTTTAAAATTTAATTTAGTAGGCTTTAACTACAGAGACAGATAGGCTTCTTCAATAGTTACCTTAATTTGTTTTTATGTCTTATTAAATGTGTGTTCAGATTATGTTTTGCAGAATCCTTTGAAATCAATTTTGAAAATAATGTGGATAAGTGCAACTGTGCTTTCCAAAGATGAAGGTCTGTCTGAAAGCACTGGAGGTAGAAGCATTGATAATCTACTGATGCCATGGACCTAAAGGCCTAATACATAATCACTGCCTCTCTGCTATGGCTTTAGCAGCAGTGCTTGTGGGCCTCAATTATGGTAAGTCCCTAGGCTTAGGCAATGAATAATTAATAAAAAAAAGACAAATTGACCTGATTCTGTTTTTATTTTTAAGACTGAAAACCATATATTGCCCCACTGCAGTCAACAGAATTAAATGGTCTAAAACTAGGTGTGAAAGCAATTCTTTAAATGCTACCACAGCTGTCTTCAGAGTGATTTTACTTTTTCTGAAATAAATAGAAATTATATAGAAAATTTTAATGGGAACATGATCAGTCCAATTATTTGTCTCTCTCTAAGTTCTGGTCAAAATCTGCTATGGTGTAGCAGCCTGAAAAGTAATTCCTGTTGTTACAGTATAAGCTATAGTGACTGAGGAGAAAACTACCCTAGTGAGATTCTCCCTTGGAACCAAATAAAAGCTTCTCTTCAATCTTGTACTCTTTGATGAAGACACATATGTTTTGTTAAATCAGGATTTATGGTAGTCTCATCCTGACTCCAGGATTCTTTACCCACCACACAGGCTAAGGGAGAGAAAAAAATATTTTGCTTGGACTACTTCTGCATGATTTGCTTTTTAAACTCTTCTGACAAAGGACTAATGAATGTTCAAGCAACAGAAAATGAGATGTATGTATCTTCCCCCCCCCCAAAAGATCAAATGCTTCAGTAAGTTGATCGAGGTCTCTAGACTTTTCTCCACCTTTCCAGTATTCTGAAAGAACAGTGGATGCCCCCAAGCCACGTGCCCTTCCCTCTTTCTGTGGGATTTTATGTCACTTCCCAAAAGTATGTCAGCTTTGACAGTGTTTTGGGGCTGTGTGTTTTACTTCTCTTGCTCCTGCAGTCAGTCAGGCGTGATTCCTAATCTGCAAGAATTCGTCCATGATTCTGTCTTCTCATCTCTGGGATTTACTAAATTGCCCTGTCCTCTAAATCTGAAAGTGCTGGATGAGTGGACACTTCATCCCCAGTGGTTTCTGCTTCACTGACTTCCTTGTACTTTGACTATACAGTCCTTTGTTTTGCTTTTGGAGAACAAAACCCCCAGACTTTAAGTCTTTAGTCACAACTTCCTGCCCACATCATTGTTCACACAGGGCTTTCTTGTAATTCTGCCACTAGAATTCAGAAGTTGTTGGGTTTGTCCTTTGAGTTGTGTGTTTGAAAATAGAATGTAACTTCTTGTTTTTGTTACTTCAACCCTCAGTGATCATTAAGATTCTGTATGTAATGGAGCATGATACAAGGAGCACCACACCGCTATATGACAAGGTTTGAATAGAAGTTGAAATACGTGTTTCTCCCGAGTCCCCACATGTTCTGCTCATTAACATTCCTTCTCTTGCTGTTGCACTGCCACTCACAGTCTCATTTGGTCTGAGACCATCCATGATTTCCATCAAACAAGCACAAAGGACTCTGCTCTGCTGAACTCCTGTGAGAGGGATGCTCTGTGGCAGAGCTGCCCACTTTTGACATGCTACAGCTTTCTCTAAAGAAAGGAGAGGCCCGTATACGGCACTCCATGCTTTGCTGCAGGACACAGCCATTTCCTGAAAGTGCCATAATTACTGAATATATCCAACAGGTTGCTTGCAGCAAGTTTCCCACGCTGAAGAGATGAGTGCCCAAGAAATATAGCAGATGAAAGTAGATTAGTATTGCCAAGTAATTCAGTCAGTTCACTGCTGGTCTGCTTTCCAAGCAGTGCTACAGACCTGCAAGGAGAAAAGAGTGATTACTGGATTAATTGTTCTTACAGTAGCTCATTTCTAAAAGCCCTCTTTCTCAAGGGGCTCTGGTCCTTCCTGTGTTTTATTCCTGAGAGGGAAAGGGCCTCTAGAAAGAATGGTGTAAGAAATAGGCTATTGCTAGTACCAGAGCAAGTCATCTTGCCTACAGCCTGTTCCAGAGAGACACAGACTGAATAAATAAACCTAGAGGTCATAGCCACTGGATGCCCCAGCTCTATCTGACATCTCTGCAAATACTGTATCTTCCTTTCTTTTACTCCTGATTTGCAAAAAATATAATGACAATGTGAAAGTGATGTGCTGGTAATTGAAAAAAAGCAACATTTTTTTCAAGGAGTGAAAAATTCCCAAGCCCCCTCTAGCAATGCAAATAAGCAGTTTATGGTGTTTAAGCTAATACTGGCCTATCTTAGGTAAATATACATGATTGCAAAGCCTGTATCCAAAGGTCCCTCTCTAGCTGAATAAACTGGCACTGAGGTTTTCTGTACCTCTGTATCTTATTCACTGCTAGCATCCAGTTTTAAGTACCATACTGTGATACGGCAGTGCCAGCAGTGTGTTTGGCAGTGTCCACTATGTACTTACCTCTGTCCTTATTACGCTTCAGCTGTGGAGCCTCTCTCAATTATTTTTATTTCAAACACTTTACGAAAAAGCTGACCTTATTACCATGTCAGATAAAGGTTTGTGTGCCAAGTCATTTATTTGGATATGATGCTTCTTTAGAAATAGCATTCCTTGTGCTTGCCACTCTTACTTGAAATCACTGTTATAAAAATTAAAGCTAAATAAGGGGGAAAAATTATCCTAGTAAAGCAAAGGATTAAAACATGGAAACAAACACACAAACAAAAAGCATGGAAACAAGAAAGTCCAATTTCAGTACATACATTGTTCTGGCAGTCACTCACAGCTTGCCTCTGGGAATCAAGGAGCCAGTACAACAACACTTCAGGATCTGTTTCTCAGCTGGGCTTTTGCCTGCCTCCACCCAAAGCATGAGGAACTTCCCAACTGCAAGAGAGGCTAAGCCTCAAAACATTTCTTTGGACCATCTCCCTTCCCTTGCTTCCTCCAATTTCAAGGCAATTCTAATTTATGGTATGGTAATTTTGACCAATCAGAGCTGTTTAAGTGAATGCAAATGAAATCTGTTTTCTCTTGCCTCAAATGGAATAATCTCTGTTATCCTTTGACACACTGATTTCCAAACTTAGATTTACCTTCCTGCTTAGAAAGTCAGTTGAATTATAACTTGATTTTAGTCTCCATTTCCCAGACACTGTAACTTCTTTTATGAACTTTTTTTTCATGCCTTTTTAAGATCTCATAAATTACATATAATAAAACTATTGACTGTGCATCAGACCCTAACCTCACAGCTTGTGAATAATGGATTGCTTTATTCATAAGGTTCAGACATGAGATGCCACTAATAATGATGATCAGTTTAGGGTCTGGAGCATTTTCTCAAATAATTTAATTCCTCTTACTTCCCCACTTTATCATATCACAAGCTTTGCAACTATCACAGTAACTTCCAACTCTAATTCCCTTAGCCATAGTTAATTATAGATATCCCGGCAGTTGCAGAGTTATTTATTCCAGAGTTTCTTGATCATGAGCGGGCTAATCAGAGGTCTTCTGGGGGCCCTTTCACTTTCAGAAGTACCACTTTTAAAATGTCAATTCCTATCATCAAGGCTTTGTTGGTTTTGTTTCATTTTTGTAGTGCAGAGTATGAAATTCATGAAACTGCTCATTTCTGCAAAGTGGAACATTCACATTCAAAATCCAATGTCCCCTTGTCACTAGCTTTTGATTATCTTTAAAATTAGAAAATATTGTCTAATAATTTGAAATACACTTATTTAGTTGGGTGATGGGTAGCCTGTTAAAAAGGTGCGTGCCATGCATTTTGCTGACTTAGTAGTTCCACGGTTGGCAAAAAAGACATTCCCAACAGGCATATTTTAACTGACAGTCCTTTGGTGGAGTGTGGAAGCAGAGTTTGTAACATTCATTGTGCTGAGAGACAATAAGACTGTTCTTATTTTATATTTTCTCTCAGATAACTGTGACTACTGATTTATTTTTGTGTTTCAAAAACACCACGAGATTTTCTTTTTCTTTTGAGGGGAATCAATCCTCTCCTTCTTACCTGGCTTGTATTCCTACCAAGACTGGTGGCCCTCTGGCTTGAGCGGAGCTGACCCCAAAGGCTGTGATCATGATGCTGGTTTGTCTTTGCTGTAACAGGAGAGAGTCAGAGTGCTCGGTACCTCAAAGGAAATATACAGCACGCTTCATGTTGACACTGTTATTATGGTTGGCATATTTTGATCATCTCATTTTCTTTTTGATATTGATGTACAGTAAAGTGTGAACATTATCTTTAAGCTGCAATCCGATCTTACTGAGCTTTAAGTGCAGCGAAGGGCAGTGGATTTTCTCTTCGGCAGCAACACGAACAGCAGGAGCTCTGGAAATTGTAGTGGCAAGAGCAGCTTCTGTTGTGACAGTTCTTTCATAGGTCACCATGGTGAGAATGCATCTGAGTGTTAGGGTTTTTTCCTGTCCAGACACTAATATAATTTCTAGAATCCAGAATAGCTTATTTAAATTATTAGCCTTGTCATGAATTATCTTCGTGCAGATATGCTAGCAAGAAATACACACATTTTCTTTTTTAGGAGGGATTTAGTAACTAGACAAAGGATTTGACAATCCTTTTAAAATCTTAAAACAGTTGTTTTTTGGTATATAGCTGGAAAAAAACCCCAAACACCATTAATTTTTTAAAAAAAAGGGTAATAAGCAACAACATGGAACCTGGCCTACACTGTTTTGCTTTTCTTTGTGAAGATTCATTATATGTTTATATGTTTTAAAATTAAAAGTGTCAGTTTTTGGATTGTGGATCCTGCAAGACAACATAGGGTATGTACCTGGATTTTGCATGCATGCTCTTTGCTCAGAGCTTAAAACTGAAATAGCTGTGATGTGACAGTGTCTGACATGGGCAGCTTTGATGGTCAGGGACAGCACCCATCAAACTACCCTACAAAAATGTAGAAAAGGAATAATTAACTCTTTTTTTTTTCTTGCATGAGGGGCTCCATTTGGAGTCAGTGTTATGCTTCCAGTCAATCATGCTCATTATCTTTACCTCCCAAGCTGGTGTACAGCCTGTTGATCTTACTGGAAGGGGTGGCTGTTGGCAACTCTTTAACTGAGCCACCACCAAGTGTTTCCATTAGCAAGTTCACAACAGTCCCATCTGCAGCTCTGGCCTGCTGGGCCGCTTCTTCTGGGGTTGTGCACCACTGGCATGGATACCAACAGCACTGCTTAGACATTTCAAGATCTAAGAGAAAAAGGCCCTTCCCTTGCCGCGAGCTTAATTTTTGTAGTTTGATTGATTTCTTGCCACTTTTCCTTTCTATTTAAACTGGTATTCATCAGTTGCATGCATGTACAAATTACTCAACAGCCCCTGCTGCAGTTCAGCTCTTTAGGAAAAGGTTCAGTGACCTACTGGACATGCATGAAGTTTCTGTCAGAAGACATTTTCCCCCCCTTAGTCCTAAAAATAAAAAGGCTTCTCAGGACCTGCTTTATTCATAGTTAATGTTTCAAATGTGTATTAGGGCTCCCCTTCACACTGCACAGTTTGGTTGCTGGTGTTTTTCCCCTCAGAAGGATGGTGAGTCACATCTATTCCAGTTCAACAGCTACTCTGATCTTAACAGAATGCCCTCACCAGAAACATCCTTGAATAATACAGACCACTCACATAGATCAGATTGCTTCTGCCTGATGCATTGCCCCATTCCAGGCAGCTTCGCTTACCCATTAGAACAGTGTGTGCTACAAGCCCCCGCTCTCACTGGGGTCCTCAAGCTGTTACTCTTCCTCAGCAATGGGGATAAAGAGAGATGACAGTGAATGGAAATGTGGGAAGGTATTTTTAAAGTGCCACTGATTTTATGTGGGAAGGTATTTTTAAAATGTCAGTGATTTTATGAAGCAACCTTTGCCATTCTCCCAGGTAATTACTTCTCATAGTTATGGCAAGGAAGGGTAAAATAGTGAATTAACAGTAGTGATAATTCCAAATGAATTAGGAAAATATCACAAAGATTAAATAGGAAGCTGTTATCTTATCATTAGATTACTATTAGAGACTGTGGTTAGGAAAGAAGTATAAGTGGGCAGCAAAAAGTAGCAATGGAATTACATTGACAGTAAGAGATCTCAGTTAATAGCTGCATATTTCAATGATAAACTCTTTAGGCTTATTTTTATTTTTACTCCAAAGCTTACTTTTAGATTTCCATTAGAATGGTCTCAGCTATAAAACATTGTGTCTATGCAGCATTTGAAAGATGTTTGAAAATTTAGAGGATATTGTTACCAGAAGTCATCTATTTTATGAAGCTTAAAAGCAAGCTTGTTAGGCAAACTTGATTGACTTCTTCAATAACAAGCTTAAAAGATGATAAGAACACAAATATTTTACAGTTGACATGCATAAGCTTTTGGACTATCTTACAACATACTAAGCTTTCTTAAAATACTTCAGTCAAAGGTAGAAAAGATAATTTAAAGTCTGGATAGTCAGTGAAGAACAAACCAGGGCAGTAATAAAGACACATTAGGGATGGTGGATGAGAGTAGTCTAAGCAAAAACTGGTATTCTAACATCAAAGCAAAATGTTTAGCAATATTTTAGACTGGAACAGGAGACATCTCAGCCAGAAGTTAACAAAACTAACACTTCTGATCTGTGTCCTGTGCTACCTACAATACTGCATTGAGTTCTGAGCTTCCCAGTGGCAGAGAGGAAAAGTGTGAACACATGCTCACAAGTTACTGGGTTACCCAGGCAAATTATTCCTTATCAGCAAGGATGCTATGGCAGCCTATCATAGCTTAAATGAACACGTTTTCCTCCGGCAGCTGGGTGAGCTGGGAGCACACACAGAGGTAGCTATTACAGCTTGTCTGTGGTGTAGTAACTTATTAAGCCATGCTAAGTCACGGCTTAATAACAAACTGGCTTGACAGCTTGTGGCTCTCTGTCCCTACCCAATTTAACAACATGAACAAAGCTGAAATGAAGGCAACAGATATAATCATGGCACATCAACCCCTTCAGTTTGTTACATCTCAAAGCCAGCTCATGGCTGCCTGTGTGCATCTCCGAATAAGTACTTCCACACTGCCAATTAAGTGCCTATGTGAAGGCACTTAACCTGTTGCCCAGCCACACTTAAGACTGCATTTGTCATTCTAATGCTGAAGCTGAATGACATTTCATATCATGCTGTGATAAACTACAATATTCTGTCCCTCTTTGTCATCTTTTTGAAGTGATGAGCTCCCAGCAGCTAGAGGAAATTTCTGATACTAAGGTCTTGCTTTTTTACTCTTGAGGTTAACTGCATTTCTATTTCTCCATCAGTTTAAATGTATGTGGTTTCCTAGTTTTCCTTACTGTTGGTACCCCTAAGCACTGGGTCATTTACAAATTTATTCCCCACCACTTTCTTGTATCAGTGTCATTAAGGAAAATATCTAATAGGTTTAAGCCTAATATTTATCCTGGGCACTGGGGGAGTGTGTGGGGTTGTGATGGTAGGAAAAAAAGAGAACAGCCTTTACTCAGACACTTCATTTCTGATCATTAGATTTTGCTTTATCCTCTGTGGATAATCCATCACCTCTATTAGTCTCTGGTACTGCTCTGTTAATTCCTGTCATCTCCTCCTTTATCTAGAAGTTGAACGATATTATCAAAGGAAGATCTTAGGTTAATCTGGTAAGGCCCACCTTTAGTAAACAAACATTACACTTTCTCATTTCCTGATATACTTACTTTAAAAATCTTACTACCAGACAAGTGATTTCATTTGACATGATTTTCTGACTTCTGGAAGGGGCATTATCTGTTCTTTATGCCCAGAAGCTGTAGACTGTGTTTTACTTTCATCTTATATGTAATACTAGCAATTTCCTTTCCCTCCTAGCTATTAGCCATCCTGCCCCCTAACCCCATGTTCAAGATCACCATCTTTACTGAAAATTGAGGTAAAAATATGCATGTAGTTTTAGAATCAGATGTAGACTATTTCTAAACCCCACTTCTTTCTCAGCGGAAAGTAAGTAACATCCCTTCCTTCTTACAATATTATGTCACAGCTGGATAACGTCTTGCTGTTTTTTCAGATGCCATATACCATAAATCAACCTGATTTTCCAGATAAATTCTCCCTTCATTCTCACACTTATTGATGTTTGAGATCCTTCCTGAACCAGACCTTTTTTCTCTTTCATGCTCTCTGCTTATAATTTTTACCCCTCTCTTGATGCCACTTCTTTTCCACTTATGGCTTGAAGTCTCTACCTCAAAACCATTTTGCCTTCTGTGAGATGCAAGATCCCACTCATTTGGTTTCAAGGTACCTAAGTCTTCTTCCACATTCAAGTTTTCATTATACAAGATGATTTTGTTGCCAGGTCCCTTCACTTATCACCGTTTCCCTTTCTGAAGTTGAGAATGTTCTATTTTGTTTCACCCCTACATTTCATCACACAAGTTGTGATCACCTGCTCCAGGGTTATTATTTACCATCAGGCCTTGGAAGGCATATTCCTGAACCATCCAAAAAAGCTACTTTTTACAGGCTCGGTGGCAGTTCGGAGGAGGATTTAGTTTACTACCACGGTCCAGAATGTCTGGCCCCAACTCTGAGTAGCATGTATTTCCCAAATTATTAAATGAGAATTTGGAATCTCACTGACTATTTCTTTGAACCAAGCACTACCATCTCTTCAACAATATGGAGTTTTCTAACTACCTCCAAACCTTCCACCTAGGGTCTGTAATGATCTCAGGGCCCTCTTCTCTCAGTAAAATCTGCAACCATCTTTTCCAAAAATATATTGGAACTAAATTTTGAGTTGTTTTATTACTTACCTTTTATTTGCAGAACATCGCTTCTTTAACATGGAATATTACTAAACACTTTTATTTTTACTTCTGTGTTTGCTCAACCACAAATTCCCTCTAATCCAAGTGTTCTGGTTAGGAACTGCATTTTCTTTTAGCACAAGGAAGGTGTCCTGATCTGTTTTGTAAAATTCCTCCTTTTTCCCAAAATGCTGGAAATAGTATATCCACTTTTCACTTATTTCATTTTGACACAGTAACATTACTTTTATGCCTTTGTATCTGTCCTTTTTTCTTTGCTACCCATCCTACATTGTTCCTATTCCCCATTGCTGTATTAACATTTAATCTTCCTCTTGTTGAGCAAAACCAAGGTGAAATAGTACATGAATCTTTCAAAATTTTCTCCGTTCATTTCTTAATGTGAAGATGACCTTATTATCTGTGGTGATTTCCTTCCTTTCCTCACAGATGGTGTAATCTCGAAGGGGTACACAGGGAAGTGGTGAAGAACTAACTACTGTTGTTTAGTGAATTAGTTTCCATGGGAAGTTACTCAGCTGAAAATGGAAGAGTTTGTTTGCTTTGCAGATAAAAAAGTATTCATGTACCATGAATATTGTCAGTGTCTGAGAATGCCTTCTTGTGAAACCAGAGCAGTCACCATTTGTCAAACCAGTATGAAGGCCTATTAAAACACTAGATGTACCAATGCTGCAGACGAACAGCTAACTTTTCAAAAACAGAGGTAAAAGATGAGAAAATTACATGAAAATGCTGTCAGATCAAGTAGCTTCCCAAAGGTACTGATTTTTGGCAGGATCTGGTTTAAAGCTCATTTTGAACATTAAACAAAATCAATTATTGAGATTTGTTGACAGCTACTGCTAAAAGGATGAATCTCCTCACCAGTAACAATAGAACATTAAAAATTGGGAATTTTAAAAACTCTGCATAAGAACTCACTTTTCATTCGTCTTTAGTGCAGTATCAAAGCTGTTCGCAAATTACCTTTATCCCATACTATTTCCCATTTATTACCATTTCTGTAGTTCATAGTTATTTTCATCACCACTAAGAATAAAATGGGCATTGCATATATTAAAAAATGCCAACTCTTTCAGGCATGCACGCATCACTGTCGATCCAACACACATGTATTCCCACAAACATCCTGCCTAGGTAATCTTAAACGAAGCTTAACTGGGGCCAGCCATGAAATGGCACAAAATCCCTGGATTAGCCATTAACTCCACATTGCCACATACAAACCATTATTTCACCTACTTATTACTTCACTGCCCGCCCCTGCTGCCTGTCACTGCTGCTTGCTTCTTGCCACACACGTCTTGAGCAATGCCAGCATTGTTTTAGCCCACAGAAACCAGCCAGATATGCACATTTTCTACTGATTAGGAATGTGCTGTTTACGCTGGGTTATGGACTCGTGTGCACAGTGTAGGTTTTCAGTTAATCTCTAACATTTAAGCAGGTCATGTTTGAAAAGCAGTAGGGGATATCACTTATTACTTTAGAGAAAATGTAGGGTAATATTTATTATTTTGGGAAGCCCATTCTGTAAAGGTTATACAGCTAGTGAGATGATATGGAAAGAAAGTATTTTATTTTTCCTAAATTTGTTATAAAATGATATATGCAGTTAGAGCTAAAGGTGAAATGAAGGGGATCAGAACCCCTGTAAAACCTAGAAGCAAGGAGAAAGGCAGGGTCAGAAGGCTTGAATGACAACTGAAAGACTAATTTGTGATTTCTTGAAGTATTTCTGTACATTTTTGTTTTAGTTGCCACTGGGGGAAGAGTGGCTGCTACAGTAAATTAGATGGAAGAGTCAGTAGTAGCTGAATATACAATGTTCATACTGAGCAAAATTATTTAATGCTACCTAGGGTATCTCTTTGGCAGGTGGCCAAGAAGCAAAGTAGAAGGTGCAAACAGGGACCTGATAAAATTACAGCCCAGTTCCACACCTGCTGAAATCTGTGCAGGATATACCATTACTCTAAGTGTCAAGCTCTCAAAAAATTCCTGGTGAATTTCTTGAAATAAAAACAGTTTCAAAAATCCAAGAAATATCTAGGCTAAATAAATTTTGCATTCATCAACCCAAAGATACAGCAGTTTTTAGCCTGATTTGTCATTGCTTTAATAATACATGAATTATATTTAAATGACTATGAGATATAAGCCTGAGGAAAGGAAATGAAAAAAAAAAAGAAAAAAGATCCCTAGCTATATAAAAGTATCTTGAGTCCCAGATCATGTGGACACTGCAAAGTTAACTAGGTTGATTGGCAGCTGGGTCTGGGCACTCAAATTAGCTTGTCTGTGAACAAGTTTTCTATGACAGAAGGGTAACCGCAGTCTCAGCATTCTGGCTCTTTCTGAGCCGGCTCACGAGTGCCTGTGCTGAGGCAATCCAGGTTTCATTCTCATTCAGCTCTATCAGCTGGTAGGGAGCTGTGGGAAGCAGCACTGTCACACAGGAGTGAACTATCTCATCTTCCCACTGTGGAGTGGATGCATTTGAACCCACGGAAAGCTAAGCTTCAGCTCTTAGAGCTGCAGCTTCATCAGTCACCTGAGCAAAAAAGCACCCTCAGAGCTCTGTGCAAGGATTTTCTGATGTGAGTGGTGGTGCCGATGACCTTAAACGTAAAAGCTGCACAGTATTTTCTGTACTGTGGACGTAACTCTGGAGGCCCTGGAAAAATAATCCCATCATGTGCCTATGTGGAAGACTGGGAGAGAATTTCAACTCCGAACAGAAAATCTCCCATCTTTTCCAGGGTCAGTTCCTCTTGAAAACACTCCAGAAAATGAACAGATGAATAAATAAAAGTGCTATACAAACTATATAGCCGTGGTCTCGAGTCCTGCGTGTGATGGGCGTTCATTCATGCTGATGTATCCAGTGTGTGGGGAGGAAACACCTCAGCGTAAGGAAAGGGACAAGGGCATCAGCGGACCATGGTGTGGGAGTAGGTATGCCATTTCTACAGACAGCACATGAAAGTTTGGGTTCTCAGGAGTGTAAGGCAAGGATATCCCTTCCAACTTTCAAGGAAAGCCTATAGGCTATGACTGCAGCAGCTGAACCGCCATACAGAGCTGTAGGGGCAGGAGCGGGTCCCTCTCCAGCGAGCTGAACTGCAGCTGGCTTCAGCCAGCCATTGAGTGAGAAAGGTGGGAATAGCACGGGATTACGTGGGATCAGACAGATTTTCATGTTCTTCCCTGAATAAACAGTTTTGGTTTGGGGCAAGAAAGAAGCTGAAGGGCAGGCGAGCCCACGCAGGGTGTTCATTACGGCCTCCCGCGGCGAGGCTGTCGCTGCAGCCGGAGCGGCCGGCGGCGGAAGCAGCTGCCCATTCCTGCACCTTCCACCTGCCGTGACTCAGGGCTAAGAGGAGATTTTGGGGTGACCTTATCACCTTCTACAAACACCGAAAGGAGGCTGTGGGGCTCGGCCTCTTCTCCCAGGCAAGTAGTGACAGGACGAGAGGAAATAACCCTAAACTGTGCCAGGGGAAGTTTAGGATGGGCATAAACTGGGAAGAATTTCTTCACAGAAAGGGAGATTAGACATTGGAATGGGCTGCCCAGAGAGGTGGTGGAGTCACCGTTCCCGGAGGTGTTTAAGGAAAGCCTGGATGTGGCACCCAGTGCCATGGTCTAGTTACATGGTGGTGATCGGTGACGGGTTGGACTCGATAAACTCAGGCGTCTTTTCCAACCTAATCGATTCTGTGATTCAGTGACTCTACTCTTCAGGCGGCCCTGGTGTCAGCAGGGCTCGGTGGGGTACTAACGGCGGCCTCGAGACGCCTTCCTCGGGCACCCGAGCGGGGCCGCGGACGCTCTGTCCCCTGAGCCCGGACACGGTGCTCGAGCCCCGCGGGCAGACGGGAACGCAGAGGGCCGAGACACCTCCAGCCTCGCTCTTTGGTACGGTAACACGGTACGGTAACACCAGCAGCCCCGGCACAGCGGACCGGCCCGCACCTCCCCCTTCCTGCCTCCCGCCTCCCGGGGCGTGCGAGGCGCAACGGCTCCCGCCAGGGGCGCGAGGCCCCGCCCCCCGCGCGCTCTGATTGGCTGGCGGTGATGTAATCGCGCGCACATACGGGTACTCCCCACTGCCCCCCGGGGGAGGTCGCGCGCTTCTCGCCCGCACCGCGACCAATCGCCGTGCGGAGCGGCTCGGCGCGCGGGCCGGGCCGCGCTCTGCTGCCCCGCCGGCCGCACTTGATTGGCAGGTGCGGCGACCAATCAGGAAAAGGCACCCGCGGTCGGTTCACGCCCCCTTGGCGAAACGGCGGCCGGGGCGAGAGAGGCTGCGGGAGGGGGGGGGCTGGGGGGCCAAGGGCCGCAGGGCAAA
>VZTE01003003.1:530217-600279 GCA_013397775.1 Eulacestoma nigropectus
AGGGTGCGAGCGGCGGGCACGGCCCCGGTGTCGGGGGGAGAAGCTGCCGTGAGGCCTGGGTGCCTGTGACGGGCTGGGAGTGAAGTCACGGACAGATGGGCAGTGCCTGGCAGTCTTTAGGAGAAAGGAGTTGGAGGTAGTTCTTGCTCGTAGTTTGGAGCTTGCTGGCTCTGCGAACCCAATGGATATACTTTTACTATAATTTACAATATTACCTCTTTCGGAAGGAGAGAGTCATTTTGATGAGTTGGAGGCAGCTAGAAAAATCAGTACCTGTTTTGTTTTGTGTGCTGCGGTAGGTTGAGGGATGTGTTTATACCGTGGGGGGATGCAGGTAGTGGGTGAAACCACATGTATTTGGGAGTAGTGGTATAGGAAGGCCTGTGAATTTAGGAGTGATAGGTAAACAGGCTTCTGTGTGTTGCGAGAAGTAAGGTGGTAAGTTGGCAGGCATCTAAAGGCTGTGGAGGAGGGAGGCTTTGGGTGGTAGGGAAGCCTGTGTACAAGGCACAGTGGTAACAGGTTGCTACAAGGTTCTGAACTTGTTTTGTTTGGTGGCCAGTGTGGTTAGACTTAATGTGCGAGACCTTCGTGTGTAATATGAGCTGGTATGTGGACAGCAAGTCATGCGTGTTCCTACTGCTGTGCTTTGGTTTGTCTGCTGCTCACGCTGGGAGCTGAGAGAGATGCCCGGCTGTCACCAGCTCAGTGAGCTCTCTGTCTGGCGCGTGAAGATGGGCTAGAGCAGCAAGCAACGTGGTCTGTGTCCTGGAACTTGAGAGGAACTGAGTTCATGTTTCACCTGTAATGAGATGGAAAGGCTAGATATTTGTTGTTTTGTCCGTGGAATACAAATGGGAAAACATATAGTGAATGCCACATGTTGGGATCACGATAGTGCTGTTTGGAGGAAAGTCTGTGCATGTCCTGGGAGCTGTAGAACTGTAGTTACATATCTTTTTGACAGGTATCAGGCAGTCTAAATTTATGTCTATTAGGTCCTCAAATGCTGTCTTCTTGTAGGTAAAGTTCAAGGATGACTGTGGACTATAAGAAAGTGAGGGGGCTTGGGTGGATATTTGGGTATGAATGAAAACGGGGGAAGGATGAATTTGTATACAGCGTGAAGATTATGTTAGGCTATGTATACACGTGTGTATCAGGGGAATGGTATTTGTGCAAAAGGGAAACTGGAGTTTTCGTATTGCTGAGTTAGTTAGTCTGTGTATAGAGAGAGGAGGCAGGCATTTTTGGCTGAGGCTATGAAAAGTTGAAATGGTGTGGGGGAGGGATGATGAACTGGCTCCAGGGTCCTGTACAGGTTGGAGGCTGTGGGGATTCTTTGCTGCTCGTAGTATGGAGAGAAGTATTTTATAGTTATGGCACCTAATGAAAATGAAGAAAGTGAATAAAGATGAGGTAATTTATTACTGTTATGAATATTACTGGATTAAAGGAGGTTACAGGACAGTCAAGGGGTTTCTGGTAAAGTGGGTTTTTTTTGTTTATTTTGTTCTGTTTGTTTCACTGGATAAATTGACCATTAACTTTGAGAGTAAACTTGTGCTGAAACTAGCACTCATAATGGTGTTGACAGGTCAGCGGCTAACAAAAAGCACTTAATGCGGTGTAGACAAGCTCTTGTGTGAGTGTGGGGGCTCAGGGGCTCCAGTACATCTATTATATGTATTTATTACGTGCATTTTCTATACCTTAACACTTAACTGAGTGTGTGTATCCAGAGGATATGAAATCTTCTATACTGGATGTATATTTGTTTTTGAGAGAGGGTTAGTGTATCAACATATGAGGGTCAGAGATTTGTGAAGAGACAATCCATTTAGAATGGAAACCTGCTTGGATCAGTTGGAAATGAGCAGTAATTACATGTGTGTATCCCATGTTCTGCAAGTTTGGGATAGCATGTTCTATTTATTTGCATAGCCCCTCATCTGTTGTTCTGCACATATTTAGAGGAGGCTGTTACATAGGATAGTGATTTAATTAAGGCACACAACATCAGGATGAGGGAAATGTAATTAATGTAGTATGGAGAGGGCTGCATAGAGATTGCATAGAGAACCCATTTTTCTTTTATAGTGGTAGCCGTGAGGTGATCAGTTAGTGAGGTAAGGAACAAGAGAAAGAAATGAGTAGTCTTGTAGGTACCCTGGACAATCCAGTTCTCTTCTTGTTTCTGGTATGCATTGCTCTTTTAAACTTTTCCAGTGATAATCACTAATACGTGCTTCTGACTTAGTAAACTTGTCTCAGGAAATAAAAGCCTATCACAATTGAAATTAAAGCTTCTGAAATCCGTGTGTTGAACAATCATTTCACATGCTCACTGTCAAAAACTACTGCTCTCAGGAGTCCAGTGGAGAGTAGTGAGTATTTCTTACATGAATGTGTTGACTCCGTATTACAAAAGGGAAAGGCACTAAAATCTACTCTTAGTAGTGGATGTAAAAATCTGTGTTTGTGAAGTATTTGTATTACTCTTTGGAGCAGGGCTTATTTAGACTGCAGCAAGCAATGGGGATGTGGATAGAACAATGTTCAGTGAGTATTGAATGTCTTTCTTAAACGGAGCAAACTGCAGCACACCTTGCTGAGTGCTGCCATAGTGTTCAGTGGGGCAGGAATGGGCTTGGCTTGTCGGTGTGGTTTCTGTTGTTTGGTTTGGTCGTGGATTTTTTGGGTTTCTTTTCAAAAAAACACTGAAAATCAAAATGGATCATTTGGTAGTGCCTTGCATCATCAGTCCAGTAGGAATGCTTAAATCTGCCATATAGGTCTACTGCTGTAGCTTAGGGAGTGGGAAATGGCTGTTCTTTTCCAGTCAGCACTGGGAGATAACTAGCTAACCATTGGTTTTTACAAGCAGAGTTTCTTCCAAGTGAATGGGAAAGCCTTGGTGAAAGAATCCCATCTCTAGACTCCATGTTTGGATTGTGGAGAGTGATTATTGTAACAGGCCATGCCTATCTTTGTGTCCATAGTTGGGGTTTTTTTCTCTAGTATTGATTCTTTCTGCCCACTACCTTAATCAAATATGCTCTATTTTGTTTTTGTTTTTTTAGTCCTTGTCACTTGTCCACTGATCTCTCTTAATTCACTGCTGCACTTCACTCCCTTGTGAAAAAGAAGCATTCTTCAGATCTTGGGCCTTTTAGCAATTCAAGTGATTCAATCTGAATATTGGTCTTCTCAGTAAATTGGAGGAGAGCAGTGGTGATTTCTTTGGAAAACTGTTGGAATAAAAATTTTTGCTGTCTCGGTTCCTTCCCTGTGTATTACGTTTTTAATTCTGTCCTTCAATTTATGCTTGATGGTCTTCAAGATTTGGCTTGCAGCTGTACAGGGTGTGAATTGTGACTTTTTCCTTCTCACTATCTGTTAGCAGTGTGAATGCAGCATAAATGTTTTATGCAATTTAGAGGAATCTGGTTTAGCCTCAACCTACAGCATATCAGGTATACATAAAATGTTCAGGGAATTTAATGTCAAAATCTGCACCTGTAATTGCAGCTTCTTGATAAAAAAAAAAAAAAGCCACCCACATAGAATGACATCTGACTAGAGAAGCCCAGAAAGGAGAAATTGAAGGATGATCCCTAATGTAAGAACAAGGATGCAGTGTTTCCAAAAAGATTATCAGTACTGCTTTTATTAAACAGACAACTTTGCAAACTCCTTAGCTGTTTGGATGTTGTCTTTCAGCCTTAGACGTCTAGTATGGGAAATTTCATTCAAACTGCTTATAATTTGGTTAAACCTGGTACAGATTTATATTTGTATCATGTGATAAAGTCAAACAAAAATTCTGAAGAGTTAATGAATGTCACTCCAGAAGAAAACTGGTCTGAAAATCTTCGTGAGATGGTAAGAAATTACTGAGCTGGGGTAGCTCATCTCTAGTTTCTTGAGATGAGCAGTTCAGCTCATCTCAGTTTCTTGAGACATTATTGGCATGTTGAAACATAAGGGTTGCCAATAAGTGTAGGTTAAATTAGTCTTCTGGCTCTTGGAAAACCCTGTGTTGGGAGAAAAAGCACGAAGATGTTTTAATGTAGAAAATGATGACAGAAGGGAAGACTCCATATCTCAGCAGATAGCAGCCTTTGCCTTTCTTATAATTTTGAAGGAAATTACTCAGCCCAGGTATTTTTGTTCTGCTATGAAAAATGTTATCCCCAACTCTTTTTTTCCCTGTGCACCATTACTTTCTCATTAACATTACTTCAGTGTGTCATTTTATGATGTCACTACATTACTATCACCTGGCGTAGATTCTCTTCATCTTTGATGGGAAATAACTCAACGAAAAAAGTTTTCTTTCAAACAAATAGTACAACTAGGTGCTTAAGTCTGTTTTCACAAGAGTTAACATGAAACAGATCAGAAAAACATTGCTTGGGGATGTTTCAGACTGGGCTACTGGAGAGTTTAAGATGGCTCTTTAGTGAGTATGGTAGTGACATGTCAATAACCACAAACTTGCAGTTAAATCACAAAGGAAAGCATCATTTGTTCTTTGCTGTTTTCATGGGATAAGTGTGTTAACAAAAAATGTCATCTTCAGTAATCCTACTTTGGTGTATGCACACCAGTATAGGAACTTGACCTTTACTGAATGTAGAGCAAACATGGCTCTGCATTGTTAGCATACGAATTAATTGTTTTATCAAGGAGGTGATGAAGTGATTTGTTGAGAGAGGAGGTAGCACTTTATTGTAAGTTATTCATGCAATACTGCTTTGGTCTGTTCTCACCAGCTTGTTGGTCCTGCTAAAGGCAGGTATATGTTTGAAACTCATGATCTTCTATTTAAATTTTTTTATAGAAAAAGAAAAATTGGTAATGGGAGAGAACACCTCAGTGATGGAACTATTTGTAAAGAACTGATGTTTTGATTCAAGTGAAACAATATTACGTTGGTCAGCTTATTCAAAAAGAAAAAAAAAACCTCTGTTCTGGGTGGCTTTGTTGGTTAAGCTCATGTGCAAGTAATAAAAAGCATTATTGAGCACATGCTGCTCTTCCTTTCCTATCACCATGTCGAGTGGAGCCATTGATTCAGTTGTGTTTTCAATGTTATTTGAAAAGTTTTCATGAAACAGTAAGCATAGGTGATGCATGAAATATGTAGATCTTGGGTGGGTAATTTTTTATTTTATTCTGAAAACTCTTCTAAAAGTATCCCACTAGCTTTTGAAACTCCTGACCTATAAAGAGGTGGAAACAAAAGTGGATGAGTGGTGATACACTGCTGCTATCATTACTCCAGAAAAAGGAACGCCCTGTGCAGCCCTCCTTGCTAGGGCTGTTGAGATGCGTATTGGCAGCTTAAGTCTGTGGGTTTACTTCCTGCTGCTCGAGGCTCTCGTAAATGAATGGACGGTATCTGCCACATTGGTTATATTTCCATTAGCAAGCAGTATGCTGCAATTGAAGGAGGTTGTAGAGTGAAGCTGTAAGTTAGGTAGACTCGGTGTCCCCAGTGTGTGTACTTCGTGGGGGTTTGTTTTAGACTGCTTGTAGTCTGGTTCTGTGGACTGAGTATGTTTCACCATTTCCCAGAGTTTTGATGTAGGTTAATCTTGGAGATGTTCAGATCATGTGTTTAGAAACTTCTATGAGATGTGAACTAAAGTACAGGAAGTGGGTGACATTTACTTCAAAAGCATGCTCCTAATTCAAACCCAAGTGCCGATAGCTGTACCCACTGCATCTTCTAAAAGACACATTAGAAGCACTGCAGGGGGTGCTGAGCTATGCAGGGGAAGTGAGTTCTACCCTCTCCTGCCTCCTAAGTGTTGCCAGGCCTGCAGAAATTGTCCTGCTGCTCTCTGACTAAGGATTGCTTGTTTATCTTGACCGATAACTGAATATCTGTTCCCAAATTATTGTCCCTAGTTTTGAAATTTTGTGTGAAAATGACTGGTGTTAAAACTACAATAAATTCTGGAAAGTAGTTCTTTCATGGTTTTACTTCAGTTAATCAAGAATGAAACTAGCTATGTGAGCAGCAAGTTATGGAGCCTGACTTCCTGTGGCTTTGTGTCTTGTGGTTGGATTTTTCTGGGTATAGGGTATTGTGACTTCTCTAAGTATTCTCATGTGTTTGGGCCACTGTGTGTCCTGCTATCCTGTATAAGATGATGGTTTTGGTAACACAGCTGAGCTTCTGCTGCACTTGTCCTCAAGGGGCACTAGTTTGGATGTGTCTCTTTGATGTGACTGTTTCCACAAAACTCATAGGACCTGATTATTTGTGAAATATTTACCCTTGTGTAAACTTTTGAGTTGTGTTTCAGTGAAACTGTGGGGACACAGACAACACACACTTATAGCTTGGCTTGCTGGGGTTTTATTTTATTTTCTGCTAATGTTATTTGTTGTTTTACTGTTTGTGTGTGTGTTTGTTTTTAAAAAATAATTACCGCTGTTTAAAGTTTCTTCCAGAAGAGTTAAAAGGATATCCTCCTCAACATTTCAGGCAACCTGTCTAGAAACAGGAAATTGTGTTCCTCATGGCAGCTTCTTAAGAGATGCTAAAAATCTCTTCTTCATAAGATAGATAAAATTCTTCAGAGTATTCAACATACTTGTTAAGTATCGACAGGTGTAAAGTTGCCTTTGTATATTGCAGATATATATATGGTGCCACACACAGTAGTTTTGGACCATGATTCTAGGAGAGAAGTGAATGAGAGTTTTGACATTGCATAAGTCTCTGGGGTACAGCTAGACTGGATTTAGAGGGTGGTGGATTAGCAATTGGAGTGGGCAGGGACTTGTGTTTGTGATTGCTCTTGTGACCTTGAAAAACTGCTGAAACTGTAATGTGCTTTGAAGCTTTCCAGATGAGAAGTACTGTACTGAAACTATGTGGTACTGCAGGCTGTTTTGAGAGTTCTGTCTTCAGTGTATAAAGCTAAAGAAATTGTTCCTTTTGCTTCTGTTTGAAGTGGGTCTATACTCTAAGCACTGCCTTCAGAGAGCTTCTGTAAAGGTATGAAAGGTGAATATAGCACAGATGTTACTCAGGGATTTTTCTGTGTCGTTTCTTCTCCTGCTCTCTTTCCATAGTATAATAATAAAATATGTCTGTACTATTTGTTCTAGTTCCCGGCAGGAAAATCTTATCCTGGTAAAAAGGTGCTCTGCATACCAGCTTGTGCACAAGACCTCACTTTAGATATGGTACTAGTTGCAGGCACTGGTTTCTGGTGTCTGATACTAAGCTTGGTTCTCTGTGGAACATTTGATATAATTGTTCATAGGTGACTTTTCACTAAAAAGTGTTTTTTAGTGTGCATGTTCAAAGGAAACATGAAGTTCTTTTTTTATTTCAGCTGTTGTAAAACTTGAACCAGACCTAGCAGAGGTAGTCTGTTTACTCCCCCAGGTAGTGTTCAGTTCCTCATCTTGGAAAGTAAAGCAGCTCTTTCTAGCTCAAGAGAGCCCCAGTGCTCAGTACAGGCTGTTAAGGCTCACAAATGCCTCACTTTGGGTGTTGTCAGTGAGAACTGAAATGACGCCTCTAAGGAGGTTATTAACAATGTCTAATTACAGGTGCGATTTACACTCAATGAGTGTTATTCAGTAATTGTGGGACTACTGCCTATATATGTATCAAATGGACTCCTCAGATGGGGTGTTTATCCATTTACTAGCTTGTCATGTTTTCTGTGCCTTTATCACTTTTCCGGGAGACATATTACAGCAAGAGATTTTTTTGTTTCACTTTTCCTTTTCTCTGAGATAATGTCTTTCCTGCTCTTTTCTTTACTGATTGCTTACGCTGGTGGATGAATTTATTGGACTCTTCCAAAGTCTAGGTTGTGTCTGATAAGGTTACCCTGAGGAATATTTACCTAAACAAGTAGAAGGTTGTGCACAATACTTCAAATAATAGAGGTTTCATACATAAACAAGATGAAAACAATGTTGTGGAAACAATAGCTAGAGCTGGGAGGAAGAGGGGAGTGTGAAACCTGTTCTATAAATCCTCCTTAAGTGCACCACAATTCAAACTGCTGTTCAAAAGATAACCTCCAGTTCATAAGCATTCACTCATTTAAAAAAATGCGTTAATATTAGGAATTGTTTGCTTTGTGTGAGGTTTTCCAACTAGCCCTCTTTTAGATTCTGGGCATCTCTTGCAGTGTAAAGAAACTGGAAGCAGTTCAGTGTGTCTGTCTTACAAGTAATTTGTGGGATCAAGAAAAAGACAAGCATACCACTTTTGTGGATGATTACATTGGAAAGAGATGTTTCACAGTGTTTGCTAGAGTCAAGTAGTTATGCAGTCTCCTCTGCAGGCAGGCCTTGAGAGCTCATCTGTTTTTCTGTAAGTGGTAGAAGTCAGTTTAACATTTTCCTATGTTTTAAAAGTGAAATAGTAATTAGGCTTGTGTGTGATGTGGAAGGAAAGGGTAGTTAGGACTCTTGCTATAGTGACAACAGTGTTTTGTATCCTACTTTTATATCATAGTAAACAATAAATTTATTTTACTTTTGGTTTGTCTTATGCTGAACCATGTATCTACTATTAGGTATCTTCTTAGAGTATTTGAGTGTGAAAGTAATGGGGCTGTTGACGATCAGTATCTAGTTTGTAACATTAAATCCCATAGGATGACGTCTTGATTCCTTAACTGGAACGCACCAAACACAAGTAATTCTAGGCCAGAGAACTTCTCTAAATTGTATAATGAACTCAATATAGTAGCTGTTGTTAACCAAAACAGCTTATTTTGTGCTTTTGACTATTGTTAGAGTATTATCTTAATTTAAAGAAAAAAAGGAATGCTGTCAACTTAGCATATCTGACTTTTGGAGGGAAGGTGATAAGGTTACAAACAGTTGAAACAGTTTCTCATTATTTTTTAACATGAAGTGAAAATGGTTCTTTACTTCTGGAGTAAGAGGGGAAGAAATAAAATTCCAATATAGTTCAGGATCTTGAAATTAGCTTGTGTGCTGCTGTTGCCAATGGCAGGAAATAGAATTTAACATGGTTAGAAAAATGTCGCTCTGGAAGGTACTCTGCAATTGTACTTTATTAATTCGTATTTGGAAAAAAAATTCATTGAAAAATACCATATATTCACAGATGTATTTAACAACCATACTGTTTTCATTCTGAAGTTTTCCATATTTCTGAATCTGTACAGAGGGAATGTAGAGCTCAGTTACTGCTGGAAGTGATCCTTTTTCACTGTTTTGATTTGTTAAGGCTTAGCAGATTCGGATGTGTTTTGTATAAGCAAAAACTTGGGGTAGCAATGCCATAGCTGAAGTAACTAATTTTTTGGGAAGGTGTCTTAAGGTTTGTCCAGACTTGAAACCTGATTATGTTGTCAAGTATCACAAAGAATAGGAAGCTAATGTGGAAAACTTGTTAATAGGTCTCTCTCCATTGTCCCTTCCTCCAAAGGTTTTCTTTGTTTGTTTATTGAAGCACTGATTAAAACAAGCTCTTGCATACAAAGCACATATAACAGCTTAGATCTGTCATGAGTTGTCAGATTTGTGCTTAAAGCCTTTCTAAAGTCAGGTAATGGTCCTAGAACACTGTATTGGAAAGTCCATCATCCTTTTCTGCTATTTCTCTTCTTTTTAGTAGTTGGCATCTTAAGCTACCTCTAGTACAATAAGAAATGGTGAACCAGGCCTACCTGTGAACAAACTTTCTTCTGCACAGTTCATTTTGTTCTGATGTCAGAAATTGTTTTTTTCCTGTTAGCGTTTATCCTCTCCTTTCTGTGGGTCAAAGTCTGATACTGTTACTGCAAGAGAGAAACTGAAATAAGTCAGGAGAGGACATGAAAACTAGTGTTCTTAGTAAGGAGGAAAACTACAGTGCTTTCTAAAGAACTTATTACATACATTCACTTATAACTTCAGCTTATCCAGAGAATACTTGAGCAGGCAGAGCACAGTATTCATCAAGGAGTATTCCTTCTTGCTCTCATTGTGGGGATCTGTTTTTTGTTCATTTGTGTGTTCATCATGTTAAAGATTTTTATCAGTACATACACTGCACTTCATTCTATTACCAATTTCTGCCACTACCTCTGCTTGCCTTTCACAGGTATTCTGACTCTTCTTCATACCGGCATGAGCAAAACCCAAGAAGTAAAAATTGACCACTGACATTGCTGGGTGAGGTGGGGAGGAGCTTCTTGCTGTTAGTCTTCATTCTCTGACCTTATTTTTGTTTATATTTGGTTTCTTTGGGCTCATTTTCTCCTGTTGAATCCACTCTTGAGAAGAATTGGCGGGAATGAGAGAAGATTTAGTCGATAGTGCTTTTTCCTGAACTGTGCAAGTTGTTGGGTTTTTTCACCCTGAATTGTGTAAAAAGCCCTGCTGATAGTGGGAAACTTAGTGCATTATGGATTTAAGGTGTCATGGCATTGGTAGACTTGCATCACTGTTGCTGAAGAAGCAAAGATGCTTGAAAAGTCCTTGCATGACTGAAAGGATATACTTTGACTGAACTGCCTTGTACAGAGAAGGAAAGTTAGGGTGAGCTGATGTGACCCAGATTAATTTTTACATTAAGAGGGAAAAAAGCAATAAAGCTTATTAGGTTCAACTGTCAAAGGGTAGTGCCTTCAAAATTCTGTAGATAGGAGAGTTCAGGTAGCCAACATGTAATTCAGTTGAAGCTTAGTTTCTTCTGTGTTGGTTTCTAGTCATTAAATCTTATGCTACCATGGTGAGAGTGCTGGGCACTAGATATATCAGCCTCCTTGTCAGCCATGCACTGCTATTACTTTTTGCAGCTGTTTAAAAGCAATGGATATAGCATCTTCTTGGAAGCTGAGTCATTTACTGTACATAATATAGCTTTAGTTTTGTCTCTCATTATGGGGAATTTGTTCCCTCTACCCAGACAGATGTTTGCCGCATGCTGCCTAGTTGGTGAATATCTGGTATTCCTCTCTTTAGTTAAAGGTCCTTGGAATAGTTTTGTTTTTCACCACTTTTCAGTGTTGATACAGTACAGAAAAGAGAGCTTTTGCTAGGCCTCTGCACGCACTCAGGCATTTGCTTCTGGAACCCACTCATAATCCTGACTTTCATTAAGGAAGAGGTTCTTGTATAATTACCCAAGTATGTTAGTGCTGTTGTATTTCTGCAGTTATCTGCTTCTGACCATGTGCAGGATCCTCTTCCTTCTCATGCTGATACTTGGCTGTGTCTCATCTTGTGGTAAGAGTTGGATAATATGCGTACGTTGGGTACATACTGCTGAGATTAATTTTCTTTTAGTTTAGCTTCTTGAGTCAACTTGCTGCATGAGGATATGAGAGCAACTACTGATGCCGAAGTTGGGGTAGAAACTACCCATGACAGGAGGTGGGCTTACAGCAGTTAGCAGTTCAGCTTAGCCTAACTTACTGTAAGACTGCACGCTGAGGTGTTTCAAATGAGGTTCTTGTGTAGGTATTAGCGTTGGTTCTTGA
This sequence comes from Eulacestoma nigropectus, assembly GCA_013397775.1. NCBI lineage: Eukaryota > Metazoa > Chordata > Aves > Passeriformes > Eulacestoma > Eulacestoma nigropectus. The sequence goes on from VZTE01003003.1 coordinate 541,704, forward strand.
CACTGGTGGTTTGGATATCTGATGACCTCTCTTTTGAATGGAAGTTCTGTATTTACTTGGAATGTTACTGCTGATGAAGAGAAGACTATAGAGAAGTCACATAGCTGTGACAGTATTCGTTGTGTCACCAGCCACGTTGCAGTCCTAAAGTAAAAGAGCATGCAATTAATTGTTGACATTAAAGCATCTATTATAACTAAATTAAAAAGATCCAACCCGTATTTTGGATTTTCCCCAAATGCATAGCCTGCTACAGATGTTTATGTGACTCCCTGCATAGTAGTCATTCCGGTTTAATTAAATACCAGCACTTGCTGACAAGAATATCTGTAGGTACATGAGAATACAACAGAAACCAAAACTTCGCATAGCAAAGGTCATGGTAAGGAGTTTGTCAGAAAGTTTCTGAGCAAGTCAAGCTGTTTTTCTGTGCTTTTTGTCACATTTGTAAATTTCCTGAGGGGATAGGAGGACTGCCTCAGCTCATCCACTGTGGTGTTGGTCACTGCTTAGTGTGCCGTTAGAGTATCTTGCCCACTCCCTGTTTCAGGCCTAAGTTTTGATGAACTGCAAAGGGACTGAACTATTTTGGGTGAAACATGAGTAATGTCATCACTAGTAAAGAATAGAGTTTGCAGTTGTTTGTCAGGCACTGGCTGATTCTGTGTTCAGGAGTTTCCATATTAATTCAGTTTTGGAGGTCTCTTGCAATATGGTTGGGGAGAAATTCAAGCTATCTGAAAAGATGGAAGCAATCTGAATTCTAGAAATTCTTTATAAATGTCCATAATGAAACATGTTTGAGTTTTCTTGGTCATTTGCTGTTCTTTTCCACTTCTTTGTCTTCCCTTTCTCAGCCACCTGTTTCTGTAATAAATTTTAGATACAGTAACGAAGACCAAGTTTCCCCTTTTATAACCTCTGCTGTTTACTGTCTTGTAGCCAGATACCTTGAAAATGATCCAGAAACTCAGTTGTTTGATGGCTGTGTTTCACATGTTGAGACCTGCTTTTTTTTATGCACAAAGTTCTTGTTTTTAGGCTTTGGAACATTTGAATTCTGCAAATTGTTGAAGCATAGAAATGGTTCCTGTTCACTGTTTCAGGCATCCTTGCTATGTTATATAATAAAGAAAGCTTTCTGTTTCACTTAATAAAAACATTAAATACTGCTTTATTTGGATAGCACTAGCAATAAATAGTTTATATAAATCTGTAGAAAAACAAGAAAAACATTTTTGAAAAAAGTGACTGTTTTCAGTCTGCCTAGCTGTACCAGGGGTCAGTCGTGCTTGACTGACCTGACTGCCTTCTGTCAAATGACTAGGTCTTCAGCTGAGGATAGAGCAGTGATTTTTTTTTTTTTTTTTTTTGACTGTAGCAAGATGTTTTGGTGTCCCACATCATACTCCTATCTACAGTCTCAATGGGAGGATGACTAGACAAATGAAAACTGGGTGAGGAGTCATTTTAAAGGGTAGCTGGCCAATGGTTCATACTCTGTCTGGACAGCAGTTACAACTAGAGCTCCTCAAAGGTCTACTGTCTACTAAATAAAGTAACTTTAACATAATCACTGTTGTTGACTGTTTTTGATATTAAGCAGTAGTTACTTGGAATCTGCCTATTGAGTAGGCTTGGAATAAGCAAAGTATATTCGTTGAATGAACATTTAATCTAAGAAAGGAAAAATACTCTTTTTCAGTGTCAAAGATGAAGTTTTAGGACATTATAGTTATCAGTATGTCTTATCTCACTTGCCTTTGGTATTCTGAACCTTGAGGTAAAACAAAGTGATTTGTAGAGCATTTGAAATTAGTGGGGATTAGCCAGGGATTAGCAGGGGTTAGCAATATGCTGGATAATGAAACTAAATCTCAGTTTTTCTGAGATTAGTTTCTTTTCACAAGCCTGGACAAAGAGGGAAGTGAACAGTCATGTTAGATGCTGCATTTAGGCAATCTCCAGAACAGACAATGCTTTAGTCAGATTCTTGCTGCAGAAACAATACTCTGGTCTATGAAGGCGCGTCGGGTTTAGCTGTGGTAGCCTTTCTCATGGGTTTGGGGGAAATGCAACCTTGTTTCCTTCTTGTAACCAAGAGAGCGTAGGTGTGTTTCTGCTTGTGTTTTTTAAGAAATCTGTAGTGGCCAGTGACAGGCTTCTTTGTCATGGTTTCTGTGCTTTAAAATAAGTTTGAATCTTAGCTTTTAGTCTTTCTTTTCCTTTGCATCCAGGATGTGGGTATATTATTGTAAACAATTGCATTAGTGTGCCAGACTTCTCCATTATTTCTGCACTTACACATGCATATGTACACATGATTGTAAACAGGCTCTCTCTGTCCTGAGGTTTACGTATTCCTGGTTTGGAAATGGATGTGCTTACGTGACATCTGTAAAGGTGGTATGTATTGAAAGTGGGAGTTTTTTGGCAAGTAGTGGCCATTGAATGGTTGGTATCTTAGATCACTTCATACTTTCATCTTTATCAAGTGAAAAGCAGTCACATGATGTTTGGCTGCATTGCCATAGACAAATAGGAACTTCTTGACTAGCTTGGCCTCTTCCAGTCGTTCATGGAGTTCATTCATTTCAGTTTAGCTGTTACTATTAAGCAGTTGAGTTAGAGATTTTATTGAATATTGCGTTGAACTAGGAGAGAAGTTGGTCAATTCTTCTATCTTACTGCTTTCAGACTCACAGGCTCTTCTGCTTTATTCACCCCTAAGATACAAGGAAGAGTCTCTAAAGTGAATCTTTATCAGAAAGACAAAGATCTGGAAGAAATTTTACTTTTGTGCTGCATTCAAGGTAAGACTTTCTAAATTGTCCGTGATCAGATGACACAAAGCATGAATACTGAGACTTGGCAAAATGGTACTGTTTCTGAGTTCTTGGCTTGCATAGTATACTATTCCTGCAGAATGTTACTAGTCTTTATTAAGTATTAAATATTTCTGCATATTTCTGTTGAAATGCACTAATGATCAGAGGTATATAAGCTAGCCGTGGCTGTGTTCCTTAACTAAACTAGTCAAGTAGATTGCTACTTGTAGCTAATGTTTACTGCAGAGCTGTCTTTCCGATAGTATAGGTGTTTCTAATTATAAAACTGATATACTAAGTTGCATGATATGGAATGTCTTACTAAATTGGCAGTGTCTTAGTAACTCTTTTTTGTTTACTTTGTAGTCCCATGCTGAGCTTAGTGTAATTCTCTGTGAACACGGACAGTGAACAAACTCTTGAGTAATATTTTGATCACTTTCAAAATATCAGGAAATAATTGGGATGCAGAGGGCAGGTTTGCTGCATTTTGGAAGAAATGGTAGATGCATTTCTTTTATTAAAGCCATAGCTTCAAGCACCTGCAGAGTTGTCGCCTTTCTGCAAGGTAGAGCATGATCAAGTGGTAGGAGCCATTAGCATCGTTCAGCAGTGATGCCATTGCCTTCAGCTTCCATGCACGGTTTAACAAAATGTTAATAATGTTTGTTGTGTCTTTCCCACGCTACTCCCAGGGAAGAGTGGAGTATATATATATGTATGGGGCCATGAAGCTGATAAGAGGGCTGGAGCACCTCTCCTATGTGGAAAAGGTGATAAAGTTGAGGTTGTTCAGGATGGTGAAGAGAAGGCTCCAGGGAGACCTTACAGCAGCCTTCCAGTACCTAAAGGAGACCTAAAAGAAAACTGGAGAGGGACTTTTGACAAGGGTGTGCTGTGATGGGACAAAGGGCAATGGCTTTAAACTGCAAGAGGGTAGGTTTAGATTGGATATTAGGAGGAAATTCTTACTGTGGGGGTGGTGAGGCACTGGAGTCAGTTGCCCAGAGAAATTGCTCCTGTCCTATCCCTCGCAGTGTCCAAGGTCAGGTTAGATGGGACTTTGAGCAACCTGGTCTGGTAGAGGTATCCCTGCCCATGGCAGGTGGATTGGAACTAGGTGATCTTTAAGGTCATTTCCAACCCAAACCACTCAATGAAGAATGGAGAAGCACGTAGCTATCCCTTTACAGAGATGGTATTTGCATAGAAGAGAGAATACGAGGCCATGGTCTCCAGTCATAGAAGAGATATTGGAGACACTCAGAAGGATGTGGGAGATGTTTTGGGGACTAACGTATAAGTAGCACTTAATATAGGCAGCTGGTTGCCTAATGCTAGCTCTTCAGTTTTGGAGGGGTGGAAGCCCACTGAAATCAGCACTTGTTGTGCTGCATTCAGCATCCGTTTGAAAGCTCAGATCAGCAGTCTTCTATTCACGTATCTGTTTCTGATTTTTTGTGACTGGGAGTCTGTTTTTTATGTAGTAGATTTTACTGAATTATTTGTGTAATCCCCAAGCTAATTGTCTGCTTTTCTTTTAAACTCCTAAATTCATCTGATTCTTCCAGTTGTCATTCTGCAAATGCCTGAATACTTAGGAGTATTCCTTTGTGTGCCATGATTATTTTATGGCTTCCTAGTTTGATCCAGATAGTTTGTTACACTAGCATAGAATATATGCAGGTTAAGCTTTATGGTAGTAAAGTGGTAAATGTGAGCTTTGGAATATAGAAGTATTTTTTAAATGTCTTGACAAGTTGTCTCATAAATGAGATGACAGAGTAGGCTGTTTGCCCCCTTGCTACAGTTAATGTGGTTTTTTAATATGTCTTTGTGCTAAGATGTTCCTATCGCTATTCAATCCAGCAAGGGCCTGTCTTGGAGCCAGCGGTGTACAGGAGCAGTAGTAACCTTTGGAGAAGCTGGAGATGGTGTCTTAATCTGTTTTACCCAAATTTGCCTGCAGCTGATGTCTGAAATGATGAGTAGTGTAAAGTGAATGTTGAATTATTAACATGCTAACTTTCCTGGAATCCTTTTGGCTGTCATGTCTATCATTACTGCGTTGGCTGCCTGTAATGCCCTTAAGCACCTTCTCTAATATTGATTTCTTGAAAATTGGCGTGATCTTCTTGTATGTTAGTTTTAACATTCTTACTGACAGAATTGCCCTTTGAATTTTTGCAGGTGTAGTTCAACATGTATTGTGATACTTGTATAGTGGCAAAATTAAAAGTTTTTACGCAATAGAGATATCTGAAACTTCAGCATTGAAATATATATTGCAAATTGAGCGTTTAAACTCACTAAAAGTGAGTCCAAGTGACTTATTGTGGAACTGAAGTTGCAGTCTGAATTGGACAAAACTTTTAGTTTTTGAGCTTGCAAGTTGCCAAATGGCTGCTTCTTGCCAAGTACTCCTCTGTTTAGATGACAAGTGAAGCAATTCAGATAGCCTCAATGCAGACACCTGAAAAAGATTCCATGTGTCCAGGCAACGATACTGAAGCCTGCTGCCAGAAAAAAAGGTAATGGAAATTTGCTTCACTCTGCAGTTCCTAGAGATAGTAATTTTTTCAATTAGACAACTTCTTAAAAAGTTTCTCTAGCCTGATGGAAAAGTAGAGCATCCTGTAAAAGAGCAGGGGGAGAGTAGTGTGTTTTCTGAAATAGTATTGACAAGTCATGTCTGATCTGAAACATGACTTTCTATACTGTACTATGGATTGAATATCATGTGATTACAGGTATATTGATTCTGTTACAGTATGAGAGTACATAATTATATATTGTGTACAATCAGCCGCTTCTCTTCAGCGTTTGTTTATAACTGCCTTGAAAGTACTTTGAGATATGCCTTATTTGAAATGAATCAAATCAGGTTGATTTAGGAAGGTGATAAATTTGTGTTAGCAATAAGGAAATTACTTTCTAAACAAATGGAGCCTGTTAAAAAAATTTAATTGCCTTTACATTTCTAAATGCTGATTCTCTTAATAGCAAAACAGCGCTGTTACTGAAGTAACTTTACTAGTAATTAGAAGAAGCATCTTAACATGGAAGAGACAAAGGGAAAAAATGTTCTAAAACTGTAATTGAGTTATAATAATAACTGTGTATTTTAACAATTCCTATTAGGAGCCTTCATTTCCTGTATTACTTAAATTACTTCTTTTGAAAGATTGTGTGTGTAGGCTGTGAGTTGACATAGCAGATGCTTGAATTCTCTCTTTCCAAGCTTTGCAGTAAACATTAAAATGCCTATAGCGTCGTAACTCTTAATATTTGGCAGCTCGTACTACTGATTTTGTTATGTTACCAATTTGAACATGCTGGTGATTTTATTGTGGTGTTGAATGACCTTTTTAGCATTTAATTTAACTCCTGATGTATATAAATTTAGCAAGTGGTAACATGGCTAAAAAAAGCCACAAATAGATCCAAGTGTCTAAGTAGTGTGGCAGAGAATTTATGCCTTCTGTAACTGTCTGCACATCAGCAGTGGCCAAGGTTTTTTTTTAAATCTGATGTGATGGCTGAGTTTTAGTGCATTTGTACCTGAAGACTTACTTTCAGAAGATGAGGAAGAACCTTATTCAAGAGAGGGGAAGTCCTTCCTCTGATCGCTGGTATCATATATAAAGAAATAAAAACCCGTTCTTATTATCCCTTTTAAATTTGATACAGCTTGATTTCTGTCACTGTGAAACGTACCAGCATTAGTGAATTCTTGCTGTATTTTTTTGTACCTGGTGCCAACTGAAATACTGTTAATTTGATATTTTTTCTTATTTTTCACCTCATTTTGTGGAGTTTAAATTCCTTCTAAATTTTAGTTATACTCATGGTCACACTTAGGGTTGTGTGTATTATATTTGTAGGAGAGGGAAAAATGTGATTAGTTGGCATACACGTATTTTAATGGCTTAATTCCCCTAATAAACAAAATGTGATACTGTTGTGCCTTTGAGAATCCTTTGTGGGATATTTGTTTCAAATACAGGATCTGTGCAAAAAGACATGTATAAACCAGGTTTAAGATTGGTTGGTTTTTTTAGTGTCAGGAACAACAGAAATTTAAGATGTGGTATTGAGGATAAAAAATTCCTGATTGACTTCAATGATAGTAGGAAGACTTGATGCAAAAGCTGACCTGTTCTAAATGCACTGGTAGCCAGTAGGAGCTAGGGTGAGGTTCTCTATCCAGATAAATATTAATTTTTGCGGACTCTGGCTTAAAAATCACTGAATACTGTTCAGAGAGGAATTAGTCAAGGTAACCATCCACTACCAATCTGTTCTTTCCGCTTGTGACCATTTAATATGAGACACTCAAAAGGATATTAATCTTTTGAAAACTATCAGACTTTGACTGTAACCTACAGCTAAGCATCTTAAAATTTTGTAGCTCAGTCACCTTTGCTATCTTAGTAATGAAATAATACAATAATGTCAGGTTTCTTACCTCTCTATCCTGCAGTGCAATGAAGTTTGTAACAATGAAGTTTCTTTATTATCCAGAAGCACATACTTGCTACTGAATTAACTGATCTGAACCATGTTGATTTCTGATTTTGCTGACACTTGATTCTGTAGGAGTTTTTTACTGTTTTATGCTTAAGCTGCCATCTTTGAAAGGCTTAACTAGAAAAGGCTAAGCCTTTTCTATTGCATGATGAGCAGAGAGTTTTTATTTTCAAGATTTCTTCTGAATTTGAATAATACTGTAGTTTGCTAGCACCTTGCTCTTCTAGGGAAAGGAGTGGCAGACTCCAGATGCTCTTCAATAGTGCCGTAGTAGGTAGAGTGGATGAGACTGGGAAGTGAGGTGTGGTTTAGGGATGTGCTGTTTTGGCCCAGAGGACTTCAGAAAAGATGTGCCTTGTAATATTATCAGGTGACAGGTGTGGTGGGTTCTATCTCAGAACATCTGACCAGTGCTCAGGCTGGTTTTGTACAGATGGACATTCACAAAATCTAAGTAGTCTACCCACTGTGGTTGTATTTTTTTAAAGCGTCAGTTTGGAGGCCAGATGTTAACAAAGACAACGAATGGACTGATATTTTCAAACTGACTCATTAGATATTGCTATCCAGGTATTCTAGCTAGTAATGTGATATTAAATTTGCCTCATGGGGAAACACTGTAAGAATGTGCTCAAATGATAGGCACTGCAGTAATAGTAAACATGGTCTTAGGTTGCCCATGCATATCACTTCAGTGTGTCTGAGCTGGAATTTTGAATCCCCATCAGGAAGACGAATGATTGTATACTCTGCCCTTTGCATCAAGGGAAAACACAAACCTGTACAGGATACAAACACATCTTTCTCAATCTGTGGCTGCTGGATTGCTGTGGAAGGCATAGTGTGTATCTAGAACTTTACTGACCCTGCAGCTATTATGTAAGATAAAAGCTAGTTAGAAACTTGTGCAAGCTTTTCTCTAGAAAGTCCTAGCAGCCCCAATAAACGTGTTTGTTCAGTAAAAGTCCTCTGTTTACAGTGCTTAGTTTTTTCAGTTGAGGGGTTTTTTTGAAGAAAACTAACATGTAAGTGGAATAAGTTTTTACTCTTGAAGGTAGTTCCTTCTCCTTAGTTCAGCTAAAGATCAGATAACTGAAAATGAAAGAGTTTTGTACTTGGGTATTTTTGCTGAAGCATGTTAGATGGCTGTGCTCTTCAGCCTCCTTTTCCTAAAGCTGGCTGTTTGCAAAGCTGCCCAGCATAACTGATGGAGAGCTGATTCCCCATTTCCCTGCTTGAGTTGCACTAAGCATAACTCTGATTTGGTACAGAAGAACAGAGGAGTAAGTGCTTGCCAGTGATCTCCTAGTAGGCAAATGCAGATAGTGTACGTGCATTCTGAATTCCAGTAAGGCCGGCTTTTGGCGTTCCTTCATCTTCTGCTTGTATAATTCAACAAAGTTTGATTTCCTCATCAGCCAGATGCGCAGTCTCTGCTTCAGGCATTCACTTGTACCAGCGTAGCTCTCTGTATGTCTGCTCAGCCACAGAGCATGGAACAGGAACAGGCTGCTGAGAGCAAATACCATTTAAGCTACCATTGCTGCCAAGATATCCACACAGCCATAATGCAAATTTACTGATCTAAAGCTAACCTGAAAGTGAGTCACAGAGAATTTAGGAATTACAAAAGTGCAAATATGTATTAAAGACAGGTCTGCAGGAAGAAAGTTTAGAATATCTTTTGTAAGATAGATCAAAAAGCAGCTTTCTGATGCTGTCAGTTATTTGTGAGGTGATATGTAAAAGTATGGGCCTAATTAGAATGCTAAGCCCATGGTATTATCAGGCTTTCAGGTGAGTGTGAAATATGGGTCTACTGGTATACTCCTGTTGGAAATTCATAATTTAATAGTTTAAATTACTAACTGGCTATAGAAGTTTGAACTGCAGACTTCAACTAGCTGAACTAAACTTTGGAACCCCAAGTAAAGTTTTTTCAAGGCATTTAGCTTTTCAAGAAGTTCTGGGTTTTACTTCTAAAACACAGTGGAAGGATACTTTTGCAGATTTTTCAAAACCATGGTGTTATATTAACTGCTTCCAAAAGGATAAGGCACCTAAATTGCTTAATAGAGTTTTTAATTTTGAACTTTAGTTAGTTCTCCTTACTTTAACTGTTTAATATGAATGTTTTAGTGCAGCTTCCATGTTTGAAAAGGGGGAAAAAAATATCACCAAAAAACCCCACACCCACAATCCCACAGATCAAGACTTTGTTCAGTCTTGGTTCTGTACAGAACAAAGAACCACTTAGCGAATGTAGAGAGAACTCATTATCCTGTTATTACAGTGGATGAACAACTCTCTCTTTAGGGTGGAAGTTGTACCAAGTATCAAGTATTGTATGAAGTAAGCAAGCAGAAAATAACTCCTGGTTTCATTTTGGCTTTGTCATATAGGTACAATAAAACATACAGGTACATATAGGTACTTCATGAATGTGCGACACTAGTGCATTCCCCTGGTATGTGCTCTCACCTTCCCCAAAAAGTCAGGTGGCCCAATGAATGCCTCTTTCAAGAAAGGGATGTTATGTTAGGTTTACTGAATGTTGGAAACATGCACTTGGTACTAGCTAACCTTTGGCATACACTGCTGCTCTTTTCTTTCTCCTTTCTTCTGTCTTTTGCTTCTGCAAATTCTTTTAGTGTGTGTATGTGATGCAGTTTACAGTTCTGGGGGTCAATATTGGCAGTAGTGGTATTGTACTGTCGTAGGGTGGATCAGGGCACATCAGATTAAAGCTCTCTCTGTTGATGGTCAGTCAGTGAGTTGGTTTGTTTGTTTGCTTGTTTTAAAGCAGCAGTGATTTGGTTATCCATGAAAGGTCAGAGTCCAGGTCTAGCTGGTTGTGAGGCAGAATAAACACATTGTTCTCTGGTACTTCTCTGACCAGAGTCTGGAAACTTGCAAAGGACTGGATGTTGTAGTGGTTTTGTTTGTTTTGAACATTAGGATTCAGCCTGAGGATTATTAGTGCTTTGCTACCAGCATTATTGTGTATTTAATCATCAGGAAAACCAGTATTTGATGCCTACACTCTGTAAAATAACATAATAGGGCTCTTCAAATCTCTCTGGACTGCATAATTTTTTTTTAATGTGCTTATTTTGGAATATTGAGTTTAGTTCTTTAGCAGTGAATTACTTATGATGGCTTTGTCTGTTTGGTCTTACCTTCTGAAGAAAATACTGTATACATGGCTAAATTCAAACATTTTATTAGCCCAGGAATATTTAAGCTTTTCTCAGTTAAAAACTATCCTACTGTATACTGCTGGTGTCTTAGTAGCAAAAAAGTTTACAGAACTAACTTAGTCCTACTAAAATATTACACATTTTCATAGCAAAAAGACTTAAGTCGCCCAATTAAAATGCTTAATACATCTTGTAATTTTGTTAAGCCTTTAATAGGACACATTCACCTTATTCTTGTGATGTAATTTATGATGAGCAATCTGGACAAGACGTTTACATTTGTGTATTGTGAGCATTTCTGGCACTCAAATTATTAGGAGCTGGATATAATGGTTTGTTATCCCAAAGCTGTATCATGAATCTAAATATATTTTCATACTGAGGGGAAAAAAACCCATGCAGCTTATTTGGAGAGGCAAGAGTCACTACTGTGCAGATGAAGTAGAAGTAGTGTCCCTTCTTTGTGCCATATTCAGTGGTGGAGGCTAGATCTTAAAGTGCTTTTGTGTTTTGGAACACTGAATACTGTATTCCTCGCTTCTGACAAGTGAGATAGTGTATATAGAATTTGCATAAATACAATCATATTCTGAGGTGAAATGCTCTTAGCCCAAAAAATCTATTTTTGAATCTGCCCTACTGTAAGCAACCTTCTGGCTAAAAGTCATCCCTGTCTAAGGAATGCTCTCACATCCTCTGTAGAGCAGAATCTGGGAGGTCTCAAGGTTGTTGCCTTGAAAAGCATAATGCTCATCTTCCAGGACTGCTTTTGAGAGTTTGCCACTTTTAAACGCCACTGGATCAACATCAGAAGCACTGAGGCTCCTGAACACTTCATGGTGCAAGCACCTTGTAGCCCTCCTAGCTGGGGGGAGTCTTCTGAAGGTGGCAGACAGTGCATGGAGGGAGCTGTGTCTTGCCAAGTGTTTTGTGTCTGTGCCCTAAAACCCCTTGTGTTTAAGAATAGGCAGTTAAGCTATTTTACACAACTCTGAATCTGGCCTGGTTGTGTTTCACTTTACTACCTGAAGTTCCTTGATGTGGAAACAACTTTTTTACTAAAACTTTTTTACCTTTTGGGAAGGGCTTTTGCCTTGTAGTCCAACACAATGATATAGGATACTTTTCCAGAGTTCATTAATGATTTAGTGGATGCTGCTTAAGGTGTAGTTACACAATACTTGGAACAAATATGAATTGGCAGCAGCTCTCAGTTCTGGATTTTTGTCATTGGCACTTGGCTGGTCTGGCATTTCCTAAGCTGGTTTGGAGACAGGAAATAATTGACTTTTTCTAGATTAGTCTGGTTCCTTGAACAACCCATCCTGTTGTGGTGCGTAAGAAGAGAGAATGCTGGGGAAAATACAGGGCTTGCAGCAGTGTAGAGCTACAGGCATAAAACTTACTGAATTCCTGCAATTATTCAAAAGGTGGCAAAGTAGTCCTTTTGAGCAATTTTGTGCTTATGACACTTTTTAGTAGTTGAAAAGCACTGTTGAGTGTTTGGAAGAGGCAAGCCATAATGAAATGTTGTTGTAGGTCCATTCTTTCATCAGTGGGTTTAAAGTCAAGGTCTATAGTAGGTCTCCTTATCACTCAGCTCATCAGAGTGCTTTTATCAGTTTAAAATCTTCAGTGTCACAGTAAGGCTTTTATTTCCCTCCTGCCCCAGACAAAGCTGGCTGTTACCCAGAATTTTTCCTACAGTAGTTCCTTCTACCAGTGTACTCTTATGACAACTTCTGTGGGATACAGTGGTTTATAAGATTGAATATGTAGACTGTGATCCATGAAGGATTTGGGTCATTTGTATGCTGTTCAAAACCATGGGTAGATGCTGTTGTTGATCTACATACCTGAATTGTTAGTTATTTGCTACTTTTATGTTTTAAGCGGAATTTCTGGTTAATTTTATAGAAACTATTTTTAAAGAAATGTAATGTTTCAGAGGATCTGAAATACTTTTGCAGTTGAAGCTTATTGCTTTTGTTTTAAACTCTTGTGCATTTTACATCTAAGGAAGCAGAATAAAGAGCTCACAAATTACACATACTGCACATGATGGGTTTAAGTCTTGTCAAACACTCGAGTGTACTCTTGTCATCTGACTAGGTGAATAAAATTAAGACAGCACCGTGATGCTAGCAGGTATGCAAAAGCTATTCCTTCTGTTACTGAATTTAGGGACTTGAGTGGCAGGTAATAGGTTGATGACTTTTTAGGTGCTTGTCAGTGTTGGTGAGGGAAATAGAGAAAAATATTAATCTGATTCTTTGTTAGCATAAGTCTTGAATATGGTGTTTAGAGAGTTTACTGAAAGGTCTTTGCACGTCCAGGCACACCTTTAGTTCAAACACTTCTATTTAGGAAAAAGTTGTATTCATGGAAAAATTAATGTACAAATCTGTTGTACGCCATCTGGAGTAGCTAAATACTTCCTTTGTTTCTTTCTAGGAAATACCAAAATAAAGCAGATGTTGTGTCCTGTACTGTTATCTCAAGGTTTTGCAAGTCATTCTGTTACATGCTTCTTGGCAGCAGGAATGTAAACTAATTCTTTCAGCACTGAACTAGAACCTTGACAAGGTTAAAATTACAGGTAAGAACAAATTCTGCCACTTGGAAATTTGTGGGAATATGTAGTTGCTTTTACTTTGACTGTGTTTTTAATTTGTAATTGACCATGGATTTAACAGAAGTTTCTGAACAGATTGGATAAAATTATTTTTTTCTTCTTTAAATGTATTTGAATTTTGCTTACTGTTATTTTTTATAGGGAGGAAATATAATTTCAAGTATAGCTTCTTTCTGTTACCATACAAAGCACTGCTAATAAATGGGGGGCAGGGAAATGTAATTTTTCACCACCTAAAATGTCTTCTGACCTAGATTTTGGAGAAGTTCTGTTCTCACACTGAAGACTGTACAGTGTCAGTAAAAGTCATTAAGTGTTTTGCCCATTGTGTGTTGAGATCAGTTTACTGTCTGCATGTGGCTTTTTTCCCGACAAGGTCTGTATTTCCTTAAATGCACTAACAGCAGCAGTACTACTTAAATTACCTGTTTTAATCAGTTACAGAAAATCTCTACATTTCCTGTACAAGGTTCCCTGTATAGCTTCAGCTTTTGAATCACCTTTTCAAGGGTAAAGGTTGATGTCTTTTTTCCCAGGTCAATGAAAATGTTTCGGCTGCTGGTTTTCTGTCATTAACTCTATCTAATGACAATGGAGAGCTCTTGTCACACTGTCACCTTCTTCTGAACTCATATATAGGGAACTAAGAGTTAATGTTCTTTGAATCCTTTTTAAAAAATGCTATAAGACCACAGGAATGGGAAAAAATCCCACATCACCATGAATACCTGTCATAAGGATTGCATATTTTGAGTTGTATGTTTCTGAAAGGTTTTGTACTGTTTTTAAACTTGGACTAGTGTTTTGAAGACTGTCTTTGAAATAGCTTTATTGCATGTGTCTGTCTTCAGAATATGATCAAGTTAAGGTTTTTCGGTCTTGGTTTCACATTTTGGTGTCTTCAACGGGAAGAGTTGCTTGCCACATTTCAGTAGTGGCAGGCAGGAGTGTGAACTGTTGGTCTGAATCAGTCCAGTCTATCTTACTCTGAAGTTAATAATGCATGGGTTATAAGTCAATGACAGGTTTGTGCCAAGGAGGTGGTGCTGATTGTTCTGCTGCTAAAATGAAAGAAGAGTTCAAGTGTGGTTTGTTTTGAGGTTTTTTGTTAGTGTTGTATTGATTGAGTGTTTGTACTTATTTTGCAGTGATGCAACATGTTGAAAAAAGGCACAACTCTTCTTATACTGTGCAAGTCACACTTAATTTGAGTGGACCTTTAGCACTCATCCAGCCCAACCCTTGTGTTTGGCTTCCTCAGATTTTTGTGTGAATCGAAAAATCACCCCTCAATTACGTAAATAAAGGTTTATTGGTTTATTGTGGTTTTGCAGACCTGCTGCAGAACACTTATTCTGATGTTTCCGACCTGTTTAGGAACAATTAATTGATGATATGAATAGGTGATTCATTGCTGCCCTATTCTTACAAAAGTATGTCTGAAGCTTTTTTGTAGGCAGACTTTGAAAAAAGTAAGAAAAGTTGTCTTAAATGCCTAAATTTAGAGCGAGGGAGAACTCACTCCTAGTGACATACTCTGTCATGCTAATGAGTAAAATTCTTCAGTTTTATACCAGTAGTGTAGTGGATAAGCTTTGGTTCTTTTTCTTCAAAATCTGAGGTGCTCTTTCTGTAGTAAAAATCTGTCTGCTGTTTGTTAGATTGATAATTGAAAAGGAGCAAACTAAATGTTACTCAGAATACTTGGTCTTTTATTGAATTTAGAAAACCCAAACAGCAGTTCTGCATAGAAATAATTAAAAACTTAATTTGCGAAGGATCACTTTTATGCTAAGTTAATGCTTTGTTTTATCCAAGTGCCACATGTGCATCTGTTTTGAACAGCCCAGTAAAGAAGTGAGAATGTGCTTATTGGCTACAGGAAATACGAGCAGATACGGACAAGGAATTTCAGCAAATGTCATAGGATATAAATCTTGTCATAGTATGGTCAGTAGGGATAGGCAGCAGTACAGTGCAGACTTCCAGGTGGTATGATAAAGCCACACCGAGTTGCAGGGTTTGAGTTAAGACAAAACATGACTTGAAGGATAATAACCCTGGAAAGGTAATACCTGAATGAACCAGGTAGGCTCATTTCACTGAAGTGCCACTGCACCAAATTTCTACTCCAAGAAAATGGTACAAGAGCATGAATGCTGACTTAGGCAGAGCTATATTTACTTTTAAAGACTTCAGCTTTCATTCTGTTCCTAGGCAGGTGCTGGCAGCAGTAGTCTGCTTTGCACTGTCTGGGCCCAGCGTTGTTGTATTTGGTGAACCAGCCTGGGTATTTGCCTGCGTTATGTATTAATTTTTGTGTAGTTACTCTGTAACTCAGATAAACTGTTTGCAGGTACCAAATGGGATTGACTTTCCCAGTCCTTGTAGTGTTTGGAGGAAGCCTTGGTAAAAAAAAGCTGAGTATGTTACCCGAAAACCTAAGATGTGTGACGTTAAATAAGACATTGACTACAGTAGTCTCTTCCTTACTGAGAGAGACACTGCATACTTCTTCGGTTAAGTCCCTAGCAGTGGTGCTAATGTGAGCTAAGGGCTGCTGATAATCAAAAGTCACACTGGCAAGCACAGAATTCTGTGTAGCTAAGAAAAGCACTGCATGTTTTTTTAAGTTTTCATTTGGCCACAGAACTGTGTGAAATTGACTTCTGTGACTTGAATAAGAAGGAAGCTGCATGATAAAGGTTCTGTGACTAAAAAATACATCAACCTGAGCACTGATGGCTTTATACTGAGTGCTGTGATTAGAAAGCTACATTCAGAGTCCACTTTCAAGGTTTTTGTGAAGTTCATCTTGAATATCTGAGGTATGATCTCTAACTTTGTACCTATTGAGCTGCATTCCAGAAAAATACGAGGCCTCAGCATAAAGTATGCAGTTTGTCCATGGGAGACAGATGGTTGCCACATAAGCTGAGCTGGAAGATCTGTAGTTAAGTAGCATCATCCATGTTTTAGTAAGGTGCAAGAAAGCAGACTACAAAATCTCTGAAAGGACCACAAGCATGTTTTTATAGCCCTTAACCTAGCTCCTGGTGCTCCTTTTTATTTTTTTGTCTTTTCTGTTGAAGGTTACAGCCCCCTTGGATCTGCTGCCTAAGCTGCTGGCTTCCAAACCCACTGCAGTCAAAGTCACAGTTTCAAAATACTAAAGCTAACTTTGCACTTCTTCAGTGAAACAGTTCAAAGAGTAAGGGCAAAAACATCTCAGCCAGCAGTTCTGAAAGAAAAGAAATTGCTGGCACAATGTAGTGGTGAGTAGCTGAGGCAGAGCAGAAGCGTTCGTGTTTTCAGGTAGTGCTACTGACATTGAAAATAGATGTGAATCTACAGCATTAAATTACGCCTGCGATTCTTTTGTACCTCCAGACTAATTTGAAATAGCTGAAGTTCATTCTCAAATCTTCATCTCCTTTGTAAGTTGCTAGTTTAAAAGTAGTGTGGTGGGTGAAAGTTGTGTTTTGTTTATCTTTGTTATTGGTTCTTTTCCCCCAACTGTTTTAACAATAGAGATGCTGAAATTAATTTAAAAATTACGGCTGTAGCTCCTAGGCATGTATGCTACCTGGTAAGGGGGATGACTTGCAAAATTTTTTTTAATTTCTGGTTTAAAAGCCTATTTGTCTTGTTTCACAACATCCTGGCAGGAAAAGTTTTTGGTAGGAGGCTCTATATTGAAGTTTTTTGTTGGTACTTACTTTCTTTCTGTCAGTATCTTTGGTCAGCTGTCATCCTTCCTAAAGGTAACACTCATGGCCACAGATTACCTAAAAACAAACCAAAATCCTCCAAACGAATAAGCCCCAGGAATGGTAATAACTCTTCTTCTATGTAGTTCATTTTTAAGTGAAAATAAAATATTCAGATCTTATTCTTACGTTGCAGTCATTTATTTGACTCTGCCAGTATTTGTGGCTACATAGTTAGAGTAGCTGTTACAGCCAAGCTTCAATAACTATTGGCTTAATGTAAATTCATATAGTGCCAGTATTTTTAAGGTCAGTAAGGTAGAAGCAAGACCAAGTTTACTCGGATCAAAAATCAAAACTATCTGCAGTGTGTGTAGGCACACGTACTTCATAAAGTCTGTATGTGCGCATAACACACTAGAGACTGCAAGATGGAGACAGAGGAGCTTTCTACCAAGACTAAAGTTTGATTTTTTTTTTGCTTAAACCAGAGAAGTTATTTCTTCCTGCACTTTCCATAAGTTTTGAAATTGTTTGTCATAGATACTTTGACTATTTATTTATCATTTACATCTTTAATATCTAGTGCAGCATCTTTTCTTTTGAAATGTCATTCTTTTTTTATAGCTGGAGCACATGTGCTTTGTAACAGGAAACTCTGGCACTGTTTCTTTTCCACAGCACTGACTTATTAGAAATGACGAGCCTGTTGAGTGAATCCTTCTGAGGAAGAGACATTTTACAGTACGCTTTTATGACTTAAGCCCAAAAGATTTATGTTGGACTATTCTCATATTATGAAAAGATACATTATTGCCTTTGGGATTATTGGCCATCAAGGTGGTATTAGTTTAGTTCTGATGTCTTTTATGAAACTGGCATGTGATGTAAAAATTACTTTATAGTATCTACAAAAATTTTGATTATGGCTTTTAGACCTTTGTAATTTAATTATGTGTTGGTTGCTGTCATGGTTTAACCCTAGCCAGCAACTAAGCACCGCACAGCTGCTTGCTCATTCCACCTCCTCCCTCCCCAGTGGGATGGGAAAGAGAATCATAAAGATGAGAATATTCATGGGTTGAGACACAGGCTTTTTAATGGGGCAGGGAAGGAAGAAAAAGAATTAAAATATGCAAAACAAGTGATGCACAATGTAATTGCTCACGACTTGCCAACCAATGTGAGCAGTAGCCCCTGGCCAGCTTTCTCTCCCGTTTATACATTGAGCATGATGTCATATGTTTTGGAGTATCTCTTTGGCCAGTTTGGGCCAGCTGTCATGGCTGTGTCTCCTCCCAGCTTCTTGTGCCACTCCAGCCTTCTCCACTGGCAGGATATGAGAAACAGGAAAGTCCTTGACTTGGTATAAACACTACATAACACACTGATACTTTTAATTGTTGCTATCACCATTATTCTCATACTGTATCCAACTCCCAACTCTATACCAGCTGTTAGGAAGAAAATTAATTAACTCTATCCCAGCAGAAAGCAGGACTATATTCACCCCTTATTCTATACCATTTGCATCCTACCGAGGTCCCACACTTTCCAATACATCCCAAGTAATCACTATGACCTTTCCTGTATTTTGATATATACACAGAGATATCATTCCCATAGTATATGGGCCATCCCTCCAAAATGTTTGTAGAGTTTTAGTTCATGACTTTGGGCTTCATCTGTCGTAGTAGTCCTTCAGAGGAGGAGAGAATGTGCGTAGTGTTGGAGTGTTTTATGCTGAAGCCAGCGCTAGTTCCACCACTGCTGCGCTTGTCTGGTTCTATCATCAAAATTCATTCGTCATTAATCTGGGTAATTCTATTACAGTACCCTTGATATGGCATTTAACAACCATAGCAGTGATGACCTACAATATTTTATAGCAAGTAACATAATACAGTTCAAATAATTCACTGTTCTTACCCAGAATCAAATCCCCTTGAGGTATGCATCGGGCTTCCCAATCTTTCTGCATTACCCACCAAGTGCACCCAGGTCCCTGAGCAAATGCAGTCCTGTGGATGATCACTGGATCTCCTGTTCAGGTCCGTTGACCTTCCTTTATTTTATGGCAAATCCAGTTTTCAGAAGGATTTGAACTACATTTTCCCTCTCTTAAAAACTTCTGTTACTGTATTACCCTACACAATATAGTCATCAATGTATAAAGCGTTCTAGAGCTTTGCCTTGTTTCAGTACTGTTTAGATCAGTCCATGGCTAATAGTAGGTCTGTGTTTCCACCCCTGGAATAGTTGATTCCAGGTGTACTGGATGGGCCTGCGCTCTATTGCAAATGGCTTGAGAAAACTGCATTCGCAGTATCAGTTGTGGCATGCTGCTTGGCTTCCTCTGACTCCAGTTTGTATTGAAATTCCAGCAGGTCTGGCACAGCCGGACTTGGAGGTGCCATGGCAGTCTACTGTTAGTCTGCACTGGCCGTATGGGTCTATAAGAGAGTGAGTTCTGCTGATCACTCCTTGGCTCTCCATTTGACAAATCAACTTATGGATGGTATCAGGGCGTCTTGGTTGGTGTGATAATGCTGCCAGTGCACCATTGTGATGGCACCTGTTGTTCTTTGACCCTCAGCAGCCCCACACCAGAAGTGTCCTCCAGGAGATGGGGCAAGGTGAACAGCTGTTTAATTTCTACTGTCTCCAAGACAGCTATACCAAAAGCCCTGCAGTACCTTTTGGGTCCTTGAAGTACGCCCTTCTGAGGCAGTCTAGGCAAAGGATGCACTGGAGTCTCAGGACCAGTCACAGTGGAGTGCTTTTGCCACTTGCTCCCAGTCGGGCTCACTTTGGCCTCCAGTAGAGTTAGCTGTTGGGATTGCCCTGTCACTCCAGAAACACAGATGGTGCCTGCCCCTGTACAGCAGTGTTTGCTAGAGCTTTCGACTCCTCTGGGTCTGCTCTGCAAGGTCATCCAATCCACACAGTCCGCTAAACCCAGCTGTTTCTTTCTTCCACCTGCCTGGAGGCAGGGCCCCTCTCGTCCTTGTTGTAGTATTTACTATTCCCTTCTTGTAAATTTGAATCAGAAGCCCCTTGAAGATCAGGAGTAAGAGCAGCCCCTCTACTCTGTCTGGGAAACTGCCCTCTAGAGTCCGGAGCAGCAATGTCCTGCAATAACCTCGTCTTTTGATTGTTTTTCCTTGCAATTTCCCTACTCATGCCTCTAGGGTCAAGGTAGATTTTTCCATCCCACTTCCTTATGTCCTCTCTGTGGTCACACAGGAAAAACCACAGGGTAGCCTGTGCTGTTTATGCTTACTCCCAATAGTTGGGACACTGGTCCATGCAGGTGAGGAATAGGGTGCACCTGCCTTCCTTATCCACAGCCAAGATACAGGCCAGTAGTGAGGAAGAGGCATTTTGTTTGTATTATTGGAGTTGGCCAGTTTGTCCACCATTTGTCCCTCTCCATCTTTCCAGGTCATTACTGCCAATGAGTTGGCATATGACAGTGGTGCATCCTGTACAGTCTTCACCACATGGGTCATGTACACTTGGCTTCATGTGGTCTTTGGATAACTGCACATTGTCCAAATCATCATAAATCATCTCCAGCATGGCTAATTGCCTCAGATACTGGATGCCTCTGTCTGTGATGGTCCACTTGCCTGGGTGACATAGCATCTTCCTTGAAGAAGTACCTTTCCTTTATACCTGACAGGAGTCACTTCCAGAGGCTGAGGGCTTGTGCCCCTTCTCCACTTGCTTTGTTAATGCCCTCTTCTGTAGAATGGGATCCCAGCTGCTTGGTTTCTCTACCCTCTAATTCCAAGCTGCTGGCCCTGTTACTCCAGCATTGGAGCAGCCAGGTGATGCCCTTGCCTGGATGATAGCTGAAATCTTTTTGCATATGTCACAGCTCACTCAAGGATAGGGATCAGATGGTTAACTATGTCCTTTATGCGTTCTGCCTCTTCTCCCACCTCTTGTCATGATAGCCCTGCTGCTTCATCCCTCACTAAATGAGCTCACCTCCATATATCTCTCTCCTTGTGTATAGCAGGGGCTGATACAGGCACGAGTTGGTGCTTTGGTTCACAGTGCCTGTCACTGGCGTTGGAGTAGCCACTGTGCACATCATTTTGCCATCGCATCCAGAGGCCATTTTTGCCCTCAAGGGCACTGTGTAGTATTGAACATGGCTCAGTAGGCCTGGACCAGGCCACATTGCTGTGGGTTTTGTCTCTCTGGAATTGCCAGAATGGCAGCATAGTTTTTCCAAATATTTAACTAGTCTTTCCAGATTTTGCTTTTGTTCAGGGCTCAAGTTCCAAAGCACTGGAGGTGCTCGCTGTCCTAGGCACTTGCCCATGCTATCGCACTCACCCTGCCACTTACCACTATCCAGCCTCAGGGCAAATCCCTGAGTGGCATTCTGAGATAGTTGTAGATCCTTAAACAGGACCTCGAACACATTCAGAAGACATAGCAATAGGAATGCTGGTTTGAACATCCCAAGGATATTAAAAATTCCCAAGTGCTGTTTTAATTAGCCTGGAGGAGAAAGGGAAGATGCAGTGAGGTACCAGTCTCCCCCATGGATTGGGTCTCTAAGAAGAGGTAAAAGTTGTAATTATTAGTAGTTTCCTATAGATGGCTCCCAAAGTATGGAGATGCCAGCAGTGCTGAGTACAAATACCAGATCAGTTTCATGACTGGCAATTCTGTCATATTATAAGCCAGTGTTACAGAGTACAGCAACATAACCTTAGCTCGGTTCCCATGGGTGACAAACAGCACCAGGGTCCATATCTACAAGTAAAGTATTATATAACGCAATTTCACGAACAAGGACATCAACTTTGAGAGCAAATACATCACCATGGTGACCAGTGACTAAACTAATATAATGAGTACCTATAACAAATTTCTTTTGATACGTTCTAGTCAGATTTGTCATTATATCAACCTGTTATGCCCTGTGTTGGGCAACGAAAATTACTGTCATGGTTTATCCCCATCCAGCAAATATGTACCACGCAGCTGCTCACTCACTACCCTGACCCAGTCAGATGGAAGAGACAATCAGAAGAATAAAAGTCAGAAAGCTCATGCGTTGCAATAAAGACATTTTCATGGGACAGAAAAGGAAGAAAATTATAATAATAAAAGAATTAAAATATACAAAACAAGTGAGGCACTATGCAGTTGCTCATCACTCGCTGACCAATGCCCAGCCAGTTCCCAAGCAGTAGCCCATGCCAGCTTTCCTCCCTGTTTATATATTAAGCATGATGTCATATAGCATGGAATATCCCTTTGACCAGTTTGGGCCAGCTGTCCTGGTTGTGTCCCTCATGACTTCTTGTGCCCCTCCCGCCTTCTTGCTGGCAGGGTATGAGAGCTGTCAAGCCCTTGACTTAGTATAGCTACCAGTACTTAGCAACAACTGAAAACCTCAGTGTGTTATCAACATTATTCTCATACTGTATCCAAACCACAGCTCTATACCACCTACTAGGAAGACAGTTTGCTCTCCCTGCTCAAGTCAGGACAGCTCTGGCCTTTATGACAGCCATCAAGTAAATATTTCTGCCTGTTAAATATAAATGGAAAGGAGCATGCTTTTCACTTAAAGTAGCTGCCTATCTCCTCTTTATGATATCATAGAAAATCATGAATATCTATACCTGAGCAAGAACCATGTGTCAGTTTTTAAGTAGATCTTTGGAGAAAATCAGCAAGTGTGGTTGTTTGTCTTTTAAATGCAGACACAAGCTTGTGCACAGACCTGATTTTAAGGCGTTTTCCAATATGACTGATCTAATACCAAAGAGTCTTCACTGTGTAGCTGGGGCAGAAAGGATATTGATCATGAATTTTTCTTCCGTGTCAGAGGACTTGACTTTTGCTTTCATACCTCTATACCTCAGCAGGCTAGATGTCTGCGGTTTCCTGAGCCTGAATTGTTGCCTGTATATGAGATAAGGACCTCATGTAGGATTTGACTCAGGTAGAAAGCATTAGAGAAAAATATAGGTCGGAACTTCAGAGAAGTAAGCCTTGGGTTGGATTTTTGCTCTGAGAAAGGAATGTCAGCTTTTGTTAGAGACTTGTTGCCCTGAACTCTCTTGGAAATGACTCAGCTATTGAGGTAAGACTAGAGGTGAGCAGTGTGCACTAGAGAGGTAGCTGGAGCCTCTGCTTTAGCAATGTATTGCTCAGATTCAGCTTCTTCATTGCCAGAGAGGGGCGAAGGCAAGTAATTTCTTACTGTAAAGTAATTTCTTCTCTGTAAAGGCATTCCAAATGTCTTTGAGCCTTGATGATTATTGGTCCTTGCCAGGCAATAGACTTTTTTAAAATTTTGATTATTATTATTATTTTATTTTTCCAAGAGTTGGAAAGACTACCAGGAGAAGAGAATCCTAGGGTTTCATTTTTGATCTAAGTAATACATAGTATTTTAAAGAATAGTCTGTGGAGCATGGACAAGAACTACGGCCTTCTCCATTTCCAAGAAAATTTTGGGAATTACAGTAGACATGGTCTTCCTGATTTTAAAAGTTTCAACTAATAGTCTTACGTGGGGTAAACATTTTCACCACAAGGAATTTAATATGTTTTCTCAAACCAATCTGTTATGTAATTAAATTTCATACAAAAATGGGATCTTTGGAAAGTAAATCTCAAGACTGAAGGGTACTGAGTTTTTGAGTTTATGCTGATACAAGCCATGACTGAATTACTGGTTTGCGGGTGGGTGCTTCATCTGCTCCTCTGCTGACTGTGTTTTATCTTGAGACTAAATCTTGCTTTACAAAGATGTTTAGGGCTTAATGCCTTAACTCCCTCAAGAAATGTTGAGATAGTTTGACTAAGAGGAAGCATGATGAAGCCTTCATTAAAAACTTGAACAATGGAAGGCTTTTCATGCTTAAAATACATAATACGAGGGAGTGGTCAGTTAGCCCAAGGGTAGGCCTTAACAGTAGATAGATCTTGGTAGGCTGGACCAGTGGTCTGATGGTAACCTCAGGAGGTATAATCAAGTCATGTACCTGGAGTAAAGTAACCTTGTCCCTCTACACAGCCCAGGAGATGACTGTCTAGGAATGAGCATTGCCAAAAAGAACCATGGGGTGATTCCTGGTGGAGAACCAGGACAAATGAGTTGAACATTAGAGAGCAGTGTGTCTGTAGTGAGGAAAGTTTGGCACATAGTAGAAAAAGTGTATCCAGCATCTTGGGACAAGTGATGGTTTTCCTCTGTTTGGAACTCGTGAGGCTGCATTTGGAATACACTGTGGACTGCTGCCATCCCAGTACAAGAAAGGCACAGACATGGAGGAGCAAGCTGAGCAGAGAACCACTTTGTTACTGAGGGGCTGGAGCTTGTGGTGTGTGAGGAGAGGTGAGATATGAGTTTCTTCAGTGTGGAGAAGGCCAAGCTGTCTTCCAACACTGTCATGGGAGGGATAGAGAAGGTAGAGCGATGTTCTTCCTGGACATGTGTGATGAAAGCCTAAGAGGCATAGGACGCAAGTTGATCTCTACATCCTTTATTTGCAGTATTAAATGAGATATTTAGAATATTAAGAACATAATCTTGAATAGTGTGATTTTCTTTTTTTTCCAGTTTTGAGTTGTAAAAAAGTGAAGCTACTTATGAAGTAGGTCAAACTAAAGTGTGACACATGCATTTGGTGTTTTTTTTTTAAAGTGTGTTTTATTTTACATATATAAAACACAACACAACAGTGAGCTCACAGGCCTTTGCAATTACATAGGTTTTGATCTCTTTCCTCACTCAGTAACATCATTTCTTCCACGTTTTTGATTTTAAGCATGTAAGAATATACTTAACACAATTAAAGCAATCTCATAGAAGGTCTGAAGTATTGGAGGATATCCGTCATTTTGGCAGCATTTCAGTCTTATATGACAGTTTTACTGGTAAGAATGTTTTGTGTGCTTTTAAAATAGTTTTATATTGTGTGTAATTTGTGAGTAAGTGATCATAAGCTATCAGGATCCTTTCACAAGTCTCCTTGACTGATGTTAGTTGCGCTGTTAAACTGTGTGGAACTTGTTCAGCTCTTAGCCGAGAACATTGGTTGCTGAGAGCTCTGGTTTGTGGCGGTATGTTGCACTGCCTTGCTTGGCTTTTGTGATACCCTCTGACACAGATTAATTTTGTTTGTTTTCAGAGCAAAATCAGATGTTTGGAAAAAAAGGCTTGTGAAAAGTTTTGACTATGTATCTCAGTGATAGATACACATTGTGTGTCCTTCCCTCTGATTCACAGTGTTGCAAAAAACTGCTGAGGAAGCTGTTGGGGCCTCTGTAATAGTGGAGATCCTCAGCACTGCATGGAGATCATTGTAGCAGAGAGGTAGTGGGAAGCTTGGTTTATCTGTGTGTAGTCCTGTGTACACTTTGTACGTGTTTAGATGAGGGAAATGGCAGAAGTAAGGATTAATTAACCTCTTCTGGCCTGGTAACAAGTTCTTAAACTAGAACTAGATTATCATGGCTCTGTAGACTTGATGGGTACTACTGTGTCAGAGACTAGTGACTGCTTGGGATCAGTCATGGCAGAATTCTTGCCAGTTGTTTTTGGATGAAATTTGCTGTAATTTAAGGATTTCATAGGGTGATGACTTTCAGCATGGTCTGAGTTTCTGAGATCTGTGGATTAAAGAATGTGTTGTCTGCTGACTTTGTAAAGGGCAAGGTAGTTTTTCAGGTCTATGTAGGACACCTGAGTCTAGTACAGGAGAGGAACTCAGAAGTCTTCTAAAGCTTCAACGTAGATTATTCATATTTTACCTGTGAGCTTGCTCTATGGAGATGGTGTCCATACTGAAAGACATACAAATACTGAAGAACTTCTAACTTTCTGTGGATTATTTACTTCCCTTACCTCATATCTCTTGTAATTGAATAAATTTTAACATCAAGATCTTTGAACTTAAAATGCCGTGTAAGCGCATGAAAGTCATCTATGGATGGCTGAGAGTTTAGTTTGTTTGGCCTGGGGAAGCCTGGGGAGATCTTACAGAGGCCTTTAAGTACCTAAAGATAGCATACAAGAAGGCTAGAGAGGGACTTTTGGCCCAGTGTAGTGATAGGACAAGGGTAATGGCTTCAAACGGTAAGAGGGTAGGTTTGGATTAGAGATAAGAAAGAAATTATTTACTGTGAGGGTGAGACACTGGAAGATGTTGCCCGGGGAAGCTGTGGATGCCCCATCCCTGGAAGTGTTCCAGGCCGGGTGGGATGGGGCTTTGTGCAGTCTGGTCTAGTGGAAGGTGTCCCTGCCCATGGCAAGGGGGGTTGGAAGATGGTCTTTAAAGTTTTTTCCAGTCCAAACCATTCTATGATTCTATAGTAAATATTAAAATGTTGTTTGATGAAGGACTAAGTATAATTTGTTAAGAGATTCCTGTGAGAGGTTTTCTTGTATTTAAGTGGCAATTACTGCCTTGGTTCCTTTGGCAGATGGTGTGTGTTCCCCTATTGTCACTTTTGCTGTGCCTTACAAGAATACAGAAGTAGCATGGTACATGCGAAGCTAGCGAGACCAGTCCGTTCTTATTTATGAACATGAATTGATTTTCTTCATGCCACAGTAAAACTGGAGGGAGATTAGGAATGATAGAGTTGTTGTTTTTCCATCATAAATTAGTCTCTGCAGAGGATGACAAAATCAGCAGGGCTGCAAAGGTATGTGAACTATTCTGCCTTCATATGGAGATCGTTTAATTTTTATGAAGTAGCTCTTCAAAAAAGACGGCACCCCACCAAAAAAACCACTAAAAATGCAAACAGGTTTGTAAATTCACACTTCGTTTGTCATGTATTAATTATTTTTTCCTCCAATATAGTTGTTGACTTTTGCATGTGTGCATGCTTTATCACTTGTTTTATAAAGAAGAAACACAGGAAGCGGACAGCAAAGCTCATATGGAATGGTGGTTTTATAAATAAGACTTGTTTTCTCTGTTTTCCAGATTCAATATTGCATAAACATGGGTGCATTTTTGGATAAACCAAAAACTGAAAAACATAATGCTCATGGTGCAGGGAATGGCTTGCGTTACGGCCTCAGCAGTATGCAGGGATGGAGAGTGGAAATGGAAGATGCTC
This sequence comes from Eulacestoma nigropectus, assembly GCA_013397775.1. Classification (NCBI taxonomy): domain Eukaryota; kingdom Metazoa; phylum Chordata; class Aves; order Passeriformes; genus Eulacestoma; species Eulacestoma nigropectus. The sequence continues at coordinate 568,723 of VZTE01003003.1, forward strand.
ACACAGCTGTTGTAGGTATTCCCCATGGCTTAGAGGACTGGTCCTTTTTTGCTGTCTACGATGGTCACGCGGGCTCTCGTGTTGCAAATTACTGCTCCACGCACTTATTAGAACACATCACTAACAATGAAGACTTTAGGGCAACAGAAAAACCTGGATCTGCTCTTGAACCTTCAGTGGAAAATGTCAAGAGTGGAATCAGAACTGGCTTTTTGAAAATTGATGAGTATATGCGCAATTTCTCAGACCTCAGAAATGGCATGGACAGAAGTGGCTCAACAGCAGTGGGAGTTATGATTTCACCTGAGCATGTATACTTTATCAACTGTGGTGATTCACGTGCTGTTCTCTATAGGAATGGACAAGTCTGTTTTTCAACACAGGATCACAAACCTTGCAACCCGAGGGAGAAAGAGCGAATCCAGAATGCAGGAGGCAGTGTAATGATTCAGCGTGTTAATGGTTCATTGGCAGTTTCTCGAGCTCTGGGGGACTATGACTACAAATGTGTTGATGGTAAAGGCCCTACAGAACAACTTGTTTCTCCAGAGCCTGAGGTGTGTGAAATTTTAAGGGCAGAAGAAGATGAGTTTATCATCCTGGCTTGTGATGGAATCTGGGATGTAATGAGCAATGAAGAGCTCTGTGAATTTGTAAAGTCTAGACTTGAAGTATCAGATGACCTGGAAACAGTGTGCAATTGGGTAGTGGACACTTGTTTACATAAGGTATGTAACTGTTTTCTCCAAACAGCTGTTCTAAAATTATCTTATGGTTAGATGGGTACAGTGTTAACAGTTGTTCCTGGCCTGCTGTTCCCATTCTCCAACTTCTTTTCCTTAAAGTTCTGTACCCATTTGACTGTATATCCTTGCTGAAGAATATACGGCCTCATCCTATATGCTTGGAAAGGTGATGGCAATTGCAAAAAAAGGCTGGTTTGTTTTTTTTTCTTTTTTTTTCTAAATAATGCTTGCATATGGTTCCAGCTCTAAACTTTGATTTTAAATACAGAATTTGTAAAATTAATGTATTTTGAGCCAAGTACTTTGTGGGTTTTTTTGTTCTTTGAAGTTGGGTAGCGTTTGTATCCTTTGTGTAAAGCCAGTGTTGGCACCATCTCCTCTTCAAGGTGTTGTTTGTCGGTCACCTGAAGTGGTGCCCTCAGCTCATTGTAGCTTAGATGGAGTAACACTACCTTTGCATCTGAGCTTGCTTCCACTCCTCAAATTTAGTTAGTTTGGAGCAACTACTGGTTGGTCTATATATGTTAAATAGGTATTCCAGCTCCAACATTCCCTGAAAAGTGCAACTCCTGCTAGTACAAACAGAGTTCCTTTGTTAGGTCACAGACTAAACATCCAATTTTGAGGAAAATACTAAAATTCACAACTGTAACTCAAAAGGGTAAGTTGTGTTTTTTTCCAGAAATAGGGTTGTTTTCCAGCACATACCATACAGTGTATGATTGGTTTAAATGCCATGGCTTTTCTGACCAAGAGCTCAACCAGCCTTGTTAAAGGATGGTCACTCTGGGATACTTCCAGTAAAACTGAGCACTGACCGCGTGTTTATTTTCCAAAGTCAGATCCTGGATCTCTGTAACACTATTGAAATGTCTTATGTCTTCAGGCTGTGAATTGTACCACGTAATACTAAGTGATAGATGTCCTCATATGCTTGGTACAAAAGGGAATGTAGGCTAACTCCTAAGTAGTATTTCTGAAGGAATTAATTCTAATGTCAAATTCTTAATTTCTTCAGGAGAAGGATTTGTTGTGATAGATGATTAGAACTATCCAGTAGCTTGGGTTTACACAGCAGCAATATGCAGTGACTAGTGGCACTTAATATTCTACACAAAAAAAAGTAAAGTTAAGATTTGATTTTCACACCAGTAGTTTAAATTATGGTTCTGCTGTATCCCCTTGTGAGAGACTTAGAAATGTGTTTTTAAATTTGGCTGTGAATTATAATTTTGAAAATTAAACATGAGCAGCAAAGTGGTATCAGAGTATGCTAGTAAAGAACTGTCATTAAAATTAGTATCTAAAAAAGCCATTGGGTGATATTTCTGAGCACATGATAGTCTGTAAGGTCAGCTTGGCCATACAAAACACTTATATTTTATACTTGCTTCAGGGTGCTGTGTGACACAGGTGCATTCTGGTAAACAGACTTGTAATGCATATAATGGCTTACATGCCATTAACAAATGCTCTGCAACTAAAACAAATTAGTTGCATGAGCTAAGCTATTCTAATTGTATTGGAGAGTATTCTGCATTTCATTTTGCAACAGGAGTTGTTTTACAGTTTGGCTTAAGGTAACATTACACAACTATCTAATTTCTGAACTGTTTTATTGATACTATTTTTAAATGGTTGACATGTAGATAAGTCCATTAATTATTTAAGCTTCAATACTGAGAGTATATACAGTCACAATCAGTAAAATTAATTCTAGTGAGCAGTATAGTTGCGGCACTTAGAGGTTCTTACTGATCAAAATACAAGGGTTTTTCAGGGTTTCTTTTTTCCCAGGTTTATCTGTAGTACTGTATTTGGAAAAAGTACAGATGTGATTAGAGTAGACAAATGAAGAATAAGACTAAAGATACTAACTTCTCTCTTTTTTTTTGTCACATAGGGGAGTCGTGATAACATGAGTATTGTATTAGTTTGTTTTTCAAATGCTCCTAAGGTCTCAGATGAGGCAGTGAAAAAAGATGCTGAGTTGGATAAGTACTTGGAATCACGGGTTGAAGGTAAGAAATCCATTTAGTTCACTAGTTCACCAGTCGCAGTTTGATTGTGTCAGTGAGCACAATAGCATCATAATTATCTTGAGCATGAAAACAAAAGCCATGAAAGAGATTGCCACTTTATGTTGGGTTAAATTCAGGCCTGGTTATAACTCTGAACTTCCGTATGTCAGGAAGAATGTTTTAGGCCATGTGCTTAGTTTATCCTGGTATTCTGCAAACATTTTCTTCATGTGAGCTTTAAGTTTTAACTGCTGTCTTCATAGGTTAAAATGCAGCTACTGACTTTGCAGAGTGTTCTATCAGCTCAGTTAATTGTGATGCTTGCTAATGTCCTGCTTACGAAATATTAAAAGGGATATTTGTACTCTTTCTTCCCTTTTTATGTGCAAGTTTTTGGCAAAAAGGAAAAGCTGTACTGGGTTTTTGTGTCAATGTCTCAGTAATCTAGGTAGTTGAGGTAGCCACCCAACATTTTAATCTGTATGTATGACGGTTTTCAGGTACAAGTTACCTCTGAGCACACAGCTGTTGTGAGTGGTGTCTTTTCCTCGTGTTTAAATGGGTCTAAATTGAAATGGGTCATATATTTGTAATTTCTGTTGAGATTAGAGAGCGCTAGTGGTCACTTCAAATGCTTACTCTAGGCCTGTTTCTTGGAATTTGGCTTACATCCCAGGCTTCCTAGATGACACTAGTTAAGATAAATACCTGTTATCTTCTGTGTCAGAGTAGAGTACATGAGCTGTTAATGGGCTCTGGGAGAGAGCCAGGAGCAGTTGCCTTCACTGGCAGCAGTCAGGTGTGCACAGTGGTTACAGGTTGGTATTCCCAGCTTCTTGGTGGCTTCTCTCTGTTAGCAAATAGGTGAAAAATATATGGAACTGCAGCGGATTTTATTGCTATTGTAAGTGAATGTTAAGATTAATAGAAAAGCTGTCAACTTGTGATCAGAGTGACTGGATTAATTAATCTGTTAACTGATTAATTTTAGCTCTATTATCACATTTAACTAAATAATACACATACCAAAAAAAAATAGTTAAGAGTTTGTAGTTTGAACTGATATGGAGTCATTCCAAATATAACTCAGATTGGTTGTTTAGCTTAAGTACTTCAGAGAAATTAATTGCTCCAAAGCTTGAACTTCTTTTTCTTCAGCTCTGGATTTTTTTTTTTCCCTGCTTGAGTCCCCTGTGTCATTCTGTGTTCTGCTAATTGGGCAGAGTTCAAGGCCTTTAAATGGCAAGTGTTTAGCAAGAAATGAGAGTTAGCATATTTGAGGAAATTCTGACAAGATGTGGGGAAAGAAAATGAAACAGACTTCAGAAGAATTTGGAATATCTGATTTTTAACAAATTTTTGCATTCATAAATTCTGTGAAATTTTAATTTTGACAGTGTCTCTTAATTAAAAGAAAAAAGTAGTTGTGGGACTGCAATTTACCTTACACATGTGCCTTGACTATTATTAGTTCAGAAATGATAAAAGCCTTAGCAAAATGATTCAAACCACTAAGCAGAATGAGGAAATTGTTTAGAAATATGTTGGAATTTTTAAAAACAGTATCTGATTTAAAGGTTTAAGTAGTGAGCAGGAATACTTTTGACTTTAAGAGAAAAAAACCCATGGGGGCAAGAGTATCATCACAAGTGTTGGAGTTGGGAAAAGTTTTGGAAGGTGGGAGTTTCTTTTTGGGTAGAAGACAACTGCCTTAATCAGTTTTGCATTCATCTTTTGACTTAGTGTAGAAAACAGTGCCTGAAAGAGTTGTGCCTGAGAGGTTTAAACTGTCTTTAATTCTAAAAACGTAAAGCCTGGTAGATACGTTGTGACATTGATATTATGGATTTGTTTAAAATACCTTTCTAGAGGATGACTATTCCTTTCCAAAAGTAAATAATGGTGTTTGAACACAATTAAGTTAACAAGAACAACATTTTAAAAAAATTAAGGAGTTAACAGCTCACAAGTTACATGCAGCTGGCTGATAGCCAATAACAATTTTATTTATACCTGTAGTAAAAACATTCTGAAAAAAATAAGCTTGTCTTTGAACTACCAAGCTGCAAAGATAGATGATGTCAAAAATGTAAACTATGAGTTCTCTTGGATACTCCCCTCTTTCACTAAGTGACTAACATAAATCAGGGCAACATTAGAACTTAGTATAAAATCCTTTGGGACTTCCTGAGGCAATTTTAGTTTGATCACTGATGTTTGTTCTTAATGAATATACACTGTTCTGTTTCTCTTCTCTTGTGGACCTTAAATTTCAAGCTGACCGTACTAACCCATCAAACCTTTTAGGCAACAGAGTTTTTTCACTACTATACTTGGGCATTTTAAGCTCTGGCTCAGGGAGAAAAGCAGTGTTTAAGGCATGCTTTTGTTTGATTTAAAAAAGTAAAAAAAAAAAAAAAAGGTGAAAGGTGGTTTTTATAATTGCATGTGTAACATTTGTACTCTGTCTTTGTACATTCCTAAGTGGAATGCTGAGATTTTGTATATTTGTATAATGAGTTGAGTTAGTAGTTCTATAAGATCTTTCCAGAGTTCTTAAAAGAGAATTATTGTTGTAATACCAAGAGATTTTTTTTTTGTTTTAACAGATTGATTAAAAAGCAAACTCAGCAAGTCATAGTTTACAGGGATTTCTAGTGGAAGACCTATATACCAATGCTCTTTTGCTAGTTCGGGTTTTAAGGTTGACAGAATGTGGATAACTGCATTCCAAAGCTGCCACTTGGAGAGTATACTGAAATACTTACGGAGGTTAAGCTTGTGCTTGAGTCGTTTATGACTCTGAGCACAGCCCTTCTTCTGGTTTGACTCATTTAATTGGTCCATCTCCAAAGTACAATCATAGAGTCACAGACTGCTTTGGGTTGGAAGAGACCTTAAAGATCATCTAGGTCCAGTGCCACTGCCATGGACAGGGTACTTTCCACAGGTGTTTTGGACAGTAATGAGGTTATGCTAGGTCACTCTTTTCTTACTGCCCCTTGCAAATACTACTTTCTGCTCTCTGATTTTCAGAGAACCAAAGTTTGGTCCCACAAAGAGAAAACTAGGCACAGAAGTCAATTCAGTTCTCTGATGTTTCAGTTTATTTGAAAGGATGTATCAGAATTGCAGTTAAGATCAGACAAACCACAGAACCCCATAAAACCCAAAAAACACCCTACAAATCATAAATAGGGGCACATGATCTGTGTAGGCTTGAACAGTCTTATTGGTAAATACTCAGTTAATCCACTGAGTTGGATGATGCATTTTACATACGTGGAATTATATACTGTATATAAAACTGATTTGTCATAATCAGCTGGGCATGAAAGGAGATGCTGGAACATGGAGAACTTGTAATGCTGTCTGGTTGAGGACTTGGATTATATAAAATTGAAGTAAAATGTTACCTGAATTTTCAAAATGCCTATCTGTGAGTTAAGTGTTAGGCTGTTAGTGTAAAGTGTTTTAGGAGTAAAGTAGTAGACTTTGTAGTGGACTTTCATGAACATACATATATAATAATATCAGGAATTATTCTTTAAGTTTCTGAATTATATTAGCAATGCAAAGTTAACTGTAGGGTTATTCTTAACATCATAGACATGAAGGTGAAAACTTTGTAAATGCCCATAAATCTTGTTTCTGAAAGCAATTGGTTTCTTTCTCTGGTGCCCTTTGGCAAGCACATCCACAGTGTGTATCTTCTAACTGATGTTTAATGAAAATGGGTCATGCTTGCTCACTTGCTTTATTCTCGATTTTCTATTAGGAAGCGCTTTTTTTTTTTTTTTTTTTAAGAGAGGAGACAGGTTCTGGATAAAATTATTCACTCTAATACCAGGAAAAGAAAAAGATAATGATTAGTTCAACAGAATTCTTGATTTGCCACCTTCTAGAAATGGAGAGAAGATGCTCATGGTTCAGTTCAGCACTCCCTGAGAAGTTATTATACAGTGTAGCATAAATGTTTCTAGCACCAAGAAACATAAAGCAATCTTTAGCTGTGATTGCTTTCATTCCTTTTTAAGAAGATAGAAAACACTTCTGCTTGCAATTAATATTTAGAAATTGCTTGCTTTTGTAGTCTTTCTTCTTATTAATTCTTGCTGTTTGCCAGCTTTTCCTATGTATAGAACCAGATGCGCTCTTGGTATAAAAAGTATATATTCATAAGATACATTTCCTGTCAAATGTATCAGGAAAATTATATTATAGCAGTACAATTACTTCTAACTAAGTAGAACTGTACAAAAGGATGCAATATATAGGAGGAGTTGTGGCTCATTTGTGTGAGTATGTGTGGAATAAGTGATCAAAATCCTAAGATTCAGGCATACTTACTCAGCTGTCATTTCCTTTGCTAGGCATGATTCATCCTTAATGGATGGATGGATGATAATACACATTGAGTTACTGTAACAATCTTTAATCACTTCTAGTAGTAGTGCACCTATCTTATTCTTTGCAAAGATTGTATAGTGCTGGCTTAAAATTGAGACTTAGAAGCATAATGGTGCCTTATTTGTTACAAGGTAGTATAATTATTCTACAAGCGATTGCTTCGTGGGGGCATTACTGCTCATCTGCCTCATGCAAAGTGAGCGAGTACCTTGCCAAGCACTTTGTTGATCTTGGTAGTCCTAAAAGAAGCCTGAATATCACTTGCTTCCTGGGTAAGTGATAGACATCAAGAAAGATTTAAATACCAGGAAACTTGGGATGAGGGGTTTAAAGTAGGTAGGTGGTATGCTTTTCTACTAACTTAAGAAATTCATAAGCTGCAGGCTCCAAGTCAGTCATCCAGAATATAATCAATTGTAAGAAAATTAAATTATTTGTTTGTCTTATCCTTGGGTAGTAGCCAAGATGAAGAATGACTGAAGGCTTTTTAGGATGATACTTGAGAGGATTCATTCTTAATTATTCTGGTTTGTGGCTCAAAGATGTTTTCATCTGGAACAATGTCTACAGAAAGGGCACTCTGTTCCTTAATTTAGTTGATTTTCAGAAAAAAATCCTCTCAAAAATAAGTGACTCATGTATACAACTCCAATTTGTAGGTAACTTAGTGAACCTTTTTATGCCGTGAGTGGTTGAATGAGTAGAGGCTGATGATGACTGGAAGCTGGTGGCATTACACCTGTGTGAGTGTAAACACAGATATTGCACATTCATCTTAACAGCAACCCTGGTGAAAGAGAACATGTGAAGATTTACTTCAGTTTAGGCAGTTCTTTTCCAAGGTAGAAGAACTTACTCGCGCTGGGCTTGACTTGTGTTATATGTCAGCTTTGAAAATGGAATACCATTTTTAATTATTATTAAAATAAGTATTTTGAGTTATTCCTCATCAGTTTTGTTTTGATTTGTTTTGGCCACTTGAGAGCTTCTATTATCTATCCGTTATATATCCTCTTGATTGCATGATGGTCAGAGTGTGTATGCACTGGAGATTCAGGCCTTTGAGGATACAAGGTGTTACTCACAATGAAGCGTGACAGAATCCCAGGGAAGCACTGGCTTTATGGCATGTAATGTGTTGCACTGCAATGAGAAGCTAACTGAAACAGACTCCCAGCTGCTGTCTTTTTCAGAGAGAACAGGCTGCTCTCTCCAGGGTATTTCATTCAGTTCACAGTCTGCTTCTGAATTTCTCTTAGAGAGTAAGGCTTGACGCATAATGGAAAGACAGACCATGAATTTAAGCTCTGTTCCACCATGCAAAGACTGTTAACCTAAAATGTGAAGAATGTTTTCCTGTTTACATGTAATTTTTTCATAATGCCTCTGTTAAAAAGTGGTAATATCTTACATTTCAGTGTCTTAGCCAATGGGTGATATTAATTCAGGACTTCTTCTGTTTTTAAATTAGAAATTATGGAAAAATCGGGTGAAGAAGGAATGCCTGATCTTGCTCATGTTATTCGTATTTTAACTGCAGAGAATATCCCTAATTTGCCACCAGGAGGTGGTTTAGCTGGCAAGTGAGTACAGTACTGGAATTTCTTGAACTGTTAAATTCACTGAAACTTTCATTTAAATGTTTTCAGGTTTTCTTATTGTAATAGCTATACTCAAATCAAGTTTTTTATATTTGAAGCTATTTTACCTTTTGCAGTATATAAACATTTGTGTCACTGTCCCCATTCCAGAATGGTAAAGAGGAAACACATTGATCATATTCTGGTACATAACATACTAATTTATTATTTCCATATGGCCATTTCAGAAAATTAAAATATATGTATTCTTGGCTTTTTACTGCTTTACATTTGTTAAGAGCTATCAAACAACATGCATATCAAAATGCCAGGAGATCAGTTTTCCTCATGTCATGTTTTCCCAACCACTTAATGTCCATTATAAGTTTGGGACAGTACTTATTTGCTCAGAAAACATTCTCATAAGAAAATTGTTTTTATTTGTTTAGTCTGAAACTGAATGGTAGATAGGCAAGAATATTGAACTAGAATATGTGTCTTAAAACTTAATGGGAATAAACCTTCAGAAGTTACATTGGTTTTCTGGTGAACCCAATGGTGATGTTCTAGCAACCTATAACTTAAGGATTTTAATGAAAAGATATCAGGATTGCATAAACAATTGTTAATCTGGGATTCCCCAAAGAGTCCGACTCATTATTGTTCCCTGGCATAGAGGATGTTGTTTCTGGAATATTTGTATTTTACAAAATATGAAGTCCTGTTCTCTGAGCATTTGTGTGTATATGTACATGTATTTTCATTGCATGTACTTGTTAATGAGCACTGTTTGCCATGATTACGTCTTTCTAGCCTTGGAAGTATCTGTACATTCTGGGCCTTTTTCTCCACTTGTGTGCATTCCAGGCATTCAGAGAAGTTTCGGTGTGCCTGTTCTTCTTGGTGCCTCCCAACTGCTGTGTTTTGTTGTTTTGCTCATTAATAACTGCATCATGTACTGCTGCACTATTCTGGACCCTTGACATATAAATTCTGTTTTAATTTGTTGTGATTCAGGTTACGTTTTTCATGGACTTGGTTCAGAATTTTTATTTTGGTACCTTTCTCTTCATCTTGACTTTTAAAGTCCCCTGACTTCAAGGGTATACCTGCAGTTTCTTTCAAGAGAATATTATACAGTATTAAGTAACATGTTCTTGGCCTCCAAACTTGGGACAAAGACAGGCAGTGACATACATAAGTTCATTTTACTTGCAGGAAATTAATGGAAATCTTGGAAAAAGTACTGCTGCACAACCCAAACCCACATACTATGTAACTTAAAACTTTTGTCCTAACAAGAGGATATTCTTTTTCTTGAGGTCATTATCCTGGGATGTTACCAGGTCATGTGAAGAAGTTATACTTTGTCCTTTTGTTTGAACTCCAAGACCTGGCTCAAACGGGTTGCAAAAAGATCTTGTCTGTGGCTAACATCCACAGTTTTAGCACCAGTTAAAGTTGCTCCCAATTTTTAGTATGTCTGAGCTGGAGAAATGCAATACAATGTTACTGTGACTAGAGTATGTTTGCAAACCTTAGGAACCCCTGAAGTAGCTCCACTTACATTGGCACTGTGTACTTCCTTCCTTCAAGCTTCTCGCTTGTGTGGAAGCCCCTACTGGCCCATTCTTTGAGACAGGAGATGTACAGGTGTCAACTCTGCTGTGGTCAGTTGATGGTGCTGTTTTATCCTTTAAAATCTTACTCTCCAAAGACTCTTTTCTGGCTTGACTCCAATCCCCTTGTGATTTCAAATGCTGCCTCAAAATTGGTTGTTTGTTGCTGAAGTAAACAGAAGTCCTGACTTACGCTGGTACCTGGGCCTTAGTAGTTCACTCAACATCTTGCTCCTGAGTTTTCCCATCAAAGAAAAGCACGGAGAAATACGCTGTTGAAAGAAAGAAAAGTTAATTAAAAAGATTGGATAATTCCCAAGGAACCTGACTTTCATGTCTATTTAAACCCACTGCAGTGGCTACCTCTTGCTTCTGTGGCAGTCTTGCTTGGACTGTCCAGGTGTTTTCTGGCACTGGAAGTGCCTTTGCTTTATGTAGTACAGACGTTTAGTTAGAATTGCGCCACTTCTCTATCACTAAATGTAGAACTAAATGGAAAGAACCCTTTCCTGTATCATCAGCAAAAAGATTCAGTTTCTTTTCTCTAAGAAGATCTTCCATCAATGCCAGTGGATCCCTTACTACCTCAGATATGCAGCCTTTCCAGATTTCTTAAATATGTTCAGAAGGAGCCTCATCAGATTTGTAGCGTCCTCAGTGTTCTGCGGCAGAAAGTTCTGTTGCATTGAGAGCCGTGACTGTGTATTTGGGAAATTTGCAGCTGTCTTCATCTGATGCCTTTGTGCTCTTTAGAAGAGTCAACAGTTGGTGTCCCTCATTCTGTAGGACATAATTTTTAGAGATCTTGGTCCCTTCCAGACTTAAGAGTCTTAGTCCATGTAGTTCTTTTTGGTTGAAGCTGTCAATAATTTTGATCATATTTATTATAGCTGTCTGAATGTTTCCCAGTGTTAACTTCAATTTGAAGATGTGAGTACATAACCTTTTTTGCATCAGAAGTCTGTTTATATGATGGGTTTTATTTTTTGTGAAGTTCTTTGTGCTTATTTTGCCTGCCTGTGAAAGTGTGGCCTTAAATGGCACTGCCATAAAAAAAGTCTAGCTAGTGGCTTTTATGTTTTAATTTCTACAGTGTGAATAGGCAATAGAAAACGTATCTCAGGGGTTGTATACTCTGCACACCACACTTCAAAATTTTGTAGGCAAATTGTAACCTGTGTATATGTAATAAAAAAGGGGAAAAACAGAACTGTCTTCAAGTTCCACATCCAGAAATAAGGCAAGAAAACCAGCAAACTTTTGAAGAATTCTTTATAACAAGCAAAATATAGATTTAAATGTTACTCTTGACAAAATCTGAGTATGCAGCTCTAAAAAGAGGTGGACCATGGAGAGGGTAAGGTAAGAAAATGGTTTCACTTGCTCAGTGTTTACAAATCCTGGCCAGTTGCTAGATCCCCAAATATGTTATTGAAAGTGAGTAAAGAGACAGAGTGGATTTCATCTTTTTAAAAGGCAGATTGAAAGAAAAATACCTTAAACACTGCAAAATGCCTACTCTGATCAAACTTTTCTCAATGTTTTGAAATCCTTTGTTGTGCTTAATTTTTTTAAAAAACTTCTCTTTTTAGGCGTAATATTATTGAAGCTGTGTATACTAGGCTGAATCCACACAGAGACAATGAGGGGGTAAGTTCCCATTTTGATTGCTACACCTCTTTGTTGATGTGAATGTCAAAGTTGTGTCATACATTAAGCAAAAGTGTTCATCACTAGGAATAAAGTATTAAAAATACAAGATATGTATTGTAACATACTGCTAATTTTTACCTTGCTTTGGATGTATTTGATGTGGAAGTTAATCCTCAAAAAGACAGAAAACTGACACCCAATTCTGAAAGACTTTTTAAACATCTAAACGACTACTGCTTTCTCAGTCAAACCTCTGAGGCAACAGTGCAGGGTTTATCTAAATTACAATTTATTATTGTAAAAAATTAATAGTCAGCAAATTTGTTACTTATCTAGCTGTTATGTCTACTATCCAGAAATGTAGTACAAGAGGGGGCAAGCACACTTCCTGTTGTCTTCTGTAAGGAGGCCTTGGTACATTGAGTATAAAAGATAACAAGACTAATACTGACTATTTTCATAGCATTTGTACTGTCTTTTCATAGCCCATCTCTGGTGGTCTAAGGAAAAGTGTAAAGTGATTTTAGATTACTTCAGTTATGATTTCTAAAATGGCTTACATTCTTCTTCCCATTTCCTACGAAGTTGAATTTTAAGTAGTATGTTGAAGTATGGTTTATTGTAGCTCTAAACCTGATTATTAGGTGGCTTTTAATATTAGCGTAAGTAATAACTGGTGTTTCTATCAATTGTGGTTAAATTTGTTTAAAAACTGTGGAAAACTGAAGAACTCATAAAAAACATCAGTGCTTGTACACGTTGTCATTTCCTGTACAGTTTATGTGAACTGTTTCGTGGAAGTACCATTCCTAGTCTAGTAAATCCTTTGTAATATTTTTTTCTTTCTGAGATGGCTGCAAGGCCCTCAGTCAGGTAGTTATTACAGTGAATGGTGTTGCACTTGAAATACCTTGAAAGTATCAATTGTGCACCTTGAGATAGTAAATACGCAGTCTCAGCACAATTATTACTGTGTCTTTCCCATTGTCCTCTTCTCTTAACTGCCTATATTTGATTTATTATCTTCAGTTAGAAAGCTTGTGTGGGTGGAAGCGGCCACTATTCTGTTAGAGTACAAATAGAGAAGAAATCTCTAACTTCTTAATTTTTTAGGATTTGTTCCTTTGTCTAGATGAAAGTGATAGGATATGCTTTTTTAATTTCACTTTCAAGAAATTGTGCAACAGTACCCCAAGATACCAAGATGCAAAAAATTTTGCTCTTTCCAGCTTCTTTAGTCCTTCAGGAAAATCTGCACCTCTACCAGCCTGCTACTACTTTTTGTATTTAGCCAGATCTTTCCCTGCTTTTTGGGGGAAAAGTTACTGGTATATGTGGCTTATTTAAGAATTAAATAAAAATTGAAACAGCATAGGTTTTACAAATTAATTGGTATTTTAAGAAAAAAACCTACAAGTTTGTCTAATGGTTGCCTTTTAGAAATGTTATATGCCATAGTTGCATTTATGATGCACCTGTTCTAAGTCTAGATTTACTTCTCAGTAGCCCTGCAAGTTTGCTGAAAGTCCTGATATGCAGTACAGCATCCTTTTGTCTATTGGCTTCTTTCAGGAAATGTTTATGCATCATCCATTTTAATTTAATAAAATGAGGTAGCTAACCTAAATATGCATTTTGTTCATAAAATAATATACCATTAACAGCTTTGACCTTCCTTGCCATTAAAATCCCTGAGTATTTGGTTTGGCTTTTAATTTGGTTTCTTTAAAAAGAGATGTGAACAGTAGACTGCAGTCTGCTTCCTAAAGTTTTCTTATGTTGATATAGAAGTGCAAATCTCAAAAATGATGTGTTTTAAATAGAGTGGATTAAATTCCAGTTTGATCTTGTGATAGGATAGTCAGCACCTTTATTCTTTTCACCCTAAGTGATACTGGCCCAGAGTAGTTTGAGAGGATGAGTTCGCCCTTGGTGAAGGTTACAATTCCTGTTTGCGTTTTCCCAGCAAGTTATCTTACTGTCCTTGCAGTGGATGAATCTAGTGGGCCTCATCTCTGAGGCGATGAAAACATGACTTCCTTGCTGGTCTTACTCAGTTTCAGGTGTGTATGTGGTGATCTTACAGCCTTCTGAACTGGGTCCTAAAGTGTCCAGAGAGGTTAAAAGGGAAGGAAGCTGTTTAGTTACTAAACAGCAGACTCTTCAGAATGTCTACACACAGTGATAATGTTGCTGCACATCTCACATTTAAACAGGAAGCAAAGGTAGGAAGGAAACATGCAGTATATCCCAATGATGACATTGCCAAGTGAGATTGAAATCTAGCTAATGATGCCCCTGTTTAAACTAGTATGAGGCAAGAGCAGATGTTCATATGAAAAATTAGGAGCTAGAGACATGGATGCTAAGTCTGCAGAGCACAAAGGTACACTTGGCTTGCACTTGAGCATCCTTCCCCTTGTGCAGTTAACAGTGCACACGTGTCTGCTGAGAGTGAGTGTTGTACAGAGTATTTCCATTACTGACTGGAAAGTCTCCCTGCAGCAGTCATCTTCCATCTTATGGTTGTATATAAGGCTAGAGCCATTTTTATCTTGGCAAAATTATAACATAATTAGTTGCTAAAATATTAATGCAAATGAGTAAAAAACCCCCTCCAAACCACAAAAACAACAACCCAAACAATCAGATTAACTTTTGCAGTTGAGAATATGACTTCCTTCTAAAGACTATACTTTTTAGCATCTAACAGTTTTAAAATAGTTACCCTGAGTTCCTGTGAACTGGATCATAGTAGTTTTGCAAGTTAGTTCTTAGAAAGTATGTAAATTAAAAACTTGGTTGTATCTCTTTCTCAGCTTTGTTTTACTCAGCACTGTAAACATTTCGGGTAGTTTTGCACTTAGATTTTTTTTTTTTTTTTTTTTTTTGTTATCCTAACTAGTGATAGTAGATTTTTATTCTTCGCATGGGCGTTGTCTGAGAAATCATAACATAGAGCCTAAATAAGAGGTGTCATGCAGAGCAAGAGTCTGAGAAATGAAGGAATCCTTACTACAGCAGTGTTCAGGGATCACTAGTCTGGCTTGAGGGTATAGCAGTCCTAAATTTTTTCTGCTAGGAGTCTCAGCAGATTACAGGTATTTTATAAATCCAGGGCTGGAGAGAGCCCTGCACTGGGGTCACAACAAGCAACTTTACCAGTGTTTGAGCAGAAACTTCTGCTATGAACGTGGTGGCTTGTGCCTTTACAAGTACGAGTGAGAGCACAGAAATCTGTTAAGTGTTGGGGCCTGATACTTTCAGATGTTTAAAGGGAATTTAAAATAATGTATCCATAGGCTAAATAATTGTTAGCACTGTGATGTTACAATACCACTGAAGAGTTGTTTTACTTACTATGTTGAAGTACTACTCTTTTTCTGTGACTCTACTTCTCTGACCATTTAAACACATTTTTTGATGTGTTCTTAAGACTAGCAGACTACTACCCAATTAGACTACTTCACTGTATGTATATATCCCTGAACACAAGGAACAATGTTAAAATTACAGTGGCTGTGTTAATAGTTCCAGTGGCATTTGCTTAAAGCTGCCTTTGAGCATCTTATTTGAAAGCAATTATGTTTCTCTCTTGTTTTTACTAATAATACACTCTGGCAGTTGGCTGAACCAAATCATATGCCATTAAGGGCTGTTACATGTAGTTTAAAAAATGTACATGGACACAACTCTTTACACCATTCTCAAAATACTGTAAATTCAGTCTTTAATACATAGCAGCCCTTTTCATACACATAATTTAATAGCACAAAACTTGTATAAAAACTGTGAATGGTCATGTTGAGTATAGCTAGCACAAATTTATTCTTGTTTTTATGGTCAGTAGCACTTAAGTTGAATTGAAATGTGAGGGAAGACAAATGCTGCCTTGCACGATAAGCATAGTTTTCAAGGGCCTGTTCTAGCCACACATTAGAGAGAAATCTCCGTCTATATAGTGTATAATATATAACAGAGGCAGTTTGTGTGCTACTGTCTGTGGGGTTTCTTCTCTGGTAGCATTGAGGGACACAAGGGAAGCACAGAATAGCCTGCTGTAAAATAGGGTGCAACGCAAAGCAGGATGTGAGCTTGAATATCAAACGCTAACAGCACTGCTACTTCAACTCCTACCAGCATTTGAATTGCTTAGGAGTCTCAGGGCTGCTATTATGTTGCTTATTGCTTTTACTCTTCAGTGTTGCATGGAGCAAAATTATTCACTTCAGTCTGCCAAAGGAATTTTTAAAGATCTCGGTATTGTGAAATGTGGAAATTTCAGGGTGTATGTGTGCTAATGACAACCTCAGAGCAAAACTGATGGAGTAGACGAAATATGGAATTTAAATGTTCTCTGAATTTTAAAAAACTGGAAGTTTCCAGCTATGCTGCCATGTTTAATATTAGCTAGGTATATACATAACTCAGGTTGTTTTCTTTGTCAGACCAAAAAACAGGATGCATCTGTAGCCTCTTCTTGATGCCCTGGGTTTTCACTGGCATTGTGCTTATAAGGCATTAAACCAGGTTCCATTTCATACATTAAAACTGCCTCCTTTATCTTGCTTTTTCTCACTGGGCTCTTGAAGAGAAGAGAGTATTGAATTCTTGAATATTCTCTTGAATATTTTCGTATTGAATGTGAAAATGCTAGTACATGGGAGTCAAAACATCTCAAGCTAAGACCAGCAAACCACTGTGAAAATGTCTCTTACTTCCTGAACAAATTAGACTTGGAGGGATGCCATTATATGCAGTAATACTCATTTTTGTGGTAAAATTGTCCCCCATTTTAACTTGGACTGTGCTAATCAGCCTCGGGGCTTTTTCTCCAGTAACATTACATAGAGCATGCAAAATCTTACTGATCCCAAGATATTTTCTCAATACTGCTGTTAAGCTTGTAAATGAGTGGCAGCAGTGCTTGTACTTAGGAAGCTTTTGGACTACATGACAATAAAATGAGGTCAGCATGAAAACAAGGCAGTCTGGATTGTGCCTCTAATGTCTTGCAAAATCTGCCGGCTTCCAGAGGTACGGTTTCATTTGTCTAGATTGATAAGTTGCTAGATATTAATAATTTAAAATGTACCATTCTCTTAAAGCAGCAGTACTGCTTTAGCACTTGGAAGTGAAAATACCTAGTATCAGTGTCAAAGCACTGTAGCAGATGTGCATGTCTATCACCAAAAACCACATTTTTTTTCAGCTGAAGGCTTGTAACCAAGCAGGTCATTTGCTGAGGAGACTTCCATTCGTTAACCAGCACTTGATACTCAGATTTTGTGCTGTAGGTTCTTAGGTTTGACATTAAATAGCTGTTCTACCTGCTAATTTTTCTAGGCAATACACAATCTGCCCAAAAGTGTGTCTTACGTTGTTCGAATACCAGCATTCCTCGTGCTCATGGGTAGCTGCTTGCTTCTTTTCTGGCAGCATCATGCGTGCAAAAATCAAGAGTGTTTACTAAAACACTGAGCATTTATTTTGATGTGATGCTTCAACTAAACTACTTTCAGTAGAATTATCTGTTCTCTGAGTTTTTCACAGAACTGTGCTGCTACTGACTGTGCAGAAATTCACAATTAAATATGTTGACCTGGTGGCTAAAGAAGCTTAGATTTTCAAAATTTTCAACTGACAAATGACCAAAGTTGTGGGGGGGGGTATCATCTATATTTATCAAAGACATTTGCAAAAAAGGGGGAGTTAATGGGGAGGAGGTACTTTGACTTGCTCAAAATTAATTTAAATTATTAAAAATGCTGGTTTAATAATTATCGGTTCTTAAACTGTGTTGTTTTAAAGGGTGAACATGAAATATATTGTTCTAAGTTGTATGTTGCTAATAAGGTGTTTTACATTCAAATAGAGCGAAGCTGATGTTTTCTCAGTTTGAAAAGAATTGTTTTCTCGGTTTGNNTTGCTTTTGAAAAAAATTTGTTTTTTGTGTTTCTTTTTTTTTTTTTTTTTTTAATGTGGTTGGAAAACGTTTTAGTTTAACTGCTGATTTTTTTGGGGTGTTGAATCTCAACCGAAGGAGCCAGGCGCGGCCGAGGAAGGCGGAACGCAGGGGAGGTTGGTGGAGGCGCTGAGGCAGATGCGGATTAATCATAGGGGGAACTACCGCCANGCTGCAGGGCCAGGGCCCGCCCGACGACAGCGCGGCCGCCGAGCCGCCGCAGCCCCGCGCCGCCCCCGCACCGCCACCGCCACCGCGCCAGGGCGCGGGCAGCGACCCGAGCGGCGAGCAGCAGGCCTGACACTCCGCAGCGAGCTAGCGCTGCGCTTCACCCGCCGGCTTCCTCCGCTTAGATCGCAGCCTTTGCCACTGCTAGCCTAGAAGACTGTTTGGCTTTACTTTAGTTATTTGTACAGATTGTTTTTATAGAGCTCTTACTTCCTTAGAAGTTCAGCTACTGTGGGATATTACGGGAATTGCATCTGATGTTGTGTAGCAAGATTTAACTTCCCATTTGAGATTTTGATTTTCCTTTTTTTAAATCCTGTGTCACCAACAACAGGATCTAACATGATTACACAAAAAGACATTTTAAAACTTTCTTTTAAGAACATTTATTAAATAATAGCTTTGATGGTGTATGTTTGCTCATTGTAAAGTAATTGACATCTTAGTTTTATCTTTTGTGCAATTTAATTGAATTATACAGATTCTTCAGGTTTTTTTTTCCCCAGCATCATGTACTGCATGTTTATGTTTTGTTTGTGTATAGTTTCTATTACAGCTAAATTACAAAAGCTGTTACGTTTTAGGTTGTCACTTATGAAATGTTTGATATTTTTTTTTTCTTCAGTTTAGATTGTATCCACTGTTCATAATAAATACTGATTTTCTAGACCATGGTATTACTACTTCCCAGGTTGTAGCATAGCATATATCCAGAAATGAAAATGTACCTAAATTTAGTACCTAGTGTCAAGTTATAATAATTTGTGATCAAATGAAAATAAAGAATATGCTGTGGAATAATATCTGTATGCATATTGACTCTTTTAAGCAAGTAATAAACTTCCTTTGAAGTGTTAACATTTTGACATGACTTGAAACTTTTCATAGCTTCTGATGTGAACTCATGGTGATCATTAAGTTTCTACAGTGCTTTGAGTGATTTTGGGTTTGGAGCATTCATCATAATCCTGTATTTGGGCAACATTTCTCAGGTTCAAGCTAAACATCAGCCATATAAATGAATAAACTATTCTTCTAAAGTTTGCCTTCTGCCAAATCTTTCCGTGTCTCTTGCGGTACAACACGTACGCATACGTGCTTTTGGTTAGGTCAGTGATAATACTGGGACTTTGCAGTAGTGGTAGCTCATCTGCTAATAAGTGAAATCTGGGATTCTTGTGTCAGTTGTCGGTTCATAACATATAACACTTGCACAAAAATATAATTGTTCAAAATAGCTGCAGATTTCACTGCCTTAATGAAAATGAGCCTGCGGGAATTTCTTGCGGACCAGGAATACCTGAAAAGCTGAGTTCCATGGTGTTTTGTAGAGCTTTTTTTTTTGTTTTGTAGTCCACAGATGTAGTATGTATTGGTAGTTGTGATTTAGTACAATTTTAGATAATCTTGGTTTTAAGTCATTCTGCTCTAATAGCTTTACTGGATTAATGTTTTGTAGAAGTAAATTCATCATGACATTGACAAACAGCAAATATTTGTGTATGGAAGTGGGCAGGTGTGGAAAACAAGGAAAATGTTTTCTGTCTTATGCTAGTATTCTTCTTAATTATGGCACTGAACTCCAAAGTACAACAAAATGTTTTCATTTGTATTGGTGAGTAGTAATATTTCTCCTCTTCTTTTCCTGTAGGGTGCTGGAGATCTAGAAGATCCGTGGTAGCCTTACAAATCTACTAAAATGCTTTTGATTCTGAAAGGGGGAAAAAAAACTTTAAATCTGATTTCTTCAATACAAGGGAAAATTTCTGGTGGATTTCCAACATTTTGTGAAATGGGCAGAAAGATATTAGAATTTTCCATCATTTGTTCATTTTTGTGTTTTCTGATATTGCCACTCTTAGCATTGCCTATACTACAGTATTTTTACCAGCCTCAGGCATACCGATTACATCTGTAATGAACTTTGGCCCTAAAAAAGAAGGAAGGAAGGAATATTCTCTCAGCAGATCGGTGTATGTACCTGAGGTGCACGGGATTGTAGGTGTACTCTGAAGATACACTGTGGCTAAATGAAACATGCAGCACACAAGCATGAGAGAGAGTACAAGTAATTGTTTGAGACGTTTCTTATTTCACTTTACCGAGTTGGAAGGCTTTGCAGCTCTGTGGCTTGGAAGTAATTTCAATTGGGCAATACGCTATCAGATGTGTATTTTTTTTTTTTTTTTTTAATTTTCCAGTTTTACCTGTATTACCAGACCATTAGGTTTCCCTGCGGTGTCCAAATTGTGATACGTTGCCTACTGCTTGCTTGAAGATAAGTGTATTTGGCAATAATATATGAAGATTCTAGGCATCTAAAACCAGTAAGAATTTTACGCATGTGTACAACACACCCTTCAACTCTTGCTAGAGAAGATCTTTTTAAAAAAAACCAAACTGGTGAATTTATAGTTAGTAGTGACTTGCTTTGACATCTCTCACAGCTGCAGGTTTTTTTAAAATGCTGAAAATTTGCCTTTATTATAATGTAAATTGTGATTATTTTTTTGTTCTATATGTGGTTTTCTATAGTTTTTTGATTTTTTTCAGCTTAAGATACAGACAGAAGTCTTGTGTAATATGGGTATAATTTTTAATTGTTTGCATTATTTTCAAAGTTCAAATTATCACTTTGAGATTACTATAAATACACTTAAAATTATCTATTTTAAATTAAGAAAATATTAGAGATATTTTCATGGGTTCAATGACTTTTCATTTTATAAGCAATGGGCATGGTACAGAGTGGCTGTCATGTAAGGTACTTGAAGATTCTTAGTTTAATTCTATTTTTGCAATAACCTTGACTTTTTTTCTGACTTCTTTGAGTTGTGCATGTAATGAGTCCAGTAAATGCTGAAAATGGGGAAGAGTAAAGTATTTATCTAAAATAAAAGCTATTGGGGAGGGGAAACAATGAATGTATCCATCTGTACATGATTTACATGCTGTGGATGCCTTGTAAACATTTTCCTATTTGTTTAAACTGTGTTTCAGCGAGGATGTAATTGCCCTTGTGTGTAGTTTTAAGCTAATGACAGTCATCAACTGGTTTTGTGTGAAATTAAATTCATGGTATTTTTCTGTAACTTTATCCCCATGGTGAGTCTGTAAAAACCACACGCTCTTTCATACTGATGCCGAAGGCCAGCTTTTCCAGTCATTTTGATTCACTGTGTATCTGATTTATTTTTTTTTTTTTTGGTCTAGAGAGGATTATTGCCACAGTATATTTTATTTATTCATTAGATTTTAGCCTTGTAAGTTAAAGTGTTTTAAATGATGATGTTAACAGGTATTTGTCCCTTTACTGGTTTTTTTGGGGGTTGTTAAAAGATAGGGAATGAAGAATGCAAAATGGTTTATTGTTCAGACTGTCCGCTCTGGTCCAACCCTGTACTGATAGTACCTTCCCAGTATGATATTGTGATGTTTCATACAATACAGTGAACATAACCAACTTGTTATCTTCAATAAAGGATTGCTAAAACAGTGTGACATGCTTTCTATTTTCTTGAGAAGGACTCACTAAGAAGATGCAAGTGTTCCGTATAGAAAGATAACGTAGTAGGATTTATGAGGTCTCTTAGTTGATGGATTTCTGTTTGTTCTGTAGCAGATGTGCCCCTTCATCTCAGAAAGGCACAAGTCTCCAAGTGGGCATCTTTGTGGGAGACAGAAAAGGGCAAACAACATTTAGTGCTCCTAGGGCAAATCCATCCCAAGTGCAGCTGGAGTCTTAGTCCAGCTGTGGGAGAGCATTCATTTAAAGACTAGAAATTCAGATTAAACTTGACTTTGTGGTCAACTAATTTCTTGAAGTTTCTTGAAGATCTGAGCTTAGCCCTATGAAATTTCACTGTTGCACGGAGTTTTGAATAGAAATTTCTCTGATGTTAATGCTTTCATGTTAGAACTTTTACAAATTTCTTTTTTTAACTTCTACAGATCTTTTTTTCCAACTTACTAATGTAGTTGTTTAGCTGGCTGGAAAAGGAGAACGGAATCCTCCATGATGTTGAATACTGCAGGGTAATAACCTGCCTGAATAGTTACCGTTACTGTAGAATGGACATCTTTACAAACAACCTGAAGATTTTTGAGTCTACAAATCTGTACCTTCTTTGAACTTTTCTGTTGGATTTGCTTGTACAGCGTAACCCCTGCATGCTTTCCTCACAAGCTACAATTTTAATGCCTTGTTCCACTGATGAGACTTCTGGTACTCCATAGGCTTCAGTCCTATGAACACTTCTTTGTGTAGACTTTTTACATTAAGTGGCTAGTCTCCCTCAAGTAAAAGGGTTTATGCTTCTTTGCATCAAAGTGAAGCATACACACAGGTTTTCCAAAGAGAAGGATCACAGCTACATCAAAATGTAAATCAAGACAGCTTTTTTCCTCTAAATAAGCAGTGCTTGCCATTCATGGATCCACTTGGTTACGAATTCTAGTCATGATTTTAGTTTAATCTAAATATTGTGTAGATTTCAGCAGCCTGGGAAAAACTGTGCTTGTTGACTGTGTATTCTTAGTGTGAGAAATCGGAATGAATGATAAAATTTGTTCCTGTATTTGCCATAACTTGTCAACATTTTAAAATTACATTGTCTTAATTATGTTGCCACCTGGTAACTAACACAAAGATACTTATGTAGAACACTGAGAATGGGATGTACCTCTTCCACCTTGGGTCTTTCTGTTGTGTCAAATTCAGCTTGATTTCATTTTTATGACTTCTTCTGTAACAAAGGCAAAGTAGTCCATGTAAGTTCTCAGGTCTGCTCTCTGAGCAAATTAAAGATCTGTTTTAACTGCTCCTCATTAACATGTTAAATGGAATAGGGGGTAATGAAGTAGGTGCAAATACAAGTGATGTCATTCTGACCTCAGAAGTCTTATATTAGGGGTTAACTGCTATGACAGTCTCCTCTTACTAGGCTGGATCTTCATGTGGTTATTGCATGCAAACCTTTGCAAGACTTGGCCAAAATATCTGTATTTTTCGTGGCCTTAAATGTGAATCTGATGCTGATGTTGCTATTTGAGTGTTTTTAAAAAACAAACCAAACCACAAAAGCAACAACAAAAAAACCCAAAACCACAAAACCAAACAAACTGTTAGTTGTTGATTCTTTTAGCACATCAGAGGCTAGCTGTTATTGGCTAGGTAGTTTTTTGGTATCGTGTATAAAGTGTATATCGTGTATAAAGTGGAGTTCAGTCAGCCACTTCATCTCTGAGCTTTTGTACACTGTCAGCCATAATCACTGGCTTAAATCTTAAAAAGCAAAATTAGCCCCAGAAAACCAGTCATTTTTCTTTGGCACTTTGAGTGGAAATCAGAAGCAATAGGAACTCGAGATTAGTTACAGCACTGAACCAAGCTGTAGAAGGCAACTTTTACCTCTGGAAGATGAAGCAAAAAGCAATGCTGCGTATCCTTAGGTACAGGTGTATTCTGGGGGAAAAAAAAATAAATTAAAAAATAAGGCCAGAATGCTAAGCAGTTTTTAATTATCAACTAATTTGCTGTTTATTGGCTAAAAAGCAAATTTTGGATTTAAAGATTGTCTGAAGGCTTGTTGCTTTTGGCTCTTTATAGTTCTTTTTTAGCTCTAAACTGAAAATGAAGTTGGAGGTAGCTGCACTGGTGCAGGTAAGCAACTGCATGAGATGCTCCCAGAATGAAGGCAGTTTGACAGAACCACAAGAAGGGACTCAAAGTCAGTAAATCTATGCAGTCTAATCCAGGTAAGTATGCAATTTATGCAGCTGAGGCTCCGCCTGGAGTCTCATGCCTTTGTAACCTGTTTTCTCTGTGTGCCAATCTGAACTAGTCCTGCCTTCGTTCGTTCAGGTTGTTGCTGTACAGACCTGACTTAGCTCTGCTTGGTTTGTACTGTCTCATGTTTGTACCCGGCTGCTTCCTTGTTGATCAAAACACAAGCAACTTTTGCTTTTTAGCATGACTGTGCCTCCTGTTTGTGTTCAGCTCACTGCTTGTGCTCATCTCTCGTTTCCATCACTCACTCTGTCACTTCACCAGTGCTGCTGTGCTTAGCTCTTTGTACATCTGAAAGGTCATGTTCACCCAAAGACTTTACATTTCCTTCAGAAATCTTAGAGCTCTCCTTTGCTGTGATGCCTGGATTTAAAGACTGACTGAGATAACTGAGATCCTTCTGCTTCTGTCCTTGGCTGTCCTTATTTGTCTATGTGCAGCTTGACTGGGAATTTTCAGAGAAGAAGTCCTTGCTGTGCTGATACTGTGATTAGCGACTGAATTAACATCAACTAACATCAGCACCTACTTTCGAACCTAAGACTGATAAGGGCTCAAGTCAGGGGGATGGGCTGATAGGAGAAAAAAATGGATGTTCTCCATCAGTTAGCTAATCTTTCTCTGAAAGCAGTTGTCCTGCCCAGTAAAGGACAAAAAACACTGTAGTAGGAATGAATACACATTCTAAAGACTTGTGGCAACTCAGTCAAACAGTCTTGTTGGAAATAATTTTTCCTGTTGTGTCAGGTCTGCTTCAGAAATAACTTTGACCCTGGTCTTCTGCTTTCTCAGACTTTTGGAATCCAAGGTGAGTTGTGGGGAAGTTGAGTCTATGGTACAATAGTGTTTAATGTTGTAAGGACCCTGCCCTTGACCTTTAAAAAGCTGGAATCAAATTCATGAGATTCCTGATGGCAATGTTGGAAGTTTGTCTTACCTTTAAATATAGAAATACTGATTTTTGTGGTCTTTTACAGGTGGCTTTTCGAATATGTTGGGTAGATGTGGAATATTTTCGAACAAATATTGTTCAGAGAACTTATATGCGAGGTTCTGTCAGAAAATGACCAAATGCATTCTGCCTTTATCATTTTGAAAGAGCTGCAAAGCCTAAGTGAAAGAAATTGGACAGAAATTCATAGAAGGAAAATTCTGTCTTGTGAGATAAAACACTACTTTTGGAAGTTAGGGTCCAGGACTTAAAAAGAGAATCGAAAAATGTTTGTGTATGTTATATTCCTTGCAAGACTGTTATATTTTCTCAAAAATCTCCAGAACTGTCTTTTTAAAAAAACATGCTAAAAGAGAAACTGTGGTGAAAATGCACCCTTCTATACTGATGTATTTTAGCTACTTCTTGGAGGGGTGAGCATGTAGATTAGTAAATATCCTAAATTTAGAAGTTAGTTGGAAACTTTGAAGTAAATGTATTTTAACTGTGAAGTAAAATGCATATTTAAATTGCCTTAATAAAGAGATATTTCCCATTATTTTTGTAAGGAAGCTTCTTTACACCATACCCATCGAATTAATTCTGTGACTGTTGTTTTTGCTTTGTTTGGCAGGTTACTCAGATGCAAAATGGTGGATGTCTGCTTAATCTTGGACAAATAATTTACAGTATTTAATTTGTTGTTATTAGGGGGAACTGGATAAGGTGAGGGGTTTTTTATCCTTTATCCAATGGTTATCTTCATAAATGCCTGTAAGTTTAATGGTACAACAAGGATTTTGGCCTGGGTGTGTAAAGCAGATGTGTTTTCCTAGGGTGTTTTAGATAAATATTTCAACTTTGGGAGCAGAGAATGTATAAAATGAAACCAAAATACTTTCTCCAGCTCCAATAAATCTGCATTTACTTTGGAAGGAGATAGTTTTTGGAAATACTCTGCTAACACAAACAGTGTCAAGGTGTTTGGAAGTGTGATGCTTTGCAAGAACTTCTCAGTGTCTGCTCTTAGTACTTTTTACGTTATGCTGACTGTGAAATTTTAAAACGGAAATTTTAATTCATCTCTTCATTCCTACATGTCCTTACCTTAAAAACATGTAGGAAGTTCCATGCTGCTGCTTCAGAGATGATACTTGTTGCATTTAACTTCACACTCAATTTATTAAAAAACCCCAGAGGTCCAAGCATGTAATGTAATTGCAGCAACTTCTTTACATGCTGTTACCATATTTCAAGTGCTGTTTCTGTGAACTGAATTTTAAAAAAACAACAAAACCCAACAAAGTTATGTCTTTAAGATGTGACTTCTCATATGATCTTAGTAGCCCCTATGCTTTGAAGTGCATTAAATAAAAGATTTTGTATTAAATGAAGGGAAAGGAGAAAAAAACTTACCAAATGGGTATTGTGTTTTCACTGACTTGAAGATGTTGAACACCTGTCTTCCAGCTCAACCTTCAGTATTCAAATATTTGAAACATCTGTCTTTGAAATGCAAACAAGACACCCACTCAGAATAAAACCAGTTTGCACTGTCCCCCTGTACTTGGTACAACGGGCTCCCAGAGAGCGTAGCAGAGCTAGCAGCATGAGAGCTGTGAGAGACTGCCTCATATATATATATATATATATGGAATGAAGAGCAGAAACATGCTTTAATTATCCTTGGAGGGTGGGACGGGTGTGTGTGATACTTAATCGCTTCTCTGCTTGAGTGGAAGGAATGGAGCCGGGCATTCAAATGCACTATGTGAGCGCTTGCAGATGTGGGATTGTTTTTCTCTGGTTCACTAGCATAAACAAGCGAGGTGCCAGAACTATTTTACCCAGATACACAACGTGAGATCTGGCACCAAAGAGCCCACACGCTTCTGTGGATTTATGAAGTTCAAAATGGAAAGGCTGGTATTTGCTGCAGTTGATGCTTTCTTCGCCTTTCTCCAAGCGGTGCTTTCACTCGCATGGCTGGATCCTTGAATGCCAGACAGTTCCAAAACAAAACTTGTTTTAGGCAGTGTTGAGAGTAGTATTTAGAGTCTTACCAGTTCTTCTAACTTACCGGAAGTAAGTAATTGTCTTCAGTTTCAGTTGTGCATTCAGGTGAACATGAAATTAAGGTGAAGTTCTGCTACCTGTGTCCACACTGAATGGTATGTGTATATCTGGTAAATACTTCTTGTAGTTGTGGAATGTTTTCTTGATGCAGAGGTCTACTTTGTACTGGTCAGAGAGCCCCTTCCCCTTGTATGTGCCAGCTGTTGCTGCACAGCATGCTAGGTCCTGAATTGAAGAATAGGATTTTTGTTGGTTTGGGGCTTTTTTCACAGCATGTATGCTTTCAGTTCTGTGGTTTCACTTCCAGTGCTCCCACTGATTTTTACAGACATTACTGCTGCTGGACTGTATGGTCTGATGTGGAATCCATGAATTCTTGGTCAGAAGCAGCCATTGTAAAGCCTTGGGGTACAATTCAGTACTAGAGAGTGAAGCTTTCTGTACAGACTGGAGATTTTTGATACGAACTGAGCTCTTCCAGCAGGAAGTTATTTCACAGGAGCACAACCTGAGTAAGTTTGATCATGGAATGCCTGCCACTAATTTGATACATGTGAAAAAGCCAATTATTTGCAGGAAGGCCTATCTTGATGCTCTGAGAGAGACAGGGAAAAGGAGTAAATTCATATGGAGTACCATATATATCTGTGATACTGTGTGTGTAATTCCTGCAGGTGGGGAAGCTGAGGCACTGTGAAAAGCTGTATAACTTGTATAATATGGCAATAGGTGTGCTCATATAGTGACAGCTGTTGCCTGACAGTCCCCTCCTATACATCCTTCATCCTTCCACAAGAGGAAGTGCTTTGTGCTCAACAGACCAAAACTTGCTCCTCAGATTCCTGTTCAGGGAATGTAAATTTTTGTCAGAGATAAGCCCTGCAAAGGCAGATGTAGCTTGTGGGGTGCTGTCTTTTTGGTAACTCGAAGGATGGATGTGGTGGTGATGTAGTGCCATGCCATGTTCTTTTTTTGAGCTTCTCCTTGTCTTCCTGCTGGGCTGCCTGGCTGTCCTGTCTGCATTGCAGATCTCCCACTTCAGGGATGTTTCAGTAACACAAGGTGACTCTTGAGTTTATCACCATCCAAACTTCAACAGTCTGCCACAGTTTAATACTCTCTAGCTCGTACAAGGGTAAGATCAAAGTCTGAGTCTCTTGCTGGGAAAGGTTTTGAGCAGTAGGCTGGAAAAGAAAATCCTTTGGAAGTTGTCATCCCCTAGGGCAGAAATGGGATGGATGAATGCCATAAAGGGAAGAGTGTAAATTGAAAAGAGCACAGTTAAAATGTGAGTGAGCTTCCTCCTGGAGAGGCAACAAACCTGGAGTTTGTTTTTCTGTGGATTGTATGTACTGTTTGACCCTCTGTGGGGGAAGCATCCAGAAGGAGTCAGCTCTGCATGCTCTTGTTCTTGCAGCTATGATAGCAGCAGGAATTAGTGGATAATTGTTTTCATTAAAAATAGTGGGAGAAGCCAGCATTGCTGATCAGCCATGGGGGGCAGGGGCCGGGTGCCTCCTTCCCCTGAAACCTACCCCTGAAATGTCACGTGAGCCAAGAAGTAGCTAATTACAGCGTTTATAATGACATTAACCTTTAATCACATAGTCCATTAGTGGACTAAGAGCATTAAAAAAGTAACAAAACCCCCACCAAACCCTGTCACAGTGTCCTGTGCAATTGCATTTTGCCACCCCCAGGACTTCAGGCTGACAGCAGAAACTTCAGACATGCTCATGGTAAAAGATACTGTGTCAGAAACTTGTTCCCCTAGACCTTCTCTCTCTTGACAGCTGCCCTCCAGGTCAAGGGAGGATTTTCTTAGTGCTGAGTGAAAGGTAGCTTTAAAGGTCAGATTATCCATCAGTCTTGTAGGAGCCGCTGAGGTAAAGCCAACAACCGTCGTGTCTGCCTTTTTTACATACCTGTAAATCTGGCCCTGACTCTGTAAATAATGAGGTTATATTTAAAGTGCATTATGTCAGACCAGTTCCAGTGGCAACAAACCTTTTAATGAAAAAGCATAAAGAAAGAGAACTTTTTAACAATAAATGTCTTCCTACACTTAGCACATTAGGGTGCATAATCACCCCTCTGCATGGTTTTCGGTGTAATATGTGTGGTATTGAGGAACTGGCAAGCTACTTGGCATTTGTAGAGCATCAAACAGTAGATGACTAAGTCAGTCAGTGCATCTAAATAATTATATATAAGAAATACTTGTGAAAATTAACCCCTCCATCTTACAGAAATAACCGTGGCAATCTTTGTGGAGATAGCAGCTATTACTGCCCACATACAGATTGGTTTTGTTTCCCTACCTAACCCTGAGGTAAACAGAGTAACTGGCACAGAATATGAAGTGTTTTCTTTACTACTTAATGCCTTTCAGTGGATTCTGCTAACGCAGTTGCACTGGCTAGTTACTCCTGCTAAACTGTAAAATAGCTCAGGAGGGAACCATTTCAGAATTGCTTGGAAGCAAGCCAGATGCATAATGCCTGCATACATAAAATATATTTTAAAAGGAAAAAGTTAAAGCTCAGTGGGAATTGTTGGTGATCTGCCTCTCAAAGATGAAGTTTATGTTATTCCTTTATCAAATAATTTTAAGGCAAGCAACTCCTCAGGATGAGGAGAGGAAAAAAAAATAGGTCCGTAATAACAACAAAATACCTGTGTGGTTTTATTTTTAGTCTGTGAGAAAAATCATACAGGAGACAATACCAGATTCTTGGGCTTGTTCTCCTGGGTCTGTGGTCATTGATCATCCAGACCTGTTTTAAGCTCCTTGGCTTGTATATTTCCCCCAGGCTTTCTAGAGGAATTTTTAGGATTCAAGGCCCAGGTGTCTACCCTAAGTGTACCTGTGTTCCGCTGGTACCTGCTTGCGCTTCAGCTCTTCTCATGGAGCAACGCGGAGTTGATGGGAAATGTGACTGCAGTGTGGCTGTGAGCCCGCTCAGTCTGACTCTACAAACTGTGTGCTCACCAGCACTGCCACTTGGTAATTTCCAG
The DNA here is from genome assembly GCA_013397775.1 of Eulacestoma nigropectus. Lineage (NCBI taxonomy): Eukaryota > Metazoa > Chordata > Aves > Passeriformes > Eulacestoma > Eulacestoma nigropectus. The sequence goes on from VZTE01003003.1 coordinate 598,758, forward strand.
CATGGCTTATGTTCTGTTTTAACCTCACAGCGATTGTGTTGCTGGAGCTTTGCGTGCCCTGCAGCCAGCGGAGATGGCGCACATGGATTCATCTGGATTCATCTATCTGTGGCCTCCTGCGTGCTGCATTTATCTACCAGAGCACTATAATCCTCCTCTTTTCAGCCAGATGCTTGGCAATTAAGACACGATCTGCCCTACTTAAGGTATAAATAAGCCTTTAATGTTACTTGGGGATTACATTAGGACACGAGGGGCTCTTTTGAAGGCATGGCTTTCGCACAGCGGGATTCACAGAGCAGGCTGCTCCCGCAAGATGCTCCAATAAGGGGAAACGAATGGTTTCCCAACCACACGTACAGAGAGCAGTGGCAGCTTCTGACTAGTGATATACTACATTGGCCTTTATCAGTTGTAAAAGTATGTGTGACAAGGGTAAGCTGCCTGTGTCCTTAGATAAGCAAATTTGCCCACAAAGGCAATAATCATCAGAAAGTTTACTGGCTTAAAGAAAAGAGATGGGAGGGAGCTGAAGTACTCACTTGAAACTAGTTTCCCATCTTCAATTCCAGCAGTATTGGTGGGTGTAATACTCTGCATCTGGCTGTCCTGAGTCTCCTTGGCTTGTGTGACCCATGGATCTGTGGCAGATGGCTGTGTTTTGGCCATTGTTTGCCCTTTCATCTGACTTGCTTTGCTGTGCTTGGGTGATTGAGGGAGCTTTTGTGTATGTAGGAAGCTATGGGCACTTTTAAACCTCTGAGTTTGGGGAAAAAAAAGCCAGCTGGGGATTACCAGGTCTCGAGGTGTATTTGATGCAGTCTAAAAAAAATCCTGTATTTACACATTTTCTACTTTAATTGAAAGTTAAATCATTGAAATGAAACAATTGAAAAGGGGTTAGAAGTCACTGGCATTTCCTGGCAATACTGAATTACAGGTACTGACACCACTGCTGGTGTCTTGGATGCCTGACACTGCACAGGCTGAGGTTGCTGCCAGGCACTGCTGTTAGGAAGAGGAAGAAAAAGATTACATCTGTCATCATCGATTACCTGGTCTTAGCTCAGCTACTGAAGAAATAACACATTTTTGAGTAATGTGAATATTGCATGATGGACTTCTTACAGTCCATAGTTTATAAACTTCTTTCATGGCTTGAGGCAAACATAATAAACACTTCTTTTGAGTCACAACCCAACCATGTCTCCACTGCAGTTGTCCTTGAGTTTCCCTAGGACCCTGACCCTGTGGTCACAGGTAGGAGTTAACTTTTACAGGTGATAGGGCAGCTCCTTGGCAAATCTGTATTGCTTGCTTTGTCCTGTGGTATGCTGGGCAGGGGGCACCGGAGGGAGGGGATGCGGGCTCGCTGGCTTCAGGCACTTGGGGCTTGAGGCATACAGATGTGCATGGTTGTGCAGACTTTGGGCAATGCTCTTCCTGCCTAGAGTAGTAGAAAGGCGGGAAGAGGGAGAAGGGAAAGGTTCCTTTAAACATTTTTTTTTCTTTTTTCTTTTTT
>VZTE01003003.1:600340-633347 GCA_013397775.1 Eulacestoma nigropectus
ATTTTTTTTTCTTCTTTTAAATGGGGGGATGGATTTTAGTAGTGAGCAGTGGGTTTTTCTCTTGAGTTTTGCTCGTGCCTGTGCAGAGCTGTCCTGTCCTGGGCCGGCTCCGGGCGTAGCAATTCGCCCCATGTACCCCCGCTGTGAGTCGCAGGATCGGTATGTGTGTACCGTAGCAGTTGTTAGTGCTTAGGAGTTGGGGGTGGGCTGGCGTGGGTTAGTTAAACTCTGAAAAAGACGAACAACCAGCCTTTGAATCTTTTCTTCTTAGTTTGTGTTGTTGCCTTTGGGCCAGTCGTTGCCAACGCTTCATTCTCTTGCTGTCCGTGTTTAAATTACCCATATTCAGACTGCTTCAGGCAGGGGAGACTATGACCAGTGTGGAAAGCTGCATATTTACTAGATCTGATACTGGTAAAACCTGAATTTCCCCCTGCTGTCAAAGGCAAGGGAAGTGTGGTGTACTGGAGAGAGCAAGAGTAAACATAACTATGCTCAGCTGGTACCAACAATAGGCTTTACTTCGGGGAGGACTGCCCTTTCTTGCAGCATTTTGTTATCTTGCTGAAGATGCCGAATATGCAGAACATCGGGAGCACTTTGCCCTTTTTGTCCCTTTTTGAACTTTGGCCAGTTGGTCAGGATTGATTATCAACCAGATAGCTAATTGCACTGCTTCTCATTTCACTGAACAAAGGCCGGAGTCTTCAGGACAAGACCTGTCAAGTAAAACAGTCGAGGTGGAAGCTAGGAGCTTACCCATGGAGCTGAGTGAGAAGAGAGGTGTGGAGAACAATGGATTTGTTCAAAATGAGGCTTTTGAGGACAAGGAGACAGACACCAGTAGCCAAGAAGAAATGCCAAAAACGTGCAGTGTTGATGTGGAGCCAGCAGCTGTGGAGGAGACAGTGTTGAAGCCTTATGCTGGGATGCCAAAGGAAGTTTTGCTGCAGTTCTCCAGCCAAGCCCGCTACAGAGTCACCAGGGAGATCCTCTTCTGGCTCATAATTGCTGGTTCTGTTGCGCTTGTGTGTGCTACTGTTGCGATCATCGCTCTCTCTCCAAAGTGCCTTGACTGGTGGCAGGCTAGTCCTGTTTATCAGATCTATCCTCGTTCCTTCAAGGACAGCAACATGGATGGGAATGGTGATCTGAAAGGTGGGTCAGTTTTCATTCTTGCTGTGTGCAGAGCTGTGTAACTGTTGTCTGTGTATGAGTGTATATAAAAAAGTACAGTCTAATAAACAAAGCTACCCTAATGGAGAGAAGTAAGAAAAGTTATCTGACAACATTAATGGCAACTCACATTGTTATGAATAAATCCAGAAGTTGCTTGCTCAAGTTAAGTCTAAGCCTGGAGTTAGAAGGGAGGTTAGAAATGGTGCTGAGAGCAAGCAGCAGCACAGCTGCCATCAGAGTCAGGTATCTCCACAGAACTGAGGCCAGTCAGGAGCACTTGGTCGTGTTTGATTAGCTGCTTTTCCTAAGGAAAACTAAAACTGACAAAGAGGGGAGGAAGATGTGTTACTTCTTGTTTTCTTCATGGTCTAGTGTTATCAGCTCATAAGAATTTGTGGAGATGGGGCACCCAGTAGCAAGGAGGCAATGACACTTAGCAGTAGCTGAGCTGAGACTGCCCTGCAGAAAGGGAAGGTGCAACACCAAAATGGACAATGCATTTCTAAACAAGAAGTGATATCCACACTGTACAGTACTGGCAAGTGAGGAGCAGAAACTATTTCTGTAGTTGTAACCCGGTGGTAACATGTCAGGAAGATAAAGGGACCTGTGTACCATCTTTGAGAGCCCATGACCAACTCAGTTAAACAAAAATATTTTGTTTTTTTCTGAACAGATGATGTCCTTTTCTTTTTAAATAGGTATCCAAGAAAAACTGGACCATATTACATATTTGAATATAAAAACCATCTGGATCACCTCTTTCTTTAAGTCCCCTTTAAAAGACCTTGGATATGGAGCTGAAGACTTCTATGACATTGATCCCATTTTTGGATCAATGAGAGATTTTGAGAATCTGATTGCAGCCATACATGAAAAAGGTAAGCTGCATCTCCAAGCAAAGTAACTCTATTGGAAAGATGGACCTTATAGTGCAAGGTTGTAATGTGAGACTTCAGTTTGTGCACCTGGCAATCCCCCCCGTGGTGGCTTTGAGCAGGAGCAGCTGGAGGTGGCAGCGAAGGGTACAAGGCAGCTCCACAGCAACATGAGCTCCGTGATTGCCATCTCCTGCCCTTTGGCTCTGGGGCAGTGCTGGGAGCAGGACAGAGGGCACAGGGAGCTACAGCAGCAGCGCGGGGTAGCTTCATGTCCTCTGCAAGGAGGGTGTTTGTGGATGGTGGGCTGGCACCTCTCCATGCTCCCTCGGGCACATCTTACGGGCATTGAAAGGCCGGGATCAAGCTGAGGTGCAGTTCTGTCTGACTGAACAAGAGGGAACACACACTTCCTTCCTGCCCTTGCATCCTTGCTTTGGTGCGTTTATGCCTCAGACCAAATGTTTGCTCAGGTGTTTCTTCTTACAGCTGTTGAGCTGAGTGGAAAATGATTTGCCAGTCTAAAATATTTGAGGTTTCAGTTAAATGTCTGGTCTTTAGGAAGGGTGATGAAGAATGTGTGATCACTGATGCTAGACTGGTGAAGTGCCTTTCCCACCTGTGAGGTGTGAGACAGATGTTGAAGACAGAGTTAGTGGAAGTGGTTCATAACAGCAGAAATCTGTTCTGATTTTTTTCTTCACCCTTCTTTCCCTCCCAAGCTGTGTTCCTGCTACTTGCAAACTCCAGTTAGTCTAACTATTTTGGTAGTCTGGTACTTTTTGTGTTTGTTGTTTTTTTTTTTTTTTTTTTTTGCCTCTCTCCTTCACCAGACCTCTGGCATGGAAGAAACCCAAATACCTCTGATAGTGCATTCAGAAAAAATATTAACATTGTTTTTAAAGGCTAAATGTAATGATGTAGTTTGGAGGATTTTTAATGGGGTTTTTTATGTTTTGTTTTTATTTTTAAGGGCTAAAGGTGATAATGGATTTAATACCAAACCACACAAGCGACAAACACCAGTGGTTTCAGCTGAGCCGCAATCGGACTGGGAAATACACAGACTACTACATCTGGCAGGACTGCACACAGGCTGCTGGCTCAGTCATTCCTCCCAACAACTGGGTAAACACGGGAGGGGACACATGCACATCCCAAGCAGGATGCCACAGAGCAAAAGCAGCTGTAACATGATTGTCTCAGTGTACATGGGGGTTATAAATGACTGGAGAGAGGTACAAATTGATGTTATTACATGAGCTAGGGCAGATTAAGATTTAAAGCAGGTTGGGGGGTCAGGGGGAAGGTTCCTACTTCAAATGGAATTCTAAAAATTACTTTTGTTTCTTCACTTCAGTGTTAAATCTTCATTCATGAAACAAACACACACACAAAAAAAGGTTGTGCACATGTTGTTCATTCATACCCCTTTCTGTGTATGGGTATTCTGCTCTAGAAACTGCGTGTCAGCTCCTCTGGAATCGTAGTTGGTGGGGAAGGAAACAAAGCAATGTGAGCTTGGCTTTTTTCCTTTTTTCTGTCAAGTGATCAGGCCAGAAAGTGTGTTGCCTATTTCAAACAGATTTATTTTAGATTTGACCAGGTGGGTGCATGATTAGGAATTTGTATATTCTAAAAACTCAAGGTGGAATTAATATTTTGGACGAGTTAGTATAATTTCTCTTTAAACTTAGAGTCTTAAGAGCTGTCTTAGCTTTTGGAATTTTTTATTACAGAGATGATGATAAACATTTTTAACTTGCTGACTGTTGTTGGCACTTCAAAGGGATAATAGCAGATTGCAGAAAGCTCTAAGTTAACTAAAGCTATTTTTAGTAAGTTTTAGGAGAAGCAATTCCAAACTAAATATTCCCACCTATGTTTTCCCCGCTATTCCAAATAATTCCCAGTGAAAGTTAACTTAATAAAAAACCTTCAAACCCCACAACACTGAACAAGAAATAGATATGGCAAAGCACAACTAAAGGGAGAGCAACTAGTGGGAAAATGAAATGGAAATCGTAAGTACCAAAATCTGCTTAAAATGCAGTCCATTGATTAGGCATTTTGTGGTTTATTTTATGCTTGTAGTGCCCCACATTTTAATATATGCACAGGAGGAAATGTTTGTTAAGTTAGTAGTTCTAACTACTGACCTCCCTTGGATGAGCAGGTGAGTGTCCTTGGGAATTCCAGCTGGCAGTTTGACGACGTGAGAAAGCAATGCTATTTCCATCAGTTTGGGAAGGAACAGCCAGACTTAAATTTTCGCAGCCTTGCTGTCCAACAAGAAATGCAGGTAAGAACGTAACCCACTGCTGCTGAGCCAACCGCAAAGCAGCTCTTGCACTGAAGCCTGTCCAGAGCTGACTTACTCAAATGCAGAGAAGTTTTTATCTCTGTTGATACAAAGAGCTGTTAATTAGCCCGTCAAATGTGGGGATGGCACCTAGTTTTAGCAGAGAGATGTTTGCATTTTCAGGAAAGGCAATGCTGATTTGAATTACAAGGAATGCCTGGGCTTGTGGATAGGGGGGAAGGTAGTGAGTTTCGATCTTTCTGCATGTCTGATGACTTTCCAGGGGAAAAATGAGTGTTTTCACAGTGAGAGTGGTGGTGCTGGCGGTGCTCAGATGGAATCTCATTCCTGTCTGCACTATGTCTCCCAGGAGACAATGTGGAATTCATTAAGATAGGGGGATGTGGGCCTGAACATGGGGAGCCTGACAACTGCTGCTTCTTTTTCCCCCTTCCTTTAAGTTATCCCTCAGCAAGTAGCACAGCTAGTTCCAGTGTTAATTGACTCATTCAGCGTTTGCTACTTTGTACTGTTGGATTGTGGTGCACTTCTTTGGCGCTGGTCTTGACAGCTGCCCAGTCCTCCTGGGATAGCCTCTCCCCTCACCACGTGGGCACTGCATGAGCTCAAAGAAACAAAACACTTCTGGCCATACTTTTTAACTCAAGCATGCAGTGAGACTGCTTTTGACACTGGTCCTTGAAGAACTCTGCCAGGAACCTCTCTGGGTCTTGATGCTTCCCTTAATGTCACATCTTGCCATTTTTTTTTTTTTGCCATATTTTTTTTTCCTCATAGCACTGCACATGCTTTTTAATGGTCCTGGCTAATTAATTTTTTTTTTAAATGGTACCTGGATTATTGAAACTCCAGTAGCAAAGAGATGCTGCATTTCCTATGTGGGGAAAAAAAAAAAGAATACATGAAAGCTGGGAAGTTTGGCCCGGTAACACCAACATTTGGTAAAAGTGTATGAATGCCATGTTAAAGAATAATCTTTGTCTAGTATTTTAATTCAAAATCCTGTTCCAGAAGGTTGAGAGGGCTGAGCAGGAAGCAAGTGGACTTTTGCAGAGAAGCTCAAGTCTTTGGGCACCCAAGAACAGCCAAACTCAGCAACCAGAATGTTGTGGCTTTCATGTGTAGATAGATGTAGATTGGTGCCAGTGAGAACCGTGTCAGTGCTTGATGTTTGCAGTGCTGACACCCGGGTTTGCCTTTGTGCTGAGCACAAGTGTAAGCATGAACATTTTTGGGTAGGTTCATTCAGTATTGGACAGACACCCTATTGAGAGCTGCTGCTTTCAGAATGGCGCTACAAGAAAGTGCAGCTCAGTGAGGCCGAGTCTTTATTCGCCAGACAAAACTCTGTACAGCTTGAGTGTGGACTAATTCTTCTCCAGCCTGTTCAGACAAGTGTACTTCATACCTTTAAAAAAAGGCAACTCAATAGACATCTTAAAGAATATATAGAAAAAGGCTTCTTCCTCAGATGAAGACAAGTATCACATCTAAAAGGACATTTGCAGAAACCACTCAAGAGGGACTGAACTTTGGAGGTTTTTGTTAAAACTAGGGTAATTAAAACTGTAGTAATACAATAGTTACTGAAGTAGGATATGATTTTACTAATAGTGACGAATGTTGGAATTTGATAATGAAATTTCAAATCAGTAGCATTTGTAATTGTTGGATAATAATTTTTCATGTTCCTGCAAATCAACAAATAAACCTGAAAATAAAGCTAAAAAAATTACATCAGTCAAATAAGAGAGAACAAATGTTTTAAGAGCTCTATTGTGTAAAAGAAAATTGGTGGCACAAGGTTTGTGCAGAACAACATATTCCTGCATATTTGAATCAATGTGTTCTAATTGTGTGCAGCCATGACGAGCGTTTATCGACAACAGCACTTAGCAGGAGCACAATTGTGTGATGGATGAGATTAGAAACTGCTTTTAGCGAGTCATGCCCTGGCTTTGGTCTCCTGAATTACAGGAGAAGTTACAGACCACTCTTTCTTTTCTGTACTGAATGAAATAATAAGACGTACTTTATTTAGCTATTAATTTGACCTTAGATCAACATGATTAACTTTAGCTTCTAGAAAAATTTGAAGTACAAATTAAAAAATGAATTGTTATGTATTAACACCTCCTTACAAGTTTAGTTTTCTTTTTAAGGGTATACTATTTTAAATGGGGTGGGCTCACTTGGGCTTTTCAATTTTTACCTTTGTCTAGGATATTATAAAATTTTGGCTCGGCAAAGGAGTTGATGGATTTAGTTTCGGTGCTGTTAAATTTCTCTTAGAAGCAACACATCTCCGAGATGAGCCTCCAGTGAACAAGTCTCAGAATGGAGTAATGTATATCTTCTGTCTTTGCTTTCTTTCCTGCATTTCCTACGGAGACAAGAGTGCCTGGTTTGACTCTTTTGCGGCTTAATTGTGGCTGTAGGAAAATCAGGTCAGCCATGTCCCTTGGAAGGCAGGTGGGTCTTGGGCACTCTGTGGAGAGACCACTCACCAGAAGGAAGCCCCAGTAAGAACTGGAGCAAAACTAAATAACACTGGTATAGGCAGCTTGTCACAGTGAGAGGTGACCAGGCATGTTCACTGTTGTTTATGCTATTTGCTTTTGCTCTGATAATGAAGTTGGTGACGTTCCCAGATAGTGCCAGCACTAAGACACTGTTCACCTGTGGAGCTGGGGATCACAGACAGCTGGTCAGCTCCAGCGCGGTGGTGGTGTTGTACCTTACCAAGGTACTGTCCATCTTTCCAGCCTGGTGTGAGGCCACAGCACCTGCTGTGCTCACTGCTCTGCATGGGCTCTGTTGATTAGTACTGTGGGTGGGCTTTCCCTGCTGAAGAATAGGATCCAAAATTATCAGTCCTCTGCTACTCTAGAGTTCCTCAAGTGCAGTTCAGCTCTGTGCTGTTAGTGTTAGCATGCTGAACTCATTTCAGCAAAAATTTGTGGGCTGGTGCACTCTCAGGATAGGATGGGAAGAATTTGGAAAACTCTGAAATCTAAAATATTGGTGAACTAATGTGAAATATTATACCCTGCTTTAAGGAGAGTATCACAGCCTATTCCCAGCTCTACCATGACTACACAACCACGCAAGTTGGTTTGCATGACATCATCCGTGGCTTCCGTCACACCATAAATCAGTTCAGCACAGAGCCTGGCAGATACAGGTAACCAGCACAGCTGGCCAGTTTTTCTGTAATATTCATCAGCCTCTTGCTAGCAATAAAATGGTTTTTTAATAGCATAATATGCCACAGAAATGCAAATCCACCAATGCACATAGGAGTGCATAGGCTGTATTGTCTCTTCCCCAGTGTGTGCGGAAAGGAAAGGAATTGGCCCTGTTAGTTCTGCTCCACTTACGGACTGTACAAAGCTAAGCAGAAAAGGAAACCATTCTAATCACAGAGATGCTGCAATTCACCAACTCTGTACCTGATTTATTGTATAATAGTTTTAATAGTGCAGTTCAAGTGAGACACACAGTCAGAGAGTGTTAGAATCACAGAATGGTAGAATTTGGAAGGGACCTCCTGAAGTTCTCTGGTCCAAACCCCCTGCTCATTAGGGCCACCTGGAGCCAGTTGCCCAGGAATTTGTCCAGATGGCTTTTGAACATTTCCAATAATGGAGACTCTTCAACCTCCCTGGGAAACCAGTGCCAGGGCTCAGTCGCCCTCACAGTGGAAAAGTTTTCTGATGTTCATAGGTAAACACATTTCCTGTGTTTCAGTTTGTGCCTATTGCCTCTGGCCCTGGCACTGGGCACCACTGAAAAGAGCCTGCCTCTGCCACCTTTGCACCCTCCCTTCATGTATTTACATACATGGATGAGATCCCCCTCAGGCTCCCCTTCCCCAGGCTAAGCAGCCCCACCTCTCAGCCTTTCCTGCTGGGAGAGATGTTTCAGTCCCTAATGGCCTCAGTGGCAGAGTAAAGCGGAAGGATAAACTCCCTCACTTCTGGCAGCATTCCTCCTAATGCAGCCCAGGATGCCATGAGCCACCTGCAAGGGCACATGGATGGCTCATGGTCAGCCTGGGGGACCCCCAGGTCCTCTTCTGTGAAGGAAAGCATGGAAATTGCTGGAATGAATTGTGTGGCTGTGGATTCAGAAAAACGAGATCTCAGTCAGATACTTCAGCCTTGTGTTGACTCTTGTAGATTTTTCTCCAGCAATTTCCAAGAAGTATTTCTCCTTGATTCCTTGTCTGCTTTACAAAATATTGTTTCTCTATATTAATCTTTTTTTGATGGGGAGGGGGAAAGTGAACATAATGCTTTGTGTCCAACCATTTCTGGTTTTATTCTCTTCTGTGTAACCAAAAATGAGCCAAAAAAGCTATTTGTGTACTACTTTGTAGATTTATGGGTACTGATGATGATGAAAAGGAAGACATTGAAGCAACAATGATGTATTATGGAACGACTTTCATCCAAGAAGCAGATTTTCCCTTCAATTTCAACCTAATTAACATGAAAAATCTATCGGGCAACAGTATTTTTGAAGCTGTCGACTTGTGGATGAAAAACATGCCTGCAGGAAAATGGCCAAACTGGGCAGTAAGAGTTCTAGACCAACTCTCGTAGGAAGGGCTTGTTCCTGTAGGTGACAGCAAGCACACACACACATTGATTTCAGTGGGATCGGCAGCAGCCTGAGCCCATGGCTGAGCTACAGTCGCTGTCCTTGTGAAAACTCCCAGCTGCTGTAGTTGGAGTCCTTGGCACTGTCTGGCTCTCCTGTCCTTCAATAACGGTTCCACTCCCCATGCAAGGATGACAGAAAGGAATTTATGATCATGCCTCTCCCTCAGTGTCTCCAATGGCTAAAACACCAGTGAGAATGGAATTGGGATAATTATCTTTGACTATAAACTGACTCACTGCAATGGACTATTGAATCTGCCAGGGGCCAGGGCAGAGCAGACAGTGGAGGGCAGTTAACTTAAAACATTGCTCCTCTTTCCTAGGAAGCATGTTTGGAATGTGCAAGGGATCTTTTCAAAGCAAGCAGAGCAGTCATCAAACAGCAGAGAAAATAGCAGGGAACTGTAATCAGGAAGAGCTGTTGTCATCTCTTCCTCACTTCTGCCTTGTGCTGCTGGCAGGACTTCTGTGTATTACATTTTTTGGGACAGAAGTTTGTAGTGGCACCACGATAAAGATAATGGACCTCACAGCCCTGGAAGGGAAAGAAAAACCCCAAAACATTTACTACCTTGTTAAATTAGTTAATCAATTTCATATAGGCATGAAATCTTATAACGTGTGTTAACAGAATTATGTTTTCTTCAGGTTGGAAGCCCTAATGCTGCTCGAATTTCAACTCGGATTGGGAAGGAGTATGTCAATGTCATGAACATGCTGCTCTTAACCCTCCCTGGTACTCCTGTAACTTACTATGGTGAAGAAATAGGCATGGAGAACATCGTGTCAGACAATGTAAGTGAAGAGCATGTGAACTCTGGTCCTGTTATTTTTTAGTTCCACGTAACAGGACACTCAAAAACACAAAAACTTTTGTTTTGTTAACCAAACCCAGTCTTCCTCACTGCCTAAATGGTTTTCCATGTTCCTCATGGCAGACACTGTACAGCATGTGGAAATGGCCAGGCCAGAGACCAGAACCAAGGCCTTGATGTGTGTCTGAACTGGTAGACTTCAGTTATGGATCCTGATTTCTGTCCTTCTCCAGATCAGTCTTGCATGGTTTGCAGCAGTGTTGCTTCAGCAGAAAGGCCAGCAAGTGCCAACACTGGGCCTGGCTAGTGGTTAGGAGAGGTGTGCTGCAGTCATATGAGGGAAGAGGAACTGTGTTGTCACCTTTGTCCCAGGGAAGTGCCCTCATTATGTCAGAGTCCATTATTTCCTGGCTGTTATTTAAAGGAAGTCATGATTCTGGTTCTGTCCAAGCCACGCCTGTCATGAATGTGCCCAACCTCAGAAGAAGGGATCTGCACAAAGGGGAAGCTGCCTGGTGGCAAGCAGAAGTGGCTTTTGGTTGTCATACATACTCTGTCCCAAAAGGGAACAGCTCACCTCTGCCTCTCCTGACTGTATCTGAGCACCATGAGAACACGGTCCTGTGGCAGATGCTTGTTTCCCTGTGGAAAGCCTCTGTTAGGGAATGAGGCAGCCTCTGACAGTGTTAGAAATGGCATTGGCTGGCTCTGTATCAAAGGGAAAGAGGTACTTGAAGCACAGGATCATCTCCAGGTTTGTCTGATTTAGATGTGAGGAAACGATTCTCTGATTTAAAAGGAAATCTCATTTCCTCTGAGAAACCCCTAGGTCAAAGCATCTCCTGCATTTTCTTGCTGCTGCTGATTACTGCTGACAGAGTGATTCTCTCAAGAAAAGTGGCTCACCCTGAGCTCCTCAGGGTTCACTCTCTTTTAGTGGCTACCCTGTGGCTCAAGGCTTTGGAACAATGCAAACCCACCCTTCACTCAGTCTGGAGAGGAAGGTTCCCTGATTAATGGGTGTCTTAGGGAGATGGAGAGTATTGGCTCAGGATATAGTCTTTAGCCCCAGCATTTAAAACACTTCAGGAGATGCTGAAAGAGGTAAAGATGAGAGGCAGTGTTACCAGTGTTGAAAACTTAGGATTTTTTTCCCCCTGCTTTTCAGAATATGCTAAAAAGGAGAAACCCATTATTTATAATGTCACAAAGCAAAGTGACAATTTCTTTTGTTAGACTGCTGTTCTGACAGATTGCTTTGAAGAATGTCCTTTATAAGAAAAACAGTTTTCATGGAAAACAAACACTCAAAGTATGTGCAAAATATTTTATGCCCTCTTATATCATTAAATTTAAGTGTCAGATCTTTTGGCAGCTCTTCAATAACAATGAGGAAGCTTTTTCAGAATTTTTCTGAATTCTTCAAAATGAGAACTTCAGACTTTTTTTACATCGACACTTTTTAATCAGCTAAAAGCCGGTTTTCAATAGTTTTGCACTTGGAAATAATAATTTTACCTTTCTAACACAAACAGTCCTGTCAAAATTGTACCCCTTGCAAATGTAAGCTTGAAGAATTCTGGGGTGAAAAGTGCAATAGTTACAAAAGAACAGACACTGAACAGCAGTTACTTGTTGTTCACTGTTATTTTAACGACATCTCTTCTAAGGACTCATTACTTCACATATTCACTCACTGCATGTCTCGATATTTATCAGAATATCCTGGCTGTCATCAGCAAACTTTTATCCAACCATCTGTTGCAAAGGATGACAACTCTAGCAAGAGTCACTTGGGAAGTCCACGCTTTACCGAGCCATGCTGTATTTGAGATGATCCACTCCCCCCCATTTCAGGAACTGTCTTGGTTCTCACTTTCTCCTTAGATTTGGACCACAAGTACGTCCTCATTAAATTTTAACGTAAACCACAGAAAGCAGTACTGAAATGGTGTTAATTTGGGAGATGTGAGAACATGCTATTCAAAGAGTAACTTTTTAATATGCTAATCACCACTTCATTTTCTAGGTGACCCTCCCAGAGAAATCCCCCATGCAGTGGGATGGAGAAGTAAACGCTGGTTTTACTGAAGGCAACAGCAGCTGGTTACCTGTTAACTCCGACTACCAAAGTGTAAATGTGGAAGTAGGTATCTACATGTGTGACAGTCTAATGGTCTAAAGATATTTTAATGTATCTATTTTGCTCTGGTTTCCTTTTAGTAGTGGGCACTGACAAACTTAAGGGAAAAAAAAAAGCACTGAATCCTCACAAGTTTTATTAGAAGAGGAAATCCTTGCACAGCAAGGAGCCTACTTCATCTCTAATAATTTAAGCAGAGCAACTACAGTTATGATGTTGATGCAGCAGTTTGGCTCTTTAACATCCTTTTAATCCTTCTCATATTAAATTGAAAACTGGTGTCTTTTTTCCTCCATTTCTGTTGCTATAGAAAGCACTGGCTTTGTAAAAAGAACTTAACATAGACCAACTCTAACATAAGTAGAGCCGTGAATCAAACAGATTTTGCTGAGCTACAGTGCTGACCAAAATTGAAGGCAGAAAAAAAAAATCTAAGATAGCAGAAATATAAAACATGAAGTAAACCCTGTGACTTCAGTAGACTGGACTCAGTGAAAAAGGTTCAGTGTCAAGCTTTGAATGGCTGTGGCTTTCTCCTGAAGCAACAGTACTAAAAGGAAGCTGTGGGAGGAAGCCGTTGCATTAGTGCTGGGGAACTGTTATGCCTAATAACCTCTGTGTCTGCCACTCCACACATGCCATGGAAGTGCATGAGAAAAAGCAGATTTTCAGTGAAATTTGCAGACAGATTTGAAGAGGGATAATTGTCAGCACGGGATTCCGATAGGCGTTCTCAGCAGACCGAGTGGGTGTGAGAAGGGAGTTGTATTTCCTCCCTGCAGTGCCAAGAACTGATCCTGTTGGTGCTGACTGTTGCAGATCCAGAGCACCTGGTCCAACTCAACCCTGAGTCTGTACAGAGCGCTGACCTTGCTGCGGAACAATGAGCTCCCCATGAATCGAGGGTGGATGTGCCACATCTGGAGTGACAGTGACGTGTTTGTGTATGTGAGGGAGCTGGATGGGTTAGACAGAGTCTTCATGATGGTGCTCAACTTTGGCCAGGAGTCAACAATAGACCTGAAGGCCATAGTTCCTGACCTTCCCTCTGAAGCTGTTATAAGACTCAGTACTCATTTCAGCAATGCTGGTGAAGTGGTCAATACCAAACTAATTAAAACTGAAATGGGAGAAGGCCTGGTCCTTGAATATAAAACAGCAAAACCTGTTCATACTATGGCAGCTTTTCAAGGGAAGTGTTTTGTGGCAGAAAAAGCTTGTTATTCCAAGGCCCTTGATTTACTCTATGTGAACTGTTAAGTACAGGAGTAGAATACCTATGCTTTCATGTTAATTTAGAAGATACTAGTTTCAGGAAAATGCTAAAAATACTCAGTTTTCTTTGGCTTTTAAAACTTTGTGTACAAAATAAATGTCCAAAAAATCAGATACATAATTGTCTTGTATCTATATTTGTGATGAAAAGGAAAAAGTACAGTATAAACTGCTCCGTAGGGTCTGTGGAGAAGAAAAGTAAACCTGTTCTAAAGAACTGTCCTGTTTAAGCATGTATTTTTGGGAGGAGAGGGAACAGTTGCTGTCTGGGTGCTGACCCTGGAGGTTGCTGGTCTGTAAGTGCTCCTGTGTGGAATCCCAAGCCTGTGCCAGTTCACTTGAACATTTTACAAGTCTGCAGATTTGTAAAACTTATTCTGAAGGGGTGGCCCTATATTTGCTAAAACAGGTAAACACAAGCAAGACTAGTGTATATAGTTGTGATGTTTTACCTCTTCTCTCAAATCTAACAGCTCTGATTATCCTCAAAGTTAGTAAGAAAAAGAACAAACTATAGCTAATATATCTAATTCCACACTCAGAACTGCATTTCCAGTTGATTCTCCCCCTCCCTGCTCAGTCAGAATACATTTGCATTCTCTTCTTTCTTTTCCTGCCCTAAGGCTGAAGTGAGGGGTGTGTACTTTAGCTCAGAGGAAGCAGCTGAATCAGCCCTACCCAATGTCACACTTGTACACATGCTCTGATTTGCATTTCCTGCACCTGCAGTGATTGATGTGGCCCTGAGTGTGCACCACACATCTCTTTTAACAAGCAGTGCACAGCAGGCACATCTGTGCCTTGCTTAGAGGGCAGCTAAGCTATGAATCTGGCTGCTTTAGTGGGAGCATTCTTTTTGTTTTATCTTCTGGAGATACTCTGGCATCTTCTGAGACTTTGATCTTGTCCTCCTGAGGGATTTTGGCACCTCTTTTTCAAGATTACCATGCCAGGTAAGGTAACTGCAAGATTGTTAATGTACTCACATCAAAGAGTTCTGCTAAAATTCCAGTTCTGGAGAGTCCTTTCCTTTGCAGTTTGGTCAATCCCATGACATGATCAGTACACTATGGCTGCTGGGTAGATAGAGGGGGCAGCAGTCATCATCACCTACGTATGGGAATTAGTTCTAGAAGTAGTGAGACTTCTAAGTCAGATGCTTCAGAGGAGTTTTACTGCCTTGTGTAAGATGTGGCCTTGCAAGAGACGCCGTAGACAGGAAGGCTGCCTGTGCCAAGTGCCTGTGGCTCTCCTGTGAGGCTCTAGGTGCCCACTGTTGTGCTCCAGCTCTGCTCATGTAGCACTTGCTCTGCTGGCTCATGTGAACAGAGCTGCTGAACAAACTCATTTCTGCTGGCAGCTGCTTCTGCACATCGTGGCAGGGCAGAAATCCAGTTCTTGGTCTGTATTTTTATAAGGCAATGCCATGCCCAGCTTTGTGTGCTTATGCCCATAAAGCAGGGACCCCAGAGGAGAGATCCTCTGGAGAAGGTGTTTGCTTTCCATACAAATCCAAATCTGACCCGAAGTTTTTCAGGTGCTCAGTGTGTTTAGCAGCTATTTGCAGGGTTTGCTGTGATGCTGGGGATGGCACACTTCCTCGAGTTCTCTGCTCAGAAAAGCAAGGTGTCTTGCAACCTAAAATAATGAAGATATTTTATTACAAAGTAAAGTTCTTTGCACTATAAACTTTCAGGCTCTTGTGCAGCTATTCTAGTCATCTTCCTTCCCTATACTAATGCTAAGAAATACCTTGCCTTAAGACAGCATGTAGCTTTTCCTGAAAGAATTCATCTTGGGAGTGACTGCCACAACCACCAAATTAACATTTTTTAGGATTTGTTAAAATTAAGAGTAATAAAATTCGTATCCAACTGTGACAGTCTGAGACATCAGTGAAAATATGTCAGGTCTTGGCAGTATTTTGCTTTTAACATGCATGCTTGTATAAAGTGCAAAATCTTGAAAGCTAATTGTAATAGCTTTGATAGCACAGATCATGCATTTCAAAATGTAAAGATCCAACCCATCATGTATGTTTTACACATGAGGAAGGTGGCAGTAAATAGTATGACAGTTTTAAGCACTTAATACTCTACAGAGCAAGACTTTTCCTGCTGGAATGATATTTTGCACAACTTGGAACCTTTCATTCAAAGCTCTTAGCACATTACATGGGGAATTGAACACTATTTTGAGGCTATTTCAATAATCTGGCTCTGTCACTGTCTCTTTTATATCTGTACAAGTATATCTATAAATATAAATAATTATATATAAAGATTGCTGGGGTTACATTATATATATATATAAACATATATGTGTGTGTATATATATATATAAAAATCAGCAGTTGCTCTAGCAGTTTTTCTTTAAACATACATTCAGTGACTGCCCAACTACTGAGGCTGAAGTATCCCTTGAGGGGACACATCCCTGCAACACGTTATGCAATAAAGGGACCATACCTCATTCAGTGAGTGCTCCCAGGATGAATCACAATGACTGCTGTTTGCCTGGACATCCAAGATAATATTAGGAATCCAATTTCCTGGAACAATGAAGCTGGTGATCACTTTACATTGAATGAACAAGGAAAAAATTAAGTGGGTATGTGAATTGTTTAAGGATACTTAATTCTGCCTTCTTGTCCTGACAGAATTTCTATTATTCCTTAAGAAAAAGAGCAACTTAGAGGGGCTTTCTGAATGAATTATTTTTATTTCTAATAACTCCATATTTGGAAAATATTCATCTCCTTAGTGTGTTTGTTCTCTTTTGAGTCTTTATGGAAAAACAAGGTTTTTTCTTTCTGCACAAAGAGCACAACAGCAACTGCAGCACCTGCTTCAATTTCTCAACCACTGCAGTTGTGCTGCTCACAGAGACAGGGCATCATGAAATGCAGAAAAGGTTTTTCAAGATCTCTTTTGGTAATGACGGTAAAAGCCTCTCCCCAGATCAGATGGTACTAAAAATAGTCAGGCTTGAGTGTACCTTTTGCTGGAAATTCCCAAAGCTAGGGTTAAGTTTCAGGTATAAAAGCACCTGTGCCTTGGCCTTGTTGTCACTCGGACTAAGGACCTGCAGCTTTAGCAAAGTGAGAAAAGTAGGTTTCTGTATAGCAGCAAAAATAAGATTTTTCTCCAAGAGTTGCTGAGAACTGCAGCCTGGCCCTGTCAGCAGCTGGACTGACAGTGTGGGCTCACCTCACACTGTCCAACAACTGCCCTAGGTGGAGGCCTAGGAAAGAGTGAGCCCCACTCACAGGTTCCTAGTCTGTTTTTGCATCTCAGAGACTGTCCTGAGCCTGCTGTGGAGCTGATGATACGGGATTGCATTTGAATTAATTTAAGGAGGAGTCAAACTCTATGGTGCTTAATTACATGACTACTAAGATTTTGGTTCAGTTAACTCTATTTATCTGTGACATTCTTATCCTTACCTTTCTTACTTTTTCTGCTGGCATGATCTAGTGCAGCCTTCCTGAGTTTCTGAACATACTGTAAGATTCCTGTTAGTGGTATCCGTTCATCGTTTTCATAGGCCGTGATAAAAACTGATGGATAACACTGAGATGATAAACCAAAACCAGTTAAATACTTGACAACTGGTCTTTCTCATAAAGTTACACATTTTTCTCCTAATATACCACTTGCTAGGGTTTATTTAAAAGCTCGTCTATTACATGATTACTTAGTGTTTTCTAAGAGTTTTATCACTCTAACTGCAAAAAGTATTTTGGTCTGAAAAATTATTTCATAGTCGGGGATAATCTACTTGCAGTGGTAAAGGTCTGGTACCTGTCTGCTTGCTGATGATTGCAAAAAAAAGAAAAAAGGGAGTAATAGTCATGGAATAGTTTACCTTAGAACAACAGTTGAGGTTTATTTTTGCAATCTTTCTGCACAGAAGTTGGTTTTTAAATAGTAAGAATTTTACTTAATGAAGCTGTGCAACACAGCTAACACATTTGTCACATAAAGAAAGATTTCCCTTGAGATGACAATGTCAAAGCTATAGCGCCTCTTCCCTTTCCTTGTTTAATACCTCTGGAAAGGTATTTAATCAGTGGAAAATACCTCCTTCCTCCTGTGTCAAAGCCTGCAAAACACAGTAGAATGACAGAAACCCCCCACAAAAGAAAGCATTTTGCATGTTGAGATTAGCTATACGATAATCTATTCCTGAAAGTCCTAAAACAAAAGCAAGTTTAGAAATCTATACCATTTAGGAGAAGGCACTGGGTTAATTTCAGTAGTTGCTTGTGACTTCAACTATTGCTAAGATTATTACTGAAATAATTTATATTGGAGGCTTTTTTTTAATTTCAGTTATCTACTTTTTGTTTTCTTACCAACCGCTACACTTCATGCCTGTAGTACTCTGCACAGAAAGCATAGTTTTACCTGTGGCTTAATATTCTGGTATGGGCAATAGCTTTTGATATACTTCATACATTTTTCATCTTCTAATGGATTTCCCCATTCTTCTTGTTCCTCAATTGTCAGTGGGAGATGAGTTTTCATCATTGTATTTAGAACATCTACGAAAGGAGCCTTGGAAGTCATTAAAAAAAAAAAGTTGGCCAATAGGACAAAGGACCTTGGTATCTGAGTCAAGGTGTTCTCAAACAAATGAGGAAAGTGAGCTTAGAATTGGAATGTTTCCAATTCTGAAAGTGGTAGAATGAGGCAGAAAATACAGTTTAATGTTATGATCTGTAAAAGGTCTGCAGCAGCTCACCTGTAAAACCATGGCTCTGATCAGTGCTGGATCAGTGTTGCACAGGGCTCCTGCAAGAACTCCCCCAGCACTGGCAGCTGCCAGTGCTGTGTGTTTGGGCTGAGAAAATCCCAGTTCGTGCAGCAGCATGATGCAAGCCCTGAGGTCATGGAGACCTTTGAGTTTATTATGCTGACATCCATCTCTGTGCCAGCCAAGGCCCTGCTCTCCTCCACCCCTGAAATTTAAAGCAATCCAAGTTGGAATCTCTTCAGAAAACATTACATGGCATAGCTTCAGATAACGAAAGAACAGCAGCAACCCTGTAAGTTACAAATCATAGTTTGCTTTCCCAATTAACTCTTCTCTGTTTTTGCCTTTACCCTTCTTTATGGCTAAAAGAGACAAAATAAATCCATTCATGATGATTGGTGAAAATAGTAACTGTATAAGGGCACTCTGTGCCCTCGTGTGCTTGTGTCCTGGAAGCCACAGGAAAAGTAGCACTTTAGGAAATGACATGTTCATTGTAGGCAATACAAAATCAGGTAATATTATTATCTTTTTATACAGGAAACTGAAAATATCGAAAACTACTAACACTAACACTTTTTTAACATTACTAACACTATTACTTATTAAAAACAGTAAAATAGTATTTCTGAGCTCCACACCAGACTCTCAGGATTTGTCTTCTGCTTATCTTGAATTCTGAGACTGTTAGAAAGTTAGGTTTGGGGTTTTCCCCCCCCTAATTTGTGAATTTCAAATGTTACTTGAAATGTTACATTTTGTAATACAGAATTATAAAAATGATAAATTGTGGTTGCATAGAAAGAAGTATTTTGGTTCTAAGCCACCTGAAGCTTCCTTTTCTGGTTCCAAGTTTAAAATGGATTATTTGATTAGCCTGCCATCTTTGGATGAAAAATCCATCTTTGTGAAGGACCGACTTGCATCTTAAGATACTTAGTGAGGTGTGAGGAAGAACAGCACAGCGCTTGCCACCGAGTATAGCAGACTGAATATATTTGCTGAATTTGTTTTGGGACTGGTATTTCCAACAATTACTCATTCCTCCCCTTCCTTTCCCTCCCTGAAGTGATTCTTTTGTTATCTTCCTTAGCTACTGAGAAAAATTTGAAGCCTATTGTACATTGCAGATGTAGGTTTGTAGCTAAACTGGAGACACGATTTATCCAATAAAAGAAGAAGAGTTGCAAGTTAAATGCTTAGTTGTTGCTGTGGAATGTAAATGGCTTTCAGAAGACAGAGACTGAGCATTAGCACACAATGCTCTCAGAAAGAGAGGGAGGTAGCATGTCACTGCAATTTGAGCATGTAACCAAAATTTTTCTTGAGCAAAGATGAGACAAGAAGTAATGAGACTTGAAAAGATTAAAAGTTACATACAGCCATCATGTAGCTTTAAGAAACCTAAAATGCAGTGTGCTCTTGTGGTTTTTTTCCCTGAGGTAAATTTAAAAACTACTTATATAAAAAATCTAAGAAGAGATGAATAATTAGGTATAGGTACACGAAAAAAATTATTTCGGTACATCTTCAGCTGTACTTGAACAAATACCTGTATATCCTGCAAAAGAAAGTCTTATTTCCATTTTGTATTTGACTTACCTAACATGGCAATATGCTAATATCCAACCCTCTTCAATTAACATCAGCTTCTCTTCTTTAAAGCTCATGTGCAAATCTATGCCATAAGCTCCATATACATGAACTAGAAGTGGTTTCCTGTGTAGTTCTTTAGAATTCTTATTATGAAAAACTGTAATTGGCACCAAAGTTTCATCCTGGAAAAGAAGGAGTCGTTTTACAATAAGGGACATTGCAGAAATCTCAATGACACATGGCAATGAAAACTTCAATTATTTATTTTAAAATGTGTTTTTTTGATTACAGTAATTTTTTTTCACTTAGAATGTACAAAGCACTCTTGAAAAATAAAGCGTGAGACCGAACCTCTGCTGTGTGGGCTTACGGATGCAGAGTATAAATTCACTTAAGTGCAACACCTGAGGAGTTTTTAAACTACCAAAGCACCCAAGTCTTCTTCCCCCTTTAACACCAAGAATATATGTTATTAACAATAGAGTTTACCACTTACCACAGTACAAACTCTTCATTAACATCTCCAAATTTTTAAACTGAGGCTGTTAAAACTTTCCTTTCTTGATCTGCACTGTGCAGCTGGTTGTGGGGCGTTCTTTTCAACAGCTGGTACCTTTTTCATTTATCATGTGGAGTGCAATACCATACATCAACTAGCAATTCTCACTTATACTAAGATTCTTGACTCATCGTGTGCTCTTATCTCCTCTGGAATACCCAGGTTAATGGAAAAAAAATCATGACTCTTTCTTGTTCTTCTCTATAGCACTGAAGAAAACACCCACTGTTTAGTAACTACAGCACCAACTGCTCTTTACATTTTTTAATCTCTGTTCCCTGCCAAATGCACTTTCTTTAAATGGGTGGGGAGGAAGGAAAGAATAAAAGGAATGGGAAAAAGACTGAAAAATCTTACCTTGCTTTTAGCTAGTAAACGTGTAGTGTGACAATTTGTAATAATTGGTACCTCTTGCACAGCTTGTTCAATGAGATTATTTTCTTTAAATGAATATGCAAAACGCTTAGGGGGGTGTACTGGGGAGGAGAGCTGAAAATAGCAAGTGCTGGTGGTATGTTCAGGATGAGATTCCAATTCAAATTCACAGGCCCACGTAGGTAGCTGAGAAAACATGGCATTGCAAGTGAGACCCTTACACTGCTTCCGTAAATCTTGCTTAATGTGTCCTTCAAAGACTTTGGATATTAACTAATTATCTTCAGTTTGTATGTAGCACAATCTGTATTTCATTTAAACCCAGTAATGAAAGAGTCAAAAAGTGAAAGACTAGTGAATTTTTCCCCTGAGGCCATTGGATAAAGTTCCACAATGAAATAAAAACAGAAAATAAATTCAAATTCAGTTTAAAATGGACATTAGTGCAGATTTTTTAAAAGAAAACATTTGAAATGATTCTGCATTAGTTTTATTTTTTAGATCCTATTTTTCCTTGCATTTCCAGTTCTACTTCAACACGTTATACAGCCAAGTCCATGTCAGCTATTATGCTTTTACTGTGAGTTAGCTCAGTAATGCTAAGCCACTGAAAACCCCTGCCTCTTAACTTTGTTCCTAGTGCCAGCCATTGTGAAGAACAAAACCTTTTCCTGGCACATTCACCCTCAGACACTTACTGTTATTATATTTAAGGTTTTTAACTCTGCTAAGAATGAAAGAAATCAAGATTCATTCTTTGAGAGCAGCAGGGACATAGCCAAACCCTCTGCCAGACCATTACTTACTTGGGTTACGTTGCTAGAGGCTTCTGAAAAGGCAGCAAAAGTCCAAGTTCTCCTGAGTAACTGCAGGCCCTTTCTGAATAAACTACGACCATTTTAAAAAATGAAGATTTTGGAGACCATACAGTGTACTTTGTTGAAAACCTTTTTCTGTAGCAGTTTTATAGAGTGCAGCATTGGCAGTTTGTTGCAATAAACTTCAAACTGTATTTTTCAGGAAAACAAATCAATTAAATATTTCATCTGAATGGTCTTCAGAAATCATGGATTTGGATTGAGTCACTTTGGTTTTAATCCGCAAGTATTTAACAACTAGAGAAGGGAAGCAAATACTTTGCACCAATTGTACTGCAATATCAACTCTTCCCATTTATTATTGGGACAGTGTTCATACCTGTTTTCTGAACATTCATCTTTTTCCTGTGGGAGGAAACACCACTGATAACCAAAAGTAGGCCCAGTAAAACTAAGTAGAGCGTTTAGGGAACTCAGTTCTATTTTACATTAGAAATCAGCTGTATTTTGAAGAACTTGACTGTAATCCGTTGAAGAAAGGACTGACTCACAGGATATCTGCTCTTTAACTTTCCAAATGCTGCAATAAGCCACCACATGAAATCCTGAAGAACAGCCACAGGTAATACAATTAGTTATAACAATGAACTTGGCAGTATTAATAGTTTCCAAACCACTTTTGCTTTTGGAATTTATCTTTGCTTTCATTATAATGTTACGTTAAAAAAAAAAGAAATAATGCTGGAAAAATATTATCCTGCTTAAGCCAAACTAAAACCTACCTTTACTGACTGAACTGAGTGTGAAATAAAAGAAATCACATTTAAGTAAAGATGACCAGCGTTCTTCAGGAACATAATACAGTCATCACTGAACATCTCAAAGTCTACTAGCTTGGTTCTCTTCTCCAGTGCATAAACTAACTGCCAGTTCTCCTTGCCACTGGAAGCTACTGGTGCCTTCATCAACTGTAAAAAAAAATGAACAACCTTGTATTACTAAAGTGTAGTAAGAGTTACAAATGAGAGGTACAGACTTACTGTATGAGGTGATCTCATACAACATTTTTCTTGCAAAAAATACTTGTATATGGGGTGTTTGCCTGTCTAAAACTGGAGATTTTTAAACTCCCTTAGGCAAAATAGAAGAACAACTTAGTAACATTGGAGAAGACCAAGTCTCAAAGATTACTCTAGAGAAGACTGTAATGCAGTAAGTGCTTTCAGCATGGCCAGCACAATTGTAGGTGGGTTTGCTTACACAGACTGAGATCATCAACTTAAGTTTTGATATAGGGGAAATGACTGTTAAAGTATAGTCATTTCTCAATGCTGTCAAAGGAGTTAGGATCAAACTGGCGTGCTACAGGAGAGACTCCATGCAGCACTATCAGTCTTTTTAATCCATGCAGCTCTGTCTCTTAAATTATTTCAGTAGGCTGTGACAAACAATTAAAAGTCAACCTTACTATTTCTCTATGACCTGCAATAGGTATCTAAATTAATTCTATGAATGTAATTATCAGTCAAAATTGCCTTATATTCTGCAGGTTCTCCATATGTAGTAAGAATGTACAACTGCTCCTTTCTGTGCTCGATGTGGTAAATGACCCCTGTGGTTCGTGCTTGCACGAGAGCAGGTGACTCAAAGGGATGTCTGCAGTCAACCAGCCAAACTTCTGAGGTTGTCTTGCTGTTGCTGTTGATAGTGAGAAAACGCCTGTCTTTCGTGCAATAAAGGTCTACAAAAAATCTGTAGGGAATAATTAAAAAAAAAAAGGAAAAAGAAAAGAAAAAGCTTAAATTTTATCAGTATTTTAAAATACATCAGTTGTTTGGGAATCATATGATTCCACATCTCCAAGGTAAGAAACAGCATTCCTGTAAGCAGACTGGAGAAACTTCAGGCTACTTGGCTCCCAGACCCATTTCTGCTGCATCTATCCTGGGGATTTAAAAACCCTCAATCTTGTGTGTGAACCCTGAAATCTGCAAGGAAAGCAGTTCAGCTGTTGCCCAACTGAATCTGGGTTTTTGCATCATTGCGCTAGACCGGAAGCTCATTGATGTACATAGGCTTTAAAATTCAGGAAAAATGTAGAACTTTTTATTGAGCTTGTAACCCTATTAAAAAAATAAAAAAGTAGTAGTGGATAATTAAATTAATAAATGACATCATGTGGGAACAGCAATAACAAAAGTAGGAGCTATTATAAAAATAAATTGATAAAATGTCTATGTGCTACTGACCTAACTTTGTCTGAAGTGAATACAACAAAAAGTACTATTTAAAAAGAAAAAAGGCACAGAGGCCCATATGAGGCAAGATGGACAGTGCTGCAGTGATAAAGCTGGAAACTAGGAACTGGTTTTGGAACTAAGAAACTAGGAACTACCTACTGGTTTTAAATGCCTCTAAAATCTAGAAACAGAAAGCAGAATGCTAATTAGTGGCTGGATGCTAATAGTAGAGAAGTTCAGGCTGAAATTCAGATTCAAATTTCTGTAAGTCATCCTAATTAACTGGAATGTCACATCCTGGATCAGAACAGTCTCTTTGCCATTTTGAACCCTTAGGACTGGATGTCTCTAAAAGCAAAACTGTCCAGCACAAAGATCCAGATTCCATCAAGAAAATGCAGGGTTGAGGACCATAATCTGCATTATACTGCTCAGACACATGACTGCAATGATGATCTCTCTAGAATTCAGAATATTTGACTGGTGAAGAAAAGGATGCTTTACATAGCATTTTCAGTGCCTTTAATTATTTGCAGGTGGAGGAAGTCACATTTTTTGGTACTATTGTTTTTTCTAATTGCACCCTCTTGACATCTTTAGGAGGACAGGCACAGTGGGGGACCTAAAGTCTGCAAGAAAAATCAGCCTCCTGCCTTTCTAATACCCATGAATTTGGCAAGAATGTGGCACTGCGTCCAGGAGAGATTCCAAGAGTTCAGCTCTGCTGATGCTACCTCTGAGAGGGTTGAGCTGAAATGCATGTTACACTTCTCCCCAAGGACTCTGACCTTGATATTACAATTTTTTTTTTATCTTTATAGCTTTTTTTTTAAGGATGTCAAGAAATTTTCAGCTTCTAAAAAAAATCTGATTGCAACTAGAAGAGCTGGTAAGATGCAGAACAGAACTGCTCAATGGCAATACAAAACAATGTCTTGCCATCTCCAATGAAGGAGTTCAGCTCTGAGCTGCAATAGCACATGAACCTTTAGAGTAAGTTTCTGGTAGATTTACTGTAATGACTGTGACCTTCAGAACTATGCCAACAGTTTCCCTGTGGGGAAGTGCCAGGTCAGTACAATTTGATTTTCCAAAACTATGCATCAAATGCAGCTGGTAAAAAAGGATCTTATTTATTCAATCTCCATTGCAGATTTTTTTTCTTTCTTTTTTTTTTCCCCAATGATAGTATAATTGAAATTTCTTTACTGGATATGTAACTTGAATTAAGAATAATCACAAATATTTATGGAATGCTGTATAAATATACCACGTGCTACAATGCTGAAAAGCTAGTTCTGCACTCAATTTAGCAAAGAGCCTTCTTGTCTTCCTAAACCACTGCTTAAAGAAAGGTTATTGAGAGGGTATTCAGTCAACAATAGTTCTGTCTCTTGGAATGTTGTAATGATTTTGCTCATCCATTACCCAGAGCAAGGATTAGCCTGAACTTAGGTATTTTTTTAAAAAAGATGTATCAGACATCAATAGCAGAGAAAACAAAATGAAATCCACAGTCTGATTTACCCTGTATGAAACTGTCACACATTCATTAAAGGACACCCTGACCTGAGAGTGACCTTGACATTTATAAACTCAGCTGAACTCATGAGGTAAGAGAGGAAAGTTAAATCTCTGTTGATCACATATTAAAAGGAAAACAGAGCGCATTCTCAGGCTGTATAAGGCACTACTGACAGCAAAACACAAAAACGCATTTCACCATTTGAAATATGATATGGAACACTTTGTTTTCCAAACCAGTTATATTTTACATATAAAATACTTGAAAATATGTAAAGGACTTGTTATAATTTAGGTAAGTATTACCTTGCATCTTGTTCTGTATAAACTAACTTAGTATGTTTCTGGTAAGTAAAAGTGGTCATGAACACATTCTGGCATTTAAGGTTCTTCTGAGTTGTGTAATACAGAACATCATTTGCAGCCCATTCTGGAGAAAAAGACAAATGCATATCAAATTCAGAACAGTGTATAATATTACTGAGAGAAAATGGGAATTCCATGGACACTGGACCCAGTGCTGAAAAAGGTGGGTTACAGCTGGCATGGAAGTGAGGACAGCACTTCTGCATCCTGTGGGGACTGAGGTAAGCACCAAAAGGTTTTTCCATGTTTTCTCTGAATACCACAGAACGAGAATCTCATAATGTATTGAAAAAAAAAGCAAAAAAACCCAGAGATCAATGCTGCAGGGCCCAGTAACAGGAAGCTCTTGACCCTGTGTGGGTTCTGGAGGTAACAAGAAAATAGGAGACATGTGGCTGTTTAAAACAGCAGAGAAACAGAGGTTTACAGGGAGTCAGCAAGATAATAAAGACATCATAAGCTCTGCACTGCTGCATGTGACTGCACACAAGCCATTTAGAGAAAAGAGATGATGCATGTGCCCCATGGGTACTGCTGAGATAAGAATTCTCCAGTTTTCTATGCTTGTGTATGTGTTCACCAACACAGAAAGGTATAAATACAGGAACCTTGTTATTCTGAAGTTATTCTGATTGATCCAGCCACATTCCTGCCATCTCTGCTGCTCCTACAGCCACCAGAATGATGTTTAACACATATGCTTTTAAAAGCTATTGTATGTTGTCTAATGCATAAATACTGATTTTCAGTACAAAACCCGAGGAATTAATAACATGAAAATAACACAAACACTTTGCTTTCTGAACAGCAACGTGGCTCCGAAGTGCACAGGCAGCTGAAGGTTCACTATGAAGACAAGCCTTTAGAGGGGAAATCCAAGTTCTTCTATAGCCTAGCCTATAGAAAAGGCAAGGTGCAAATTTTCAGGAACTTTTGTTTGTCTCCCTGCTGTTGTATATCACTCAATACCAGCACATAAACTTTGCAAGTGGTTATAGGACCTAATTCTCTTGCTCATGATTGAGGCACCTCTGTGCTGCATGATACTGCTGTACCTCACTCACACCTGACTTTACAGAATTTACCATTCTGATAGTCATCTTTTGTACCCTTATTATCTGTCACACCTATTTAGGCAACAGGATGTTGGTTTCTTAACTGTACTGATTCTTCTGGATCAACCTAGATGGATGTTCAAATCAAGTATAGTGTGAAATGTCATTGGTAAATTTCCATGTTTAGTTTTCAACAGGCATTATAATCTTCAGTGTGGAAACATAACACTAAATTCTTGCTACTCCTCATTTTTTTAACAAGGAAGTTTTACCTAGAGTTTTAATTTTTTGCCCTGTCCAGGCAAATTGCTTACTGCACTATATATACTTGATGACATCTAGCAATATAATCCAAAGTACAAGATGTGGAACACTGCATACATACTATTATACTCTTTAATATACTATAAAAGAATGATTTCCCATTCACTTCCATTTACCTCTGCTTCTTTTAACAGCAATGAAAAGCTCTGTAATCTATTCTGAAAGAACTGATTCAAGGCCTGGCTGACTTCACTGGGCTCTGAATTGTGACCCACATCCTGGATTCCAGTTGAAATTCCAGCCACTATTCACTAGTAGGTAGTACTTTCACACTTCTCAAGCAAAGCTAACTGCGCACAGCTACCAGTGACTTCAGTTGTAGCTGTAAGGGTTTATCAACTAGAACATTTCTCAAAAAGATCTTTATATGACAGTCATGTCACTGTATTTTTAATACAGCATATTGGATTCAATAGAAAAAATTATATGCACGACTGCTCTAACATGTATAAATGCTTTTAAATGAAGGAAAACTTGTATCCAGAAAGCAGTCCCTTTCATGCACTACAGATAACCTGTAATTGTGCAGTGCTAAAGAAATCATAAATAAGAAACAATTCAACATCTATAAGGATTAAATGTTGCCTTCATTTTTTTAAAAAAATATTATTTGTAAACAAAGAAAAATGTTATGTTGAAAGCTTGTGTGATCCACAGGATATTTATAAACAACTTACCAAAGCTAAATACACTTGGAATTACTTTTTCCACAACAGGAAAATTACCGAGTTTCATAATAATGCAGGTTGCCTCTTCAGAATTTTCACTTTTTAAGCTGATGGCCATGTAACTCTGATCTGGTGAAATTCTGATCCGTTGAATAAAAGCATCAGAAAAGCCAAGATCTTCAATACTGAATAAAATGTCAGCATTTCCTTCATCTACTACACAGAAAAAAGAGCAAAAAATCCTGTAATTAAGACACTGTCAAAATGAACAGTGATTGTTAACGTCTGTATTTAACAAATCTGCCCCCAATATTCACAAACATTCTACTGGAATTTATAAACACCAAATACCTGTCTTGCAAGATATTTGCAAATGCACTTTGTAAAAATAACAAAAAAATATAGTTCTAAGGAAAAAAGTCCTGTTATTACTAAAAATATTTCAAAAGTATAGATCTTGGCTTCTACTAAATGTATTAAATTTTAAAGCTCAGATAGCTAAAGCATGCTTGTTTTTAATAAATAAAACTAGAAATTCTTTCGTGCCCCCCCTCAGAAAAAAAAAAGCATGGATGTTCTTTTCCTTTTTTCAAAATGTTAAGTTAGGGCTCTGAAAAGAAGTGTCTTTTCTCTCCAGCAACTTGCCTTAGTATCAATATATACTATTCTCTAACTCTCCTCTAGATTCAGGATTCTAGAATTATTACTCTATTACAGAATTGTATAAAAGTGTTTTTAGCTAAGAAACAGACAAGTTAAGCATTAATGCAAGAAAAGAACACTAAGTGATACATGTGCACCTTTTTTAAGAATCCTACCATATTAGGAAGAGAAATCCCTTACCATCATCTGCTTTTGCATGAAATATGCAGCCATTCTCTTCAAAGTACACATTCTCTCCAAACCTCATCTGTTCAATACAAACAAACATATTTCAAGTCCAGCATACATTTAGACTATTTCCTTTGAATCCCTATATAGAGTCATTTTTCTATACAGCAGAATTGTAATGTACCAAATTGTAACAAATGACAACATATATTCCATACTGAAGAAGGAACTGCACACATCAGAAAGGTTTTTTTTTCAGTTAGGGTACTTAAGCTACCTCTACCTGCTCTAAATTTCACAGAAGGCTCAGATCATCTGCAACTGCTCTTGCAACTTAAAATGTCTTGTATTCTTTATGCAAAAGTCAGATGGTTATTTTATCTTTACTTGCTTTTGACCACGGAGAAATTAAGGTAAATCCAGTACCATAACAGGTATAAGCTGTTCTAAACACAAACTGCTAGTAGCCACAATTACTAAAATATTCAAAACTTCTGCTATAAAAAAAAGAGTAAACTAGCATTTTATAGCAGGAATGGCTTCACTGTCTTTTATTTGTAGTCAGTGCTGGGAAATGTTTGTATTGTTTGCCACTTACCCTTGGGCTTCTTGAATTGAGTGTATACATGTTGTGCAATTCTTCCAGTTTTTCTTTGATTCTCTTTGTCATAGCTTTGTATGTTGGTGAAATGTCATTCCAGTTTTCCTGCTCTGATTTCAGAAGCTTCTTGTGCAAGACGTCTGAAGTTACTATGGATGTATTTTGCTTCCTTTTGGAAGGGACTTTTGTTCCTTCCTGCTAAGCAAGTAAAGACAACAATGGCTACAAACCAACATCTGAATACACTGAGGCAGTATCTCCTGAGCCACAAGGCCAAAACCATCTTTGCATTATTACAAAAGTACAAGCCAATAAAAAGAAAAACTGCAGTTGGAGTATGTTTTATTGTAGCTTTTCTTGATCTTTTGGGGAGGCACTGTCAAGCATGCTTTACTTGACACATTTACTGAGGTCTTCTCTTCAAAATTTAGGGTACTATTAATATATGCTCTTAATTGATTATAAGTAAATATATTTGTTCCTGTTCTAGAACTAGGTTTTACTTTTTATGAAATTCTATTATTTTTCCTTCTTCACAGCTCTCAGAATTTCCTGTCTTTAGAGTGCAATTTCTCATTTCCTTTCCCAGACAACACCGCCCACACCTCTGTCCCTGTACCTAGGAGTCCTAGCAGCTTGCTCAGGTTCTTGCTCTACCTCCTTGGAAGTGTTAATATAAATGTTCATAAGGTGCAGAATGAAATGAAGCAGTGAACTGATATGGGTTCTGCAACAATTTTATCAGGAATAAGTTAAAGATCTGGTTTTCCATGAATGTGACACTACTGCTACCTCACTGCCAACAAAGCTGTCTTCTACTGTAAAAATGTTAAAAGTGTGTTAGAACTGCTAGAACAATTCTACTTCCTCTTGCATGCTCTGAAATCTCACTTGATCAAGTAGTAAGCTTCACAACATATATTACACTACACAACACTGTATAGATCGTACAAAGTAGCATTTTATAACATTCAGTGTATGATGTGAATGTGTCTAAGCCTAAAAAGCAGCCTATGCTTCATATCCCATCCTCACTTCCCATCAAGGACTGTTGGTTTGTTCCTAGTTTCTCTTCAGAAATGCATGAGAACCAAAACATGAATGTTTCAAGTAGACTCTGAAGGGAAACCATCTGCTCCAGTTACCAAACTCCCTATGAACATAATGCACATCACTGACGAGAGCTGAGAGTGTCTGTCACTGGTTCAGACCAATGCTTCCTCTCACCTGGCACAAGGCAAAGAAATTGTGAAGGCTCTTAGAGAAGCTCTGGAGCAACTGAGTGCTTGGTCAGGAGAAAGAAACTGCTGGATGCCAAAGTTGTACCACCTCACCCCAGCCCCTGGAAAAACTGTTGTAGAGAACACCAACTCCCAAACTAGATGCAAGCAAATAAAAACCTCATGGTGGCCATAAATGAATACTTAGGAAAGCATAAGAATGGGACAAGCCAGATTATTTTTCCCAAGGCGTATTCCTCCAGCCTTCAACAATTTTAGCTCAGGAATTTCCTGGCCTGAACATGGTTCCTGAATATTTAAAAAGTCTCTCATATATGTCATACATATATGTCATATATGTCTCCTCTTATACCTATGTAAAATTGTAGCATACGCAACTCATTTTGACAAGTTCCATGCTTTATGAATCTTCTGATGATTGCCCTCCTTTTGTTTTCAGCAGTTTCCATTGTATTCATTTGGAAATATTATATACAGCTCGTGGTCACAGTGTAGGGATATATTAAGAGTTACTGTACACCTCCCTGCCTGGGGAAAAAGCAGTAATTGAGAAAGGTTTTCAGGATAGCAGAGGATCTCAGTGACAACTGGTGTGCCAACATTGGCTCCAAAGCAAACAGGCACAGCCTTCTTCCAGGTGAAAACGATGTGTTTGTATCCTGGGACCAGTGTCACAGAGCATTATTTGTGTTAGTGAAGTGCCACTGAGTAAACTGAACCACACATTCTTGTCCATCCAGACCACCCATGTTCTCCTTGAAACGTTTGCTTACATTTGAGATACAGACTTAGGAACTCTTTACTTTATGGTAACAAATAAAAGAGTTACAACAAGACCAACTTTGTGTCACCTCTGAAGAAACACCGTCAATTTGAAACAATTTTAGGACAACCACACATCCATCTGAAAACATGTTTAGGATCAAATAAACCAAAACATAAATCTTTTTAAACAGTACTTATGTGCATAAATAAGTTTCCAGGGTGTCATACTGCAGTAAACTTTCATAATACCTTTAGCAAAATCTGTATTAGAAACAGAGACAGAAGACCTAAAATTATTTCAGTCTGTTTCCTGACTCTGTGGATGATACACTGCCATCCAATTACAGAATATTTATTTACAGAAATCAATGGAAATACCTTTTAATGTATGGCTTAGAACATGTGAGCACGACGATGAGATGTCAATATTTTATTTTAATATGATGGAAGCCACGACTTACTGGTCAACAGGGAAAAGTCAATTTTTTTTTGAGCCAGCTCACAGTCTGGTATCATCAGTTTGGACACTTTGCCTCTACACTAGCTGATCTCTCCCTGCAGTTTTCTCCTGACACTTTACCTAAGTCTGGAAGATACCAATTTTTTCCAAATTACTACAGCAGGAAAATCAACCAAAATGCAGCTTTATGTCAAAAGAGCATAGGAAAGCTGAACAATGGTACATGTCTTTGAACATAACCGATATCCTGAACTTTATCCCTCTGCTCCAAATTCTCTGGGAAAAATGTGTTTCTTCCACACATGAAAAGTATGAGTACGTCCCTCAACAGATGTGCCAAGGTGGTTGTGGATATTAAGTCTATACTTAAACAGCATACCTTGCAGGAAAAGAATCTGCATGGCAGGATGCTTCCAGGTGGTGCAGTCCTGTGGGCACATGTACTTTCTGAACAGTCCAGGATGTGGCATTTTTTGGGTTTAATTTCACTGTAAGGACACAGTGTTTGAGGAGGGTTATGCTTAGAGTAGTACTTGGCACTGAAGCGCAGCCCTTGGAGAAGATTTCGCAGTCCAGTGCAGCACATCCTAACCTTCATTTCTTGACAGCCAACCTGAAATTTCTGAAAAAACTGCCGATCATTTACACTGTGTGTGTGAAATATACATAACGTAAACCGCAGGCGTGAATATTCATATATACATACGAAATATACATAGCGTAAACGCCCTCTTTCAAAGAAATGCGATCGATTCACTACGTAAATCAAATGAGAAGAAAATATGTAAAACTTAATCTGTTTGTTAACAACTGGTACCCACATTTTAACCTGCACATTCCTGGCGGCCCAAACTTTAACTCCAGTGAAACTATGAGGAGAAGGGGAGGTGCAACCGTGCACGTCCAAACGCTGAAGAACAAAACACTGGCAAAATCTGGAAAAGTCATGCCCCCGCTCCCCCATCATCTAACATCAAACCCACGCTCTCTCCCGAGGGTTCCTCGGCAGCAGGAGCTGAATCCCGTTCGCAGGAGCACCACGTGTCCCGCCGGGGCCGGCGCAGCCCCGCTCCCCGCCAGCGCTGCCCCTCCGCCCGCGGCCCGCGCAAGGACTCGCCCTGGCGCTGCCGCCGCTCCTGCCGCTCCTCCCGCTGCCGCCGCGCCGGGACTGCCCGGCATGAGATGCCCGCAACCAAGATGGCGGCGGGGCGCTTCAGCAGCCGCTGCGGGCGAGCGCCGCTGATGTCAGCGCCGGGACGCGGAGCCACGGCGGGCGGCCGGGCACGGTCCCTGGCCCGGCTTTCCCTGTTGGCTGCCGTGCCACACCCAGTCCCGTCCCCGGGCGCGGAGGCCACGGGCGACTTGCACTGAGGCGCGCCCCCGCCGTGCCGGGCCTGAAGAACACCGCACTCCTCGGCCGCCGAGAGTAGCTCGGCGCTGCCCTTAACAAAGATGGCCGCGCCCCTCCTCCCGCTCCATCCCTAGCCCGGCCGGTCCCGCAGCCTCTGGATGCTCAGCGGCGTTTCCCCGCCGCCCAAGGCAGCGC
>VZTE01003003.1:633538-783275 GCA_013397775.1 Eulacestoma nigropectus
AGCGCCGGGTCTCTCCCTGTTCCCTCTGGCCGGGTTGTGCCCCCGGGGGGGGTGCGGAGCGCTGCCCGCACCCGTGACAGGCGGATTGCGAGCAATACTATGGTGGGTCATGTAAAGGGGCTTGCAGCACTCTTCCTGGAAAAAAATGATAAAAATATATAAGTGTATATACGCACCCATCGCTCTCTAAAGAGAGAGGGAGTGGAGGGGCAGGCACTGATCCCGTCACTCTCGTGACCCGTGACAGGACTTGAGGGAATGGCCTGAAGTAGTGTCAGGGAAGGTTTAGGATGTTTATTAGAAAAAGGTTTTTCACCCAGAGGGTGACTTGACACTAGAACAGGCTCCCCAAGGAAGTGGTCACAGCACCAAACCTGACGGAGTTGAAGCGTTTGGGCAATACTGTCAGGCACATGGTGTGACTCCTGCAGTGCCCTGTGCAGGGCCAGGAGTTGGACTCGGTGGTCGTGGTGGGTCCCTTCCAACTCAGCTTATTCTGTGGTTTTATGATTCTAAAATGTGCCTTCAGGAGATCCCCAAAACTGCCCGTGGCGCCTGTTAAGGAAGGAGGACCAGCATCGCATTGACACCCCACAGCCTGAGGGCACTTTGGGATTTTCAGGCCATAATTTGACACCTTCCATCGGTGCTGTTGGGGCTGGTTGTCACAGCTGCCACACCTCATTCCTACCCTTTGCTACCTGCCCCCCAGACTGCCTTTCCTGGGCAGCTGGGGCAAGACCCTGCTCACCTGGCTTGAAAACTGCGTTTTGCTGAGGGGCTGTGCCTGGAGGAGGGTGAGGAGGAAGAAGGAGCAAGCAGTGACACCTGTGCTGTGGTGAACAGCGTCTTCTCAGCTGCAGCCTTCCACACTGTTTTAGACCCTTTTGGAGCAGTTCGAGATTGGAAAGGATTCCTCTGCAGATGAGCGCAGGCATAAAGGTTTAAAAACCCTAGTCTGTTTCATTGTTTGTTATTGTTATGGGATGTGAAATTTACAGCCCTAACTCGAGTATTTGGTTCTGTGCAGATGGACATCTGGAGCTGCCTATGGACAGCTGTCCCTGAGAGGGCGGAGAGGTGGCACTGGGTCTGTGGTGGCAGCTGGGTTGGAAGGGGCAGCTGGCTGCAGCTGGGTCACAGAGTGGGAGGCCTGAGGATATCAATATTGCACTTTGTGTGTGCTTTTCTTTCTAAATTTGCCAGTCCTGTTCAACAGGACCAATGTCTGTTTCCAAAGCAGGAAATGTCAAAGTTACTGATAGGAATATCAGGTTTGTCTTTGTAGGTTTCTGTTCTAGCAGACTGTGTAAGCTGCACTCTGTGGCTATACTAGCTCTTATTTCTTCTCAACATATACTGTGTTTGGCATATTCCTGTGTCTTAAAATCATAAGGAGCTTTTCATGACAATAGAATGGGGTTATGGAAGAGTGCATGTAGGTATCTGGGGAGAAAGCTTCTGTTCCTTTCTCAAACTACATGTATCTGTGACCTTTTCCTCTACAGATTCCCTTAGTTTTTCCTTGTTCTTCAGCTTTTCTGTTGATTTTTGTATGGTACGATGAGCAAGGATCAATTTAATCTTACTGGTACATCTGAAGTAAAAATCAGTTCTGTGCTTTTTGCTACAGTGGTGCTCAGATCTGTCTATGGATTGGAAGACGGTATCAACCTCCCTTTAAATCCACTTTTAAAGGAGCACTGTCAAAGTGTTTCTTACAGTGCTTTTAAAAGCGCTTTTCATACTGCTTATAATAATGCCTTACGTGAAATCAGTTCTGTGGTGTGTTTATATATTGAATTTGCTTTCATTCAGTGCACACACAAATTGATTTACTATGGTAAGGATGCTTGAGTGCATGCTCGCTGATTTAATTAAGAAAAAAAAGCCCTTTTATGAGGTATCCTATGAAGCTAGAATAAAGAACCAGGGGTTTGCATAATTACCTGTGTGTTCTTTATCAATGAAATGTTTTATGTATATACTGAGTTTGAAGTTCAGCAATATTTTTAAGCTTCACCTGTCAGAATCAAGAAAAGTATTTTTTGCATTTAAAAAAGTGCTGAGGGAAGTTACCCATTTAGCGTGCATTTGTAAATGACTGGAGTAAGTTTTCTAAGGCTGTGTTTTGATCTCTGGCAGCCTCTGTGCTGATGGCATTATCCAGTCCATAGTTTTCAGCAGGGAAGTTGGAGAAATAGGCATGCATTAGGCTCCTCCCTGTATGTACATGAACTCTATAAGCTTTGTATGTTTATCCTGCCTGTTACCTTCCTCTTGCTCTTCTCACACAAGTCTCAGAATCACTGATTATGCTGAGCAGGAAAGGACCCACAAGGATCATCAAGTTCAACTCCTGACGCTGCACAGGACCATCCCCAAGAGTCACACCACATGCCTGAGAGTATCTTGCTCACCTGCTAATGTACTTTAACTTCCAGAATTGAAACATAAAAGCTAAACTGAGGACAGGCCAATGACTTTTTTTTTTTCCTGAACAGAAGCACTTCTAAAACAATTTTTCATCTCTTCCTGCTCCTCTCTGTGAAGGGAGCCTGTGCTCCAGATCTTTTTCCATATTTTTGTTAGTCTTGAGTTTGTAAATTGTTTACGGTAGGATAAAACAATTTGGTAAATAAATAATTTGTAGAAATAAATGCTATAGTCCTATGGATGATGTTTAGAGTGCAGTTACAGATTATGTTCTAGCTGGTGTAGAAACTTTCTTGCACGTACAAAATAGCATGTTGCAGTCACTGCGAGAGAACTGGCAGAGGTTTTTAGACCATGAGCTGTTACTGAATTTGGCTCTTAGTGCACCTAGGCCTAACACAAGGATAGACACAGTTAAATACAGGGAATTTCAGGTGGCTGCCTTTCTCTATGTGGTTTGCAGTAGATTCTTTTTTGGTGAGGCTTTTTTTTAAGAGATATCAACCAGTTTCAGGTTTTATAAGGAGTCCTAAACATGGTCCTAATACTGTGACTAAATACCAAGGGTGTTGCAATTGAGATCTGTAGTAATATTTTACCAGAATCTTTGTAGAAGAGGAGACTGTTTGGTGATGAGTTAAGATAGGTTTGTCACCTTTTGTTTTTAGCAGTGGGTTATTCTGTAGCAGCAACATATCTTTGTAGCTTGTTTAACATAACTGTGATCCTTTTAAGAACAGACTTGAGGAAAAAAACCCCTTTTGATCCTTATGTAAAAAATACAGAGTTAGATATACATAATGTAACACACTCTCCCTTTGTGCTGTTTTTTCAGTTATACTTAGGGTTTTAAAAGATTTGACCTGCTGTTGTAATTTTCAGATCTTAGACTACTTGATTTTTGTTCGAGGCTGTGGGAGAAATGTTCTTTTGAGTATTCAAATGCTCATGAGATTTTCTGCTAACCCAGAGAGTGAATTTTACAGAGTGGCTATAAGACGTCTCTGTGCAACAAAAACTGAAAATAGAAAAGCGTTGTCGCTGCTGTATTTTTTTTCCTGTTAGTAATGGCTTGCTATTGCTTTAAAGAAGTCCCCAGACAACACACTTTTCTGAAATTAGGTCTTGCTGCTTTTCTTTAGTTGTCAAGATAGTCCATTTTGTTTTCAGGCACACAGCTATTACCTGAAGGTCTTAATTTTGCTGATCTTTTAATTTTGTTCTCCTGCTCGGATATTTTTGCGTTTTCCTTCATGTGTGTATTTGTCTCACGTGTTACAGAAGTAGTGTGGACAGCACCCAGACATTTCTAATACTTTATGGAAAATGCCTGTGCCTTTCATATGCTGAGACCTGCCAACGAAAATAGCTCCAAAAGCAGTAAGCCTGATGCCTCAGACCTGCTGTTAGAAACCAACAGTGTAAAAATACAATTGTTCTGCTCACATATGTAGCACTTCCAAATATCCTGCAAAATAATAAGTCATGGCCCCAGATTGTAAGGCTGTTAAACACGAGTGCATTTTCAGTTAAAGCATGTCAACACAGGTTGGGTACAGCAAAAAAAAATCACTGACCTGTTATTTTTTTTGTACACATCCTGTATGCAAAGCTTCTATTTCAAGTTTTGTAATTCTGGAGAGCTGTTTCTCATTTGATTTATCTCTAGTTGGCAAAAACTTGTAAATTGCAGTGCTGTCCTACTCAATGGAGCTATTCCTTGTACCTCTATCAGTTTATAGTGATGAGTTTATTTTCTGCTCTGGGTTTTTTTTATCCATCACTGGGGGCTGCATATGTACCTTAATTTTAAAAATGCAATGGCAATTATTTATGTATTCTCTCCAATGTTAGGAGAAAGAAGTTAAATCCAATACACCTGTCCTTCCACATCACTGCCCTAAGGAATAAGTCTTTTTGTGTGGTAGGGAAATGCTGGCTGTCTTCTGAGCAATGGCACAGCTCAAACCAGCTGAGTGCTGGGTTTTCCTGCACAGAAGGGTTGATACCTCACTCCCTGAGGATGGTTGAGTGGAGCAGACTATGCAGGACAGAGAGCCCGCTTTTTCACTTTCCTGAACAAGTGTTTTAATCATTTAAGGAATGCAAATGACATTCTGTCTCTGTCACTGCCTTGAATTCTTCAGTCTCTTAGTACTGAAGTTGGTGCTGTCAAAGTGTTTTAAGGCTCACCTGAAGTCTGGCTCATGTCCCTTTATGGGGGCCTGGGGAATTCACAGTTGCAGCATCTGAAAGTCTGGGGCCTGGGACAGGTAGCAATTTTCTTGGGCAACTTAGGCAGCATCTCTGCAAGTGTGCAGCAGAAGACTTGTAGGCTAGGAAGGAATACACGGCAGTGTGCCAGGGGAACACACAGCACTCAGGCACGTGAAGATCATGTTTTGGGTTTGTCATTTAAATTCTACAAAAGATACCCTTGTTGTTGTTGTTGGGTTCCCCCCCCCTCTACAGGGACAGTGAGTGGCACAGAAATTACTTGGGGAGGGCACTGCTTGGGCTGTGAAACTTGGTAAAATGAGAGGATAGGGGAGAACCCAGTTTGCCCCTTTAATTTTTGCATGGGTTTGCTGGAGCCTGAGTTAAAAAAGCAACTTTGTGTACTTCTGAGCACAGTACGTTTGCTTTACAGTTACTGAGACAAAATGCATAACTTGTTCTCTTGACCCCTGCCATCAATACCACTGTATTTTGTTCAGGCCTGACATACTTGGTTGTTCATAACTACTAGCTGATAGCATAGCCTTTATGGTTTGCCTCTTCATTTAAATGGGCGGGGGTTTGTTCTTTTCTTGGAAGTTTTATTGTTAATGTTTACTTTGTTCTTCATTTCAAAGGTTCTGAGGAAAAAGCACTTGAAAGATGTGCATCTCCAGCAAGTATCTGTAAGAAGGTTTGCATCGTTCAATCTTTTTTTGATAGAAGACCAGAATACAGAAGAGGAAACTGGGACCTGGATTCAGTATAGAAGCATCTTTTATCCCAAGTACAGTGTCTCCTTAAGGTAACCAAAATTTAAGTCCTTTCTAAGATCTTGAATGAGCCTCAAATATAAAACTCATTAGTCATTCTTCCAGTGTTCTGTGTAACCAGGGCATAGTTCACAAATAAACTGGTAAATGTTATTTTAATTTATTTGTTACAGTAAGCAGCCTGTCTGACTCTTTTTTCTGGTACATTTCACTGAAGTGGCAGAGCTTGACTGAAAAGACTGATGCTTGTAGCTAAAACAGAATGCAAATAGGAGCATTTATTTTATATTTTAATAGCTTTCTGTTTTGACATTCTTCAGCTATAAATAAGATATAAAAAAACCTGAACACAGTTATTTGTAGTCTTAATAAAAATTTTGATGACATGATGTTATTAATAATGTTCTAAAAGGGTTTTGGTAATGATCTGTATTTTATTTAGTTTTCTTCTTAGTGGTTCTTGTAAAACTCAATCATAATTTGGAAGCCAGTTTTCAAAACAAAAGAATAAAAAAATTTCCTCTTCCTACAAAATAATACATACTTAATGAAGTAATCTGTTTTATCTTAGGGCAGGTCATTTGTATGAAAAAAATTGATAATAAAAAAGTCCATGCACACACAAACCGACCCAGAGAAACCTGACTTCCCCCCACCAAAACCCTCTGAAGGAATGCAAGTGAATTTGCATTAGCTTTGTTTATAACATCCATTTGTTGCTATGTTTGTGGGATTTTGTTTTTGCTTTTCTTTTCCTTTCTCTTGCTTTGGTCTTCTTTTCCATGTTCTGTTTTCTGTGTGTGTGTCTACTATACTTGGTTTGCCTCAGCAGGTTTGCAACAGTAACTTAAGAATCCCTGAATTGATACTTGTTCTGCGGCTTCTGCTTAGCTCTGTGAAGGTGGAGGATTTTGCATTCTCTGCACAGTGAAAGATGTTCTGGAGAGCCCAAATCAAAAAGTGCATTTTTGTTTAGCTGGGACTTTAAATTAAAGTCAATCTTAGAAATTAGTATCTAACACAAACAAGTGACCATCATTAAACTGCGAAAATTTTGCAAGGTTTTAAAATGAACCAATGAGAAAAAACCAAACCGAACTAAAGGAACCCCACAACACTGCATGCAGATCATTTTAAATTTGCATCTGGATGTAAAATCAAGAACAAAATTCTTTAGAGCTTTATAAAGTCTTAATTTTCCATTTTTCCAAGCTTACACTCATTGATGTTAAAAGGGTTCAAAAGGAAATTTTTCCATTGGAAAACTGTGATTTGTAATAGAA
This sequence comes from Eulacestoma nigropectus, assembly GCA_013397775.1. NCBI lineage: Eukaryota > Metazoa > Chordata > Aves > Passeriformes > Eulacestoma > Eulacestoma nigropectus. The sequence goes on from VZTE01003003.1 coordinate 640,248, forward strand.
GTAGGTGCAGTGTTTTTCCATGTATAGACTTTTCCTCTAAACTACCAGTGAATGCTGTGGACTAATTCAAACACTGACAGTCTACATAATGCCTTTGTGCAGTGTCCCTATTCCTTGTTTCTAGGTCTTCAGAGGCACATTGGGCACAGGAAACACAAGGTATCTAGGTAAAATTTGGGCTGAACAAGGCTGCAGTCCCTTACAGTGCAGCCCTGAACTCTAATTCACTGCTGTGGCTTACAGCACTCGCTGTCACTTACTAGATTTACTTGTTCTGGAGTTTTAAGGTGAGAGATGAGCTAAGGTTCACCTGTGCTGGCAGTACAAAAGCCAAGGGAATGTCAGACTGATCCTGCTCTGACATTTAATAGTTGTGTACTTCTATTTCCACCACTTTCTATGTCATCATTTTATATGGTATTATTTGCCAAATAGTTTCACTGATAATAGGACACAGCTCAACTATAGCCTATGAACAAACATGTCTGTTTATGCATTATTTTATTGTGTTTCTTTAATCTTGTTCAGTGGAAATGTATGGTTTCTGTGCTGAAGCAGGCTCACACTGCCTTTCAAAAATTGGGTATTGAGGAGAATAGGGACATTGTCTTCTGGGAGGGATATTTATTTTATGTTTTCCCTGCATTTTGTTCCTTTCTAAAAGATATTCAGTGACCTCTAAAAATGGTAATCACTGATCATTTTAGGGATAATGATCGGAACTTGCTTAGTCTTACACTTCTATATTAAAATGTTTTCTCCACACTGAGGCAGTGACAATAGATAGAGTATACTTACTATTTCAGATTATTGTAGGAGGTGAAACAGGGAAGGAGAAAATACTGTGTTTTTTGCCAGGAACAAAGTATAAATAGACTGCAACAGAATCAACTTTACCATGAGTCCGTGTTCAATGAAGTTTCTTCCCTGTTTTTGCAGAAGCAGTAATTTAGGGGATAAGCATAACAGTTTAATGTACATAGCAGAGCAACAGTTCTTGCTGAAATTTACGTATCTAGAAGGTAAGAAATCTTGGAGTAGGCATTCCTGGATCTTTGAGAACTGACCATGTGTTGGAAACTTAAGGATTCTCTGTATGTCTGACAGTCTCTGCTTGGTTTTTCTCCGTCCACTGGCAAAATATTATTTATAATAATATTAAACAGCAGAAACAATTTTAGCAAGTTAATAAGAGCATATTATTAGCAATAACTTCAGTCAGGTAAATCCAGAACAGCATGCTTGAATAGGAGAGCCTTTTTATATCTTTTTATCAGGAAAAATAAAATGTTGCTATGGCCCCTCTAAAATCTTGACAAAAGTGCTTTTGAATTTTCATCTACATTTGTTTTCTTTCTGCATTAACATCTTCTTGGAAAAGCTCATTGCATATGTTCGATGTTAAGAGGGTTGTCAGCTAATATCTTGACAAGACTAAATACTTAAGAAAGTTCATAAGGTTGTTAGTGGCTTTTGGCAAGGAGTATAAAGGTCAAGCTATATCAGTTCAAGGGCTATCAAAACTGATCAAATTGTATATTCAGATATGCTATGACCTAGCTGGAATTACTGCTCCAGAGGGGCTTGGGACCAGTTTGTCAGGCAAATAGAAGCTTTTGTAGGAACCACCAGTCATGTGCATGCTTTTCTGAATTTTGTTGGTTTTGCTGTTTCTCTAACTAAACCCAGGCTGCTTTCACATCTCGGAAAGAAGAGCTTACGCCATGTTTTTCCGTCACTAGTTATTTTTTTGCACCATTCTTAATAACAAATCTTCCAAAGCAGAAAGTCAGAAGCCCCAGTATAAGGCAGTTTTCAGCTTAAAAAATTTAAGGTGAGTTTAGGTGCCATTTTGAATAGATGATTGAAGTGAAACATCAGTGACTTATTTAAAAAATCCTCGTAACTCTTCTGGTTAAACAGTGATCTCCAGTGTGCTTAATGACATGTAGATTCATAACACTGGAAAGTGGTCTCTTGAGCTTTGTATAGTTACTAAGTTGCTTCACAGTAGCTCTGGAGTATCAAAAGGAGTGTCTGATGAGTGTGGGATTTTGTTAGCAGTGAAAGGTGTGTCAAAATGAAATTTCTTGTGTTAGAATCCAAAACCTCATTTGATTAGTGTAGTCTCATCTGGATTTATATTGTATTTGATGTTCCTACACACTGCATCCTTGTCTTGATGATGTTAATTGAGCTTTAGCTTTCCTGACTTGAACCCTGGATGCTCAGACAATTTCTGTGCATTACTTACAGGCTACTTGACTTTGCTTCCACACTCTGTAGGTTTCTTTTTCGTGTTTGAATTTGTCCAGGATCGTCTTGTTCATCCATGCAGGCCTCCTGGCTTTCTTGTCTGACTTCCTCTTGGTCAGGATGCATCGCTCCAGAGGTGCTCCTTGGATATTAACCAGATTTCTTGGGCCCCTCTTCCCTCCAGGTCTTTATCCCATTGTATTCTGCCAAACAGATCTCTGAAGAGGCCAGAGTCCGCTCTCCAGAAGTCCAGGGTAGCAAGCTTGTTGTGCACCCTTCTTGCTGCACTGAGTAGCTCAAACTCCACCATTTCGTGGTCATGGCTGCCAAGGCTTCCTTAGACATTCATATTTCCCACCAGCCCCTCCTTGTTGGAGAGAACAAGGTCCAGCATAGCACCTCTCTTTGTCGGTTCTTCTTGAAAAAAGAAGAATTTCAGGAACCTCCAGGATTTTTTATGCCCTGGTGTGTTGTCCCTTCAGCAGATATCAGGGTGATTGAAGCTCCCCACGAGGACCAGGGCTTGTGCATGCAAGGCTGCTCCTCTCTCTGTCTGTAGAGGCTTCATCTACTTGGTCGTCCAGTAGCAAACCCCCACTATAATGTCACCAGTCCCTGCCCTCCCTTTAATCCTGACCCGTAAGCTCTCTCTTGGCTCCTCGTCCATCCCCAGGGGGAGCTCCAAGCACTCCAGCTTGACATAGACAGCACCGTTGTTTCCACATCTCTCCTGTGTTTTTATTCATAGAACTTTCAGGTGTATTTGTTAGCCATTTTCAAGTTCTATTTAACTCTGGCAATATTTCACTTTGCTGTTAAAATATTATGCATGTGCTGAATATGTATTTTTTTAGGGATAGGAAGATATATAGTAAGTAAATACAACTAGTTAAAAATATTTATTTAACACTGCCTTTCTAAATCCTTCTATTCTTAGTCAGGAGTGTGCTTTTAAATTTGAATTTTGTATTAATATTTTTAGCAATGAAGTGATTATAGATCATAAAGATGCAGTGTCTCACTGTGGAGATGGTGCCTGCCTTTTAGACAGGAATATTATTCTTTTATTTGAGTTAAAAAAGGAGAAATCAATATCTTCAAATTTTGTATTTCAGGATATGGATTTGCTTTTAAATGGTAGGCTCATTTAAGAAAACAGTGAAGAAATAAGTTATTTCTGTGGTAAAATATTTTCCATTGATCAGTCATTTGCTGTTTCAAATACTGAAGTGCAGAACTGAAAAGAACAATGTCAGCAGTTTACAGGAAGGGTTAAATCTTTGTAAAAGGTGTTAAGTGTACTGTGCAAGATGTCATGTCTTTATTCTGAATATGAATGAACCTTTAGATAAAAATATGACAGAAACTATTAGATTATTCTAGATCTGTGGTTTAGAAATGAGGGGCATGCACAGACATTACTTGTCTGTGGCAAGTAGTGTGTTAGAAGATGATATAGGACTGAATTCCACTGGCGATTCCTCTTGGATGTTTCTGCTAATAATGTTTTCAATTTTTAATGGCTTTTGATTTTAGGGATAGAGATCAAAAAAGTGAAGGGAAACGGATTTCAAGGAATATTGCCTACTTCTTATGGACAATTTACGTGGATATGACAAATTGCTTTCTTCGTTTATTGCATGCTAAGAGACAGTGTGTGAATTTAGCAGCATAAAGGGTTGGCCCCAGGAGCTGGAAGTGGAGGATAGAGATGAAAAGTGATTTGGCAACATACTTCTTTTATTCACTGATCAATCTGTGACTGTTCCATCATATTGCCCAAGAAGTGTGTATTTGTAAAGAAGAATTGTAGTCAAAGAAACTTTGTTTTGGTTTCTTGCCATATTAAGCTGTGATCTAGAACTGGAGTGAAAGAGGACTTGACTTGTTTTGCTGTACTCTGGCCCAGAAAGAGCATCTGATCAGATAGCAACGTTTGCAGGTAACTCTGAGGTTCTTTGTGGGCCACAGTGACAACTGATGGTGATATTCACCAAAGCTTTTTGTAAAGTACCCTTAGCAGAAACATTTTACCGTTATCCCATCTTTCGTTTTTCACAAATTTTCCTTTAGTTTGTATGTAGGTTAATAGTGTGTGGTGATTGTGTTGTGTTTGGTTTTTTCCTTTTTGCTATTACGTGGAATGTATTCTATCTTAATTTTTGTAGGTTTTTTAAGTGTATACAGGCATGTACTTATTTGTATTATTTTTTGTCACTCAGTTTAAGAATAAAATAAAAGCAAAGAAGGAACTTACTTTTGTTTCATTATGGCTTATGAAAAGCATACCTTAATAGGGACCTACTGAAGGATTTTTTTTTTGGTATTATCCATACCTATTTTTATACACATGTAAAAGTCTGCCATTTGTCTTGCCTGATTGGTCTCACTCTCTCTGACTTCATCCGAAGTTGATTTATTTGTAGTCCAGAGTAAGGAATTCTGCTTTGCTTTGTATCAGGAGAAACATGAGTTGAATTTGTTTATTGTTCATAGATTTGTCTTCTATTACTCACTGCCTCAGCCACAGAAATTTTTGTGTATTGTACCTTGAAGACTTCTTATAAGAACACTATGAACCAGATTAACCATGCCAGCCTGAAATCCACTTTTTCTATGATGCTTACTTGTGCTCATTTGAAGTACTTTGTTGATCTCAGCAATCAGAGCTTTGAACTTCATTGAAGTTCTTTGAACTGTGTGACATCCATGACATGTTCTAAAGCACTGAATACTAATGTTCTTCTGTATTTTGAGATATCTGTAGATATTTATGGGAATTTAAGGGCTGGGGTTTAATCCCAAGCTTCTGTGATTCCTTTTCTTGACTTTCATAATTCAGTGCACGTGACACTTAAGACTCTTCTGTGTTTGTCAGCTGCACTGTGGAAAGCTGTGATTGTGACAGGCATTCATGGAAACTAGATGTGATGTATCTTGGCAGTTTTCTCTGGGTTTGGTGATGGAGGAGCAGCTGATGGGATGGGTCAGTGAAGCACCAGCTGTTCCGGAGCTGCTAAGGATGTATGTGCAGAGCAGTGGATCCCAAACTAGAAGCTCTATTTTTTTAGGTGCAGGACTGAGTAGCACAGTATTTGTGGCAGAATTTGAGGTTAGAGATTACCTGTGTTTACATGTGCATGTAACTTTTATTCTGTGAGTAAGGCCTGTGATGGAAAAGAGTCAGGGAATAGTGGGTGCAGAGTTTTTCTGCAGGCTCCACGAGTACAGATCTCCAAATGGAGAAACATGGCTATTGCTGTTTGGAAGTGTGTTTTCCTGAGCTCTCCCTTTCACAAGTATATCAGCTGTTGGCATGTTGCTTTCCTCAGTCCTAAAACTTGTCTGTAATAAGAGATTATGCTCAATTCCTCAATTTTGATTTCCACAAATTTTAAGCAGTTTTGGCCAGTGCTGCAGTTTTATCATTTCACCTTTTTGTGTTTGCCTACCTTTTGACCCTTACGTATGTAAATTATATTATTTTCTAGACCGGAACACTTCACTTACTTCTGTATCTCTTTCTTCATTCTGTTGAACTCCTAGTACTAGATTATTAAATTTTTCATCCTTACCTTTGTTTGCTTCACTTGGAGAGTTACATGATAACCTTTAGATATGAACTATGTACATAAAGAAATTGAGGGGGAGGGAAAAAGAAACCAAAACATGTTATCCCAAGACTACCCAGCATGCCAACAGAGATTAAAATATTTCTTTACTTCCTCAGCATCTCCCTCCCCCCATCTTACATTCATTTAGAGATGAGACAGTCACAGCTTTTCGAGAGCCCCCAAGAGCCCCAGACATATGCAGAGTTACAGAGTTTGTAGGGTGCTGAGGAGCCAGCAGAGGAGAGTTTAAAGTGCAGCTCTGTGGTTGGCAGAACTACCAATCCTATCTCCTTTCTTGTCACTTTCCTTGCACTAACTCTGTTGCATCAGTTGTCCAATTGGATAGAAAACAAACTTGCAAAAAAGCAGTATATTAAAAATCCACCTTATCCATCAGCATTCTTGTAGACTTCCACTGCCAAGAAGGAATGTAATTTTGGTTTGTTTTTATGTAGCTGGGAGAAGAGCATTAATGTCCAGTTGAATCTTTTGTAACATCTCTCATATATTTCTTTGTCCCTGCTGATGCACTCAGTTCAGTTTGTTAACTTGATTTCCATTTGATTTTAATTTTTTAAGAATTTGTATAGTTGCTGCTTGGTGCATCTCAAAATTTAACATATTAATGTTTCTTTATTTAATGCTTATGCTTATCAGAAACTATAAATAGTGGGTTTTTCACAATAAATATACAATTTCATGTTTGCAAAAAGATTGATTTTTTTTTTTTTTTTTTGGTTCCGTTCTTAAAGCAATCTTCCTTCAGGAAAGAACAGCTGAGAGAATGAGAACTAATTTTGTAGGTGCTAAAATTCTTGGATTTATTGCGGTTTTTTCAGTGTTTCAAATCAGTGTGTTCCCAAACAGCCTTATAAGATATGTTTCAAACATTATTAAAGCCCTTTCTAGATTTTCTTCAATGCATTTGTGAAACAGCTATGTAATCTGATTGTTGTAAAGTGTAAGACTAATATTTTGTTCATTTTGGGCTTAGATTAGTTTGGAATATTTAAAACAAGATTAGATGGTTTTTTATGTGTGCGTCGCTGCACATTTAAAGGAAAATCTTAGGTAAATTTTATTCAATTTTGGTGCTTATTCTTTCTGCTGCTGTCAGTGTTTTGCTCACTGCGTTCTAAAATTTGCAGTTGGTGTATGAAATTTAGGTAATGAATTTATTATCCCCACTTTTGAATGTTTATTTCACATGGGTTATGCAAATGTAGAACCAAAGAAAATGCAATTCACTGAACACATTAATCAGTTTCATCATACGCATTAATTTAAGTGTTCTTGATTTTGTGGGAGAAAATAGGAAGAGAAAAATAGGGAGAAAACAGCTGCTGTTCAAAAATACTCTTTGAGTTTTCTTTCAAAGAAATTGCTTTACCGAAGTTCCTCCTTTCCTCTATGTGACTTCCACAACTAAATAAAAATTTATGTTTCTTGGAAACGTTTTCCTCTTGATAGAAGTTTCTGAGAAACACATTCCTCCTGATTCATGGATTTCAGTGCTGGGACTTTGGTGATTGTCCCCTTGTTTTCCCCCTGGTGGCTACAGTAATACCTGCTTTCTACTTCACTGTGAAAGGGGGTGGTGAGAAGTGAATGCATACAGTAAATCTCTTTTTTGAAGGTGGGGATTTTTTTGATGGTTTATGTGTCAGTAAAGTCACTATGTTTTCTTCCAGATTTCACAGTGGCCTCTTGAATGTTAAAGATGTTCTTACAAGTTTTGACAACACGGGGAATGTCTGTAAGTCACTGTTTGTTTAAATACAGTACTGTTGATGTAAGTCTAACTGTACCAATATAAAACATGTCTGTATGAGCACTCAGTAAATTCCATTTAGCTGGGAAATTCCATTACTGTGGTCAGAGGTACCGTAGTATTACAGTTTTATGTAGCACAGTTGTTTGTGTTGGATACACCCTTAAGTCCTCCCAGTGCAGGCTATTTTTGGTTCTGTGGCTATGGTGGGAACATGAGAGCAACTGGACTGGATTGAACAAAACATTAGTTTAGCCCATTGATTTGTGTTGGCCAGTGGCCAGCAGTGGCTGTGTGAGGAATAGCGGTGCAGGGACATAGGAAGCAATCAGGGATACTTCTAGCTTGAAGAGGACAAACTTAAACCACAGAAACATAAAAGAAAGCACTCAGTCAAGTTGTGAAATTCCTCCCTACAGAATGGTTTGGATCCTAAAACATGAAACAAATTCAAAAAGCAAAGGGGAAAAAATTGTGCAAGAAAAATTCATTGTGGTTATTAAATATAAAGCCATCACTTATGGCTTAGGAAGTGCTGGGTGTTAGGAGAGTTCATGGGGCAGCAGGATGATATGTTTGTCCTGATCTTTCACTCTTGTCTAAGCATCAGTTACTGGCTGCATTAACCTGAGGCAAGATGAGCTCTAAGTGGGCCATCAATGTCTGACCCAGTATGGCTCTGCTTCAGTATACTTATTAATAAAATTATCTATGCTATTAGTGGACTTGAATTACAGAATTGTGGTAGACCATGGAAACAGAGCTGAACAAAAATATTGAAACATTTTTTATGTGATGAGTAATTACTATTATATAATTAGCATTCAGAGATACACATGTAATTCTTGTGTGGTGATTCTGCCTTGTCTTTCAGGTTGGTTGGTTTGTTTTCAAACAAGCAAACTGATAGTATGAAGTTGGTAAAGTTTGCCAGATGTTCAAGAAATATGCACATATTTTCTCCTCCTTATCAAGCCAATGATATAGAAACTGTTCTGATATATACGTGTTTTATCTCAAAATTCCAGTCTTAGTATTCCAAAGCTATGTTTCAATAAACATTAGCTCATTATATAACAGCTTGAGCATTTATTTTAAACAGCAGAGAAAATACTTTCTCTGTGTGTGTGTGGGTATGTGTCTGAAAGTGCTTCAGGTAATGAATCAGGACAGTGTAATATGGTAACATGATTTCTTGCTCTTTGTTCTTTGTGTGGGTACTGAGATTGTGCTCCGTCTACACAGATTTTCTTGTTAACACAAATCATTTACTCTCCTAAAGCTTTCATATGCTTTCCTATTGATAGATGTGCTGTCAGCTCTTCTGTTAACTTTTTACAGTGTTTCAGCTGCTTTTTTATTGATTGCAGATGGTAGAACAAGACTTACCCTCTAACAGGCACACCACCAGTGCTAACACAGGAGTAATATGACATTTGTAGTTCTTCTCACTGTTTCTCTGTTTATACAAAGATTCACATTTGTTCTTTTGGGTTCAGAATTGCTTTGAGGGTTCGTGCTGTGCTATTATATGTAGCGTTTACCAAGTCATTTCCAGATTCACTGCTTCCCCAATTTTAAATGTCTTTTGTCTGCAAGTGTCTGTCTGTATTGATCTACATATCACTGATTTACGCCTGTTTTACTATGCACCCTAGATTACACGCTATTAAGGTAGCTGTAAAATTATTATCTTCTGGCAGCATGCAGTACTGGCTTGGAGTATAATAATCACACTTTTTTGCTACCACCTGTATGGAATAAATGTTCTCAGTATCCAAGCCAGAGGAACTATGTGTCTGTCACACCCTCATAGTAAAGTTCCCCCAACTGTGTGTGACCCAACTGCTCTATTTGGGTCATACCTGATGGAATTTCTGTGCACTCCCTTAATTTCAATTGGCTCTTTCTTTGATATTTTCCTGTGTATTTCTTGACTCTCTTTGTGTTAACCCACTGTGAAAATGATGGAGGTGTTGTGTTGCCTCCTTTTCCCCCCAGAGGTAACTACTGTTGTAGTTCTAAAATGAGGTTGACTGTTTTTTACAACTGCTGTAGTGTTCTACAAGAACTTTTTATTATCAAATCATAGTCTACTCTAAAAACAACCCCAGATATTTCTGAAATGGTCTTTGGCAGTATCAGATTATGTCTCCTAATATCTATACTAATGGAGCTAGCCGGAACTGAATGTGCTATCACAGCAGTGTGCTCTATGAGGGAATGCACTGCATAATTACAGACTTCAGTGTTCTTTTGGGACAGACTTCATAGACAGCATTTATTTACTGGCCACTAAACTTCACTTAAACGACTTGGACTGAGTTACCAGAAAACAGGGAAATGTTTTGGTGTTCCATGTGTTTGTTTTGGCTGCCATACTGAATGTTTATTAGCAAGATTAATGTTTTGCTAGAAATTATTATAATATGAAATAATTTTGTATGAAACAGATTAGATTTTGTAAAAACTTTATTTTTTTTAAAACATAATAATTTGTTTCAAATAACATGGTTTATGTGGTTTGGAGGGGAGTTTTTTTGTTTCTTCTAGTAAGTTTGTTTGAAAAAAGTTCTTCTAGTAACTTTTTGTTGAAGCAAGCTCTTTCAGGAAGTGTTTCTATGGTCTTTCTGTTTCACATTTTGATCTCTGTGCTTATGGTCTTTGACAGCCACATCACTGTACACCATCACAAGAAAAGTGGTAGAGCAGACTCCAGTTAATACTGCTGTCTCTATACTCCCAGAAAGTATCAACTCAGTACAAGATGTGCCACTAGCTGGCAGCATTATATAAAATATCAATAAGCAACTTTTGAGGAATACTTGTGACTGCTTCCAAAAGTGCTGCCTTACACCAGAAAGACTTCAGGATAAAAGTGGAGCCAAATGCAGTAGCTGTCAATGGTGTATTGCAGGGTCCCAGTTGTTAACTCTGAAAATTGCCTCTGCACAATGGCGTGTTCAAACTTTGTATTTATAGACCTACACTTGTATTCTGTCTTTTTCTGAAAGATTTCTGGAGATGGATTTGCACTGTAGGATTGCCACTGTGAATGAAAATTCACACTAGAAGTTGCAATTGGTTTCTACTTTCTCAGAAAAATGTGGAAGTTTTTTTCTCTCTGCTCATCCTTTGTGGGAGAGTGGTTTCCACATGGAAACTCTAGATGAATTCTCCACACAGACAGGATGCAGTGCTGAATGCACTTCATTCAGCTTTAATTCTATGCATAAACAGGAGGCGGGGAAAAGAGGACTAGAATGAAGGAAAGGATCAGTCTGTTCGTTTTAGACAACAATATGCCATCTGTTAAAAAGAGGGTACAACCTGACACCATCTCTAGTCCTGAGATAGTCCTTTAAAAGAACTGATGGATCCCAGGCAGAAGGTTTGGTGGTGGCATTGTGGGATAGCATCAGCTGGCCCCCAGAACCACGTGCCATGCTCATCCTGGCAGAAGAAGTTGTCCAAAAATTAAGGAAAATTCTGCAAGGATGAGCTTTTGGAGAGTGTCTCCTTCTCTTGCCTTTCCAAATGGGAGAAAGCAGTTATACTGAAGTGCTTATATGACTATATCCCTGAAGTAATCCTTGCAAATTATGTAAACATTTAAATTAAGTGAAATTATCCGGGCCTAAAATATAAACCTCTTTACTATTTGCCCCTAGTCTAAGCAAGCTATAGGCTGTGTAAAGGAGAATTTTAAGAAGTGAAATACAGCATATTTTCATATTTTCATCTATTATGTTTTCATCTGGTGTTATCACAGAAACAAGATATTGCAGAATTCTCAAGTAGTATGAAGTTTAAAATATACTGTATGTAACAGCAAAACATTTTCTTGTAAACTGCACATAGCATTAGTTAATAATTTAGCCATTTTCAAGAAACATGTTCAACACATACTTGTTTTATTTTCTACTTGGCTGAGTGTACAATTATATGTTTTAGAACTGAAAGAGCAGCAGAGGGTGCTACAGTTACAGCGCTACCCAGGCACACACTCCAAAATTGTTGCTCCTGTAGGCACGTAGATCCTGTAAACACTTCAGCTTTTCATTTGGGATAGATGTAAACACAATAGTTTTAAATTCTGATGCCTCTGTTGATAGAGGAAAACAAGTAATCTATATGAAATCCAGGAAAAGTAGAATTACATATTCACTTTTTTCTTGGTTTTTTTAATAGTTTAATTGATGGAAAATGTTGCATAATTTCATGAAAACATAGTGTCTGGATGTAGCTACTGTTACGAAACACTCAACATCTTTAGAACTGTTTTTGTTTATGCTAATTTTACATTTAGTAGTTCCAGTCTCTGCATCAAGTTTTTTTGGAAAAATTTTTTGTTTGTCTGGGTATTTTTTTTATATGTTTCCCAAATAAATAAGCTAGCTAAATTGAAGAATATTTTTGCCCTTCGTTTAATATTTTTCATGAAAATAACATGAGAGAAAGATTTTTTTCTTAAATTTCAAGTTAACATCAAGGTTTTTTGGAAGCACAAATCAAGGGGGAAACAAAGAAGTAAGTTGCTTTTCTCCTTTTAGTTTTCACTTTTTTTTCTCAGTTTATACTTACTTAAAACTGGTAATTATACAACTTCTAAAAAAATGTACTTAAGAAAAATGTTTAAAAAATCTACTTTAAAACAAAGAACCTTTTCTTCTTTCCTCCATTCTCTCAAATAACTAAAGCAAGAGGGATATCTTCTTTCTGGTAGTATATGAGGAAGGGTTTAGAGATCTACTTGTTTCTTCAGAGCTCTTGCTGTGTGCCTCAGATATCTGCGCTCCTCAATGGAGAGATGATGGCAGCTACTGAATGATCATGCTTGGAAGGATAGATGCCATAAAGTTACCTGGGGAAAATCACCTGATGAAATCCTTTACGGCAGCAGAGGCGCTCCTGTATTTCATGTAACGTTCCCTAAAATCAACCAGGGAGCAGAGCGCAGTTTTCAGGTGCTGCTGTGGAAGTTTCCCACGTTGTTTTGAGTAAACATCTGGTTGTCAGTGGTGAAAAGCCTGCCAGCTGGAATATGCTTCCTGCCTCTCCATTCCTCAGTCAGTATTCTCACCTGAAGAAACTGCTACCCATTGTCCTCTGAGCCTTCTCTCATTCCTGTGGTGTGGCAGTTTGAAGTTATTTACAGTGTCAGAACCTCAGAGCCCCTTGAAAGTCTTCAACAAAAAATAAATTGTCTGGAAGAGTGTTTGAATAGCAACGATACGTGTCGTTTTGAATGAAATATTGTATTTATGATACCTACAATTTACTATTCACTGTGCAGCTTCCTTTTAAATAAAACATTTCATGATCAGGGTTCAGAAAAACCAGCTGTTTCCTCCCTCCCTCCTCCATCCAATTCACTTCAATGATTCCGTTTACAGCATCATCCCAAGAAGTCACGTTGACATAACCGACATAAGGCGTATGGAATGGAGCAGAAAATAAGTATATGGAGAGAAGCAGGCACCTTTTAAATTACTCTTCCTACCAGAATTGTTTTTATGAGATTGTTCTCTGATGGAACATCAGTGATTTGTTTTAAGTATTGCCCTGAAATATTTGGCATTTCCCCACTCACTAAAATCTTCTGTTTATCAGGAACCTGTGTGCGTGAAAAGAGAAATCATAACTGTGGTCAGGGATCCCTTTCCTCTAAAGTACTTTTTCCCTACTATGTATTCCAAACATTATCTGTCTTTAGGCCTCTACTTTCAAGCGTGGTACCAGCTTAGAGAAGTGGGAGGTGAAGAAGCTCAGCTGAGCACTTCTGAGTACCTTCTTTCTTCCTGGGTCAGATTGAAGTTTATGTAGGAACTGGTTCTCCTGTTCAGGTTATTCCAATGAGAACCTTTTGGTAAAAATATGTGAATGTCTTAGAGCAACTGCAGTTACTTTTCTGTGTTGCTGAGCAGTGTTTTGTACCTTGGCACTCTGATTAGCTATGTTTTGGCATCATCTGTTGTCTTAATCTTTAAAAAGTAGTTGGCGTAAGTGGGTTTCTAAGTGTAATACTTGTGCTAATCCTCTGCAACGTGAAGTATTTTTGAAAGTATTCCATGTATTCTAAATGGATTACCATGAGAAAATGGATCTTTTGATTTACATTAATTAAATTTTTGAAGATACAGTATAACACCTTAAATTAGGTTGGTAGAAGGAGAAGAATATGAATGATTTTAATTAATTTCATGGGTTTTACTTTTGCTTTAGATAACTTATCTTAGTCACCTCTTTAATTGAGATAGGGCAGGATAACAACTGTAAGCATCCCTTTAAGATGTGCTGTGTTATTAATTCAGCTTAGTCTTTTAATACATTTTAGAGTTTTCTCTAAAAGTATTTCAAATTTGAGTATAATTGAAATAAATCGTTTCAAGTGAGTTTGATGTGCAGTAGGTTGTTGCCATTAGTGTGGAACTAGCGTGTTTCTTTGTAATCGTTCTTTTTGTTCTCACAGTTCCTTTCACTTGCCATGCTCTAGCCATGCTTTCAGTGCTGCTTTTCACATCCTGAGTAGCTGCCTTCTGTTTGACACCACCATGTGTTGCTGGTGGTTTCTGACATGCACATCAGATGGGACATTTCTCTGTATTGTATTATAGTCTCATTGGTGGCTGGAGTGTGGAGGTAGCAAGGGGAGTCCTTGTTCTTTGTTTCCTCTATACAAAAGCAGCTGAAATGTTACGCATAACTTGAACCTTGTTTTGATTTTGTTTCAAGTTTGGTTTAGAGAACTTTTCAAAAGTTGCACTGTATTTAATTTAAAAAAAATCATATTCAAATGGGTCATCTCATGTCTTCTTTTGAAAATGTCGCAGTGAAAGGTTTCAATGTAACTCAGCGCCAATTCCTAAAATTGTATTCAAAAAGAACTACTTTGAGTAAAATATTTCTGGAAATGAGAATTTGAAACCTTTGGTGAATAATATATCCATTTGAAACGTTTTGTCTGATGATAGTTCTGACTGAAAAGTATGATGAAAACCAATGTACGTAGCAGTGACCAGAAGAAAATCTGATGTAGAACTAGTATTCATGTACTTAGCTTGATAAATTAAATGCTGTTATTGTATGTACAGTTAAATAAAATTATATCAGGTTAAAGCTATTCTTTTAAAAATATTTTTACTAATATGGAAAGAGGTGAATAAGGCATTATTTCAGAAATCTAAAGAACTGATTTTTGGTAAACCTAGTGGATTATATGAGCCTTCTATACAAGTTTTGGTAAATAGAAAATGTGTGAGGAATGTGTATAACTGTAAGTTTGTCGTAATTACTGGAGTCCAGCTTTGCGGTTTTTAATTAAGACTGCAGCCCACCTGCAAAAGGTTTTAGTGGCTATCTCATAAACAATGATTTGGAACGTACTGGTTCTAGCAATGATGATTTCACATCTGTTCTCCTTACTGGTAGAAAATATCTCCTCATATCTAAGGGTAGCCTTTTTTTACTAAGGCTTAAATTGATTATTGGTTTGGTCTGTGGCAAAACTGAAATTTTCTTTTGCAATAGCTTTTTAGGTATATTAAGTTATCACATGGCCTTACCTATATCTTTTTGTACTTACGTCCAGCAAGCAAAATTCTATCATGTTTTCTGAAGCTACAGTTTTTGCTAGGCTCTGACTTTTCTTTAGACTCCATACGTTTGGTTTGTATCTTTCTTGAAGAGTGTTTGTCAAATCTGGGCATAGTATTCCAGTTGAGACTTCTATAAGGCTAAGTAACTCAGGAGATTTTGTGTTTTACGGCCTGTAATCCCAATATTGAATTTTCCTCTTGCAACAGCGTGACTTTGACTCATGTTGAGCTGTTGACTTGCCATAAAATCCTGGTCCTCTTCAGAAGGAATCAGTTATTCTTAATTGTGTATTTATGTAGCAGATTATTCTTACCCAATTTTAATACCTGGTGCTTGTCCCTGTTGAACTTTTTCCTGTTTCCAGACTTCTCCCAGTTCATTGCTTTTTTCCTTTGAAGCCTGTCTTTCAACTTACTGAACTTCTAAAATTGATAAATTGCTAAAGTAATAGGCATGTTCCTTTAGATGATCAATGAAAACACTGAACAGAGCACAGTCTGGTGTAGGCGTTTATGGAAACTCCACCTGTTAAATTCACCTGCTTTTACAGCAAACCATTGAGAATTATTCCTATTATTCTTCATAGTCAGTTTTCTTGATCAGCTCTTCACCCATCTTAACCAAATTTTATTTAGACTGTTTCTTATGAAATTGTCAAAAGACTTTCTAAAATTTTGATACAAGACATCTTCTGCTTCTTTCTTCTAAACAAGCCTCTTATCTTATTGCTCTGGTGAATGGTTTTTTAATTAAAATCTGTAATTTATTTTTTATTGTTACACTTTATCATGGAATATGCAACAAAAGAATGAAAAACATGAATCTGTTTCAAGTTTTTAATTAGGTGAAGATGAGGGAGAGGTTGAATTGAACGAAACATTATCCTTAATTACAGAATGCATAATTGTCTTATGCACTGAAAGTCACCTGATGATTCTCTGCCTTACAATTTCATTCATTTTCTGAAAGCTGTTATTTTAATCATTTATACTGCAGAGGTGTCCTATCTAAGCTTCTATGCATAGTTCTGTCTTGTAGTTCTTTGGTGTCCTGAAGGAGAACTGCAGCTGATCTGAGCTATGTACTGGTTTTGTGTCATGTTTGGTAATCTAGCAAAAATTAGTATAGGATTGTAAAAGCCATCAACCCTAATACCTTTTATTTCCCATCTCCCTACTTTTAGTAAGTATGACAGAAAGTGAAATAATGCAAGGTTTCGGGGTTTTTAAAATTATTATTTTGTTTGGGGCTTTTTTTGGTAATTTGGTAGTACTCAAATGAATTAGAGCCTCTTGCATTGGAGAAATAGAATTCTGTAGATAATATTCAGTACTAAAAAGAAAGCGATTTGAGCCCATTATATCTTTTGACACCAACTCCTTGTCTATTGTATTTATTGTCAAACTGTGACCTGTTGTTTGTCAATTAAATTTGCTTCTCATCTATGCTAGTACTGGTTGAAGGTGTGTTTCACTATCTGAGGGGTTTTTTTCCAATTAATTTTTAGGCTTCCCTTTATACTTAGGCCAATTCCAATATTTTAAGGCAGTGTTTGTTGTCATGTTTAAATGTGTGGATTATATCAGCTCAGAAGATAATACTGTAGTCCCCAAAGCACTCTTTTTATTATTAACTAATCCATGCAATATCACCTTTGTGAAACAAATATTAGATCCATTTCAGAGGTAGGAAGTCTCGTAAGTCTCTGTTTTTGTTACAGAGCTGTTCATGGTTAGAAGTGGGAGGCAGAACCAAGCCATCTTAGAGTGGTGGTATGCAGAGGACCACCTGACTTCTCACCTCTCCCACATACAGGTTTATTGCAAGACCTTTGTTAAATTTGTGGTGTTATATTTTCAGGAGTGCCTTCTCATTTTAAATGCTGCCCATTTGGGTTGTCAAAATTGAAGGACTTGGAGCTGTGTCAGAAGAGAGACTTGGGCATTGCTGAACTGAACTTTAGATGCTCTGACAATAAAATTTAGTCCTCCTTCAGGTAAGGATGCCTTTCCACACACATAGTGGCGTGGCCTGGAATTCACCACAGCTGGTACTCTGAGACTTGTGTGTCATTAACTCTTCCTCTCTTTGGAGTTTCAGTTCCTAACTTGATGCATTCACAATCTTAAATCCTTTCCTTTATTTAGATGCTTCAGCTGTGTCTGTCAAAAAGTATAGAAGGTGTAACTTTTTTTGGTTTGTTTAACCTTCTATGAGGGTAGCTGTGGATTTTGTGTAGAATTTATGTGCTTTCAGACATGAGTCTAATGGTTACAACACTCACAAGGTGGTTTCATGAAAGTAGGGGCAGTCAGTACACCTGAGTTAGCAAAGAGAATGGGTTCAGAGCTTTTATGTGCTCACTTACTGATGCTCCTTTTGGACAGTAAGACAAGAAACTATTACTAAATGTATTGGGTAATCCCTCATAAGAGTTTGTCAGGAAAAAACCCCACTGCAATCTGCCAGTAAGTATGAATTTAGAATGTGAAGACAGTAGCATGCCTCACCATAAGCTTATACCTAGTTCCATAAAATTTACCTTTTCACACAGCTGAAAGACTGTGCAATCTTAAGCCATTTTACAAATCAGCACCTTAGTATAAATTCTGTCTGGCTAAAAATACTGGAATGTCTTCATAATAAAACATAGTAGGACAAAGGAGCTTGTATACAGGGTCCTTATTTTTGCTGTATTTTGGTTCTCATTTTTAAATTGTGGCAATTTGAAGCAATTTCTAGGTTTAGTTATTATTTAATTGGACATTCCCAAAGTAAAAAATATTATTTCCTTTTGTTTGTGTGGTTAAAGACTCTGCTAAAAATGAGCTTAGCCAGATAAATGCAGGGGGTTTTATAGTAGGAATTAATGCGATAATTTTGTCCACAACCATAATCTGCTTTTATTATCATGCATTATATTTTCTGTGGAAAACTAACCAATGTAAATTCCCTATGAGAAAGGGATGTGCAGCTGCACATCTCCTGTGGGAGAGACTTACTGACAGGTGAATCTGAGTCCATTTTATGATTATTTTGTAGGTAAAAGGAACAGAGGAAGATTCTTAATGTTAGATTGTCTCAGAAAATATATTTATGTAGGTGGATTTTGGCTGGTTTCGATTGGACTAGTGCAGTTACTTATTAAACAGCAGTGAACTGTCAGTATATGTACTGTAATGTTTCTCCCTTTGCCAGCTGAGATTAGCAGGCATTGCTTTCAGATGTACATCTGTGAGAAAGTGTTGAAACCAAAAGTCAACTATTTATATAAAATAACTCTTATCAGGGAAGAGGATTAATTATATTGATTAATAACAAGGACTGTGTTTGTTGCATCTGGTTTTAGATTAATAATAATATTTGAAAAAGGTTGAAAATGCACGAGTCTAAGGTACAAACCAAAGCTTGTGTTCAGTATTTTTTTTTTTTGTTTTTTCTTGATAGGACATTTGTCACTTTCTTGAGCTGTATTTAAATTTCATAAAACACAGTTTTTATTGTTTTTCCAAAGAAACTCTGGCATATAGCCATCAAGTTAAAGGACTTGTGAATGTTTAAAAACAAATGCATGCAGCAATTTATTTATTCTTTGTTGTGTGTAGGCACACTCCTGAGGAATTTTGTAACTTTCCTCATGAAGAAGCAGACTTTTTACTTACCATCAAGTTGAGCACTAAAGTGTGAACAGCTTTGTAAGCCTTGATTCCATCTACATGGTAGCAGTAGCAAAAGGCAGTAGTCTGCAATGGTTTTAAGCTCCCTTTTTAAGCTACTCAGAAAGGCAGTAGGACCCACAAAATGTTAAAGATACACAGGAATAAAATGGTCATACATGTCTGGCATTTAAAAACGGAGGTCTCTGTATTTTTTAAATGGACAGCAAAAGATATTGTCTTTGAATATACATAATTCAAAGAAATAAAACCAAACAGGTATCCACCAAGACACTAGAATCATATGAATCAAAGCAGAGATGGACAACTTTTGGAAGCCCTCCAAATAATGCCTTCTAATTGCTTGCTCAGATAAAATTCTTGTTGACTTATTTTCCTTGTTTTCAAAGCACCTGTTGAAAAAGAAGTATTTATCCTTCCCATTGAATTTTCCAGTTCCAGAGTTAGAAACATGCTGTCATACCTAGCATTGAAAAAAACTTAAATTATAATAGTGGTATTGAGTACATATTCAAGGTCAGCTACTTAGCAGATACTTCATTCATTGCAATCTTTGTTGCCACTCATAAATGCTCTACAGTGTAAATGTTTGCGTAGTGCAGGAGCCAGTTGCACATCTCCCATGTTAATCTCCAGAAGTTATAATACCTCACACTTTCCACTGGCAGGCAAAAGTTATTATGATAGCAATCAACATATATAATATAGATTTTCAAATATTTAGTTTTGTTGACAGTAGGTACAGCACAACAATATAGATAATTTCAGACAAAAATTGGCAGAGGTAATCTAAGTGCTTTAAGTTGTTGTGATTGTCATTGTTTCAAATATGTATTTCCTCATAATTACTATAGTGTTTTCTTTTGAGGATTCTCTTTATGTGCTGTTCAGAAAATGACATGGTAAATATTTTGTATTAAAGTACACAGGTAGACATTTTATGGTTTGTTGGGGTAAGTGCCAGCCTAACGGAAAGATGTTATGCCAATTAATTCTGCAAGGCTTAACTAGAATCAGATTGAACTGCTGATGAGTGAGAATAATTAATGAAAATTCTGTGTTTTCATATATGAATTGTTTCTTAGCATTTTTTTTTTCTTTTTTAGAATAAACAGATTTTTTTATGTTCGGCATTTAAAGAGCTTTGTTGTAATAGTTGAATGTGAACTGTCAAAAAGAAGTGGGCAGAAAGCTGGAAATGATGAGTCCAGTTATCATAGAATGGTTTGAGTTGGAAGGGATCTTAAAGACCATCCAGTTCCAACTTCCCTGCCATAGGCAGGGACACTTTCCACTAGACCAGGTTTCTCAGAGCCCCATCCAGCCTGGCCTTGAAGACTTCCAGGGATGGGGCATCCACAACTTCTCCGGGCAACCTGTGCCAGTGTCTCACCCCCTCACAATAAATAATTTTTTCCTAGTATCTAATCTAAACCTGCCCTCCGTCAGTTTAAAACCATTACCCCTTTTCCTATCACTACATGCCTTTGTCAAAAGTCCCTATCCAGCTCTCTTGTAGCTCCCTTTTAAGTATTGGAAGGCTCCTATATGGTGTCCCTGGAGCCTTCTCTTCTCCAGGTGGAACAACCCCAACTCTCTCAGCCTGTCTCCAAAGGAGAGGTGCTCCAGCCCTCTGAGCATCTTGGTGGCCTCCTCTGGACTCTCTCCAACAGGTCGATGTCCTTCCTGTGCTGGGGGCCCCAGAGCTGGATGCAGCACTGCAGGTGGAGTCTCAGCAGAGCAGAGGGGCAGAATCCCCTCCTGGCCCTGCTGCCCACGTTGCTTTGGATGCAGCCCAGGACACGTTTGGCTTTCTGGGCTGTGAGTGCCCATGGCTGGGTCTTGTCCAGCCTCTCACCCACCAGCACCCCCAAGTCCTGCTTCTCCCCAGGGCTGGTCTCAGTCAGTTCTCTACTCAGCTTGTATTTGTGCCTGAGTTTGCCCTACCCCGGGTGCAGCACCTTGCCTTGGCCTGGCCTTGTTTGCATAGTTATTTGTGTTAGATACTTTTACAAATCAAAGCATTTAAATACAGGGATTTGATTTGTAATTGCAAAATGTTTCTTATTCCACAATTACAGATATGTGTGTGCTGCTCAGAAGAGATTACCCTATGATTTTTAAGTAAATCGGTCTAATTGGCATGGACTTCTTAATGTGTGTATGTACATAGGTATATATAGGTATTACACATAATTCTGTATGTTTACATTATATATATGGGGAAGAAAACCTGGTTTTTTAGCAGGATGTTTTTTAATAAGATATTGTCAGAGATTTATTTTACATGACAGTTTACTTTGACCCTGCCTGAAATAGGATCTTATTGGTGACATAATTATTGTAAGGTGATGAAAGTAGAACTGCAATGTGCCATCTTTCCCCAAATGTTTGAAAGCATTGTCAGCTTTTGAATTACTGTCATATTTTTTCAATTGTTTTTATTACAAGTCAAATTTGACTTGCCTTAGTAATATAAAGAATCTCATTGTCTTCAGCAAGGCTTGTCAAATGCATCAGAAACATTGTCTTCCCTTTAAAATTGATTAAAAAAAAATCCCCCAAATTATTTTAATTTGAATGAGGTGAGAATCTGGTAACTATTGAAATATTTTCTGTGCTGAATAATAAGGAGCATGATAATTGAAACTTGGCATAGGAATGAGTAGCAAATTTTACTCTTCCTCCTCTTTTTGAATTGGCAATTTGAATGCTGCATAAAGTAGTTAACAAAACACACTTAGTACCTGATATTCCAAAAGTACAATTCAAAAAAAGAATATTTAAGTAATACAGTTAACGTGTTTTACATATATAGATATATTACTGCTTTGATGTAATATATTTCTTATTTTATAGGTACATACTTCATAAGTTGTGTGTGTATATATATATATATTAATTTGTAGAATTTGTAAATTTCATCTGTATATGGAACAATTTGAAGGACGGTGGCAGGTACTGCCACAATTGTTTGCCTTTAATCTTTAAATTGTTTTTTTTTCCTACCAAAAAAGTTCATAGCCTGGTATGGGGAAAAGATCCATGTTGCTTTCTGATGCTAAGAGGAGATGATCGCAGGAGGGAGTAGGAAAAACACTGAGACTGACAAGAAAGAGTCAGAAGACAAAGAGAATGTAGGGGAGAAGAATGAGTAAAACAGTAGTGGCTGGGCAGGAAGGAGAATTGGAAATTAAGACATATTTGATTAGTTTTTTTCCAAGAGATAAACCACATTGGACAGAGAGGAGCACAGGATGAAATCACAAGGAAAGAGATCAAGGTATCCTGAGGCTAACTGGACTACGACTAGAAGTCAGAGGTGGAAAAGAAGCTATGCTAGCTCAGCTTCAAGGGGGCTGGAAAGAAATCATGGATGCCCCAGAAAACGTTTCCCACAGGGCCAGCAAAAGAACTGTATTTCCAGCGATCTCTCTGATCCCTTCCTATGCCTGCTCAGGTGAAATATGTATTTCCTTCTTTTTAACTGCTGCTCTTTATAGACTGCTGCAATGTTTTAATTTATCTAATATGTGTAATCATAAAGAAGTTAAACTAATCTGAAAGTTGCAATCCTGCTAACAACTTGTGGAGGAGCTGATACTCCAGATGATGGGATTTTTGATGTTTAAAAATAACCACAGAAGTATGTTTTACTTTTAAGGCCTTGGCTTTACAAAATGCACCATTATTTTAGAGTTGCCCGTGCAAGTGGAAATTTCATGGTTTGTGCAGTTGCTTGGAGAGCAGATCTCCCCCTCTGTCTGTCAGAAGGTTCTCAGTGATGGCTGGCTCATATGTTGTTTTTCTGAAAGGTTAAGGTCTGATCTGCTGAAGCAAATTGTGGCTGAAATGATGATTTCAACAGCAAAAGCAGAAATGTCAAATTAAAAAAAAAAAAAAAAAGAGGTTCTAGGTGCTTTAGACTCTTGAGACTTAGTGGATGTTTTTCCTCTTTCTGTGCTTCAGGGCTTCATCTAAAGAAAGCCTCATTCTGAATTCTGTCTATCCCCAGGTCACCACCACATACTGTAAGAAACATAGTCAGCAAGGACTCTGAGGTGGAGGAATTGCTGTCTTAGGGGTGAATGGTTGGCTCTTTTTCAAATAAAGGTACTGAAAACCAGGCAATGAATAGCCTGCATATGGCCTTCTAGCCAAAGACTAGAGAAGCCTGCTCTATTAAAAGGTAAATTCAGAAAGTAAGAGAAGGGTCTGTATTTAATTGAAGTGCAGATATTGGTTATTTTATCACTAGAGGAACACTTGCCTTTAGTTCTGTGAACTAGAAGCAAGTGGTGGTCCTTGGTGAAGTACAGTATGTGGCAGTATTTAGTCACACATTGCAACAGGCAACACAGCTGTGCTAAGGGTGTAACAGCATTTCCTAACTAATTTTGTCATTTCCAAAATAAAGTATTTTATTTGGCAGTCTCGATGTTATTTTAATGGAAATGCATGTTGTAATCCTGTGTACAAGTCTGTGCTATAATAATTTTATGTTCAGACTTCAGATCACAAACCCAAGAATCCTTCATGTGGACAAGTAGCACTTGCTGAGATAACTGGCATGCTTTTGCAGAACATGTACTCAGAAACAATCCTATTTCTGAAAGCACTCCATATCTTCATTTGTATGTCTAACCCTTACACTCTGAATCATCCTATGATTCATAATTCTGTTATGGTTTTTTAGGTAGATAGACAGACAGTAGTGTATGGTGATAAAATTGCATACAGTAATATAGCAATAGGAGGCAAATTTCAGTAGCCCCGTGTGAGTCCAAAGACTATGTTAAAATCAAGATCGTGGCATTTGTTGTCAGTTTAAGAAACTTCTAGTTTCTTGTCGTGAATAGTCTTACAGACACTGCTTCTTACTTATCAAACTTAGGCTTTATTGTTGCACAAAGCCTTAATTTAGTAAGCTCCTGACCAAGAAACATTCTTAGTTTGTGGGATAAAAACAGTTTAATAGGGAATGCAAAAGCCACATGCAAGCAAAGCAAACCAAACCAAGGAATTTCACTGCTTCCTGTGGGCAGGCAGGTGTTCAGCCATCTTCAGGGCCCCGTCACATGTAATGGTGAATTGGGCCATCACTCCGTATGTCCCCACTCTTCCTCCTTCTTCCTCCCACTTTAACACTGAACATGATGTCATATGGTCTGGAATATCCCTTTGGTCAAATATGGAATATCCCTTTGGTCCGCCTTGACCCAAATATACCTATTTGGGTCATCTGTCCTGGCTGCATCTCCTCCCAGTTTCCCATACACCCTCCTGTCCCCTCGCCAGTGTGGCAGTAAAAAGGCAGAAAAGGCCTTGGCTCTGTGTAAGCCCTGCTCAGCAACAGCAAAAACATCTCCATATTACCAACCCTGTATTTAGCACAAATCCAAAATATAGCCCCATACCAGCCACTGTGAAGAAGTTTAACACTACCTTAGCCAAAATCAGCACAGTTTGGAATAGGTATGTAATGAATACTAGGAACTGGTAAACAATAGCAAAGAGTTTTAAACAGGTGTTGAATGAGAACTTTAGAAATTGTTATTGTCCTTGTAGCTACTTCTACAGTTACTCTATTCAGTTTTCTGAGACAAAGACATTGACCCCATTGTGAAACAAATAATGAAATTACTGATTATTTTTTCTATACATTCGTTGTATATTTAATCAACCTAATTATTATGTAAACAGACCTTCTACAGGATAAGAGATCATAAACCTTTCTGTATCTCTGTTCATCTATATATGAGAGTATAGACAAAATATACACCAGTCTAAAATTTAGCAAATGCAGTTTGAATGACTTTTAGAAAGTACCAGTCTATTTTACCATGCATACCCCAGGGTCTTAAACTCACCGCTGGGCCAAGCTAAAAAGGTAATGTCTGATTGTGATATTACTGCAAAACAAATGGTAGCATGCTACTCTGCTTGAAAACATAATGGCTTTATACTATAACCTTTAACCCTGAAATGATGCTTGAGTGGACCTTAACTCCAAAGTGAACATGCCTGAGTAAATAAAACTGTGGTTTCACATAACAGAGAGATACATTTTTTAGATCCTTTGCTGATTATATTGTGTGAAGGTCAATCTTCTGCCCCATTTCTGAAAGTCGGGTCAGAATAGAGATTTTAGGGTCACTTCTTCAAGTATCTAAGCCATTACAATGCACTAATA
Organism: Eulacestoma nigropectus; assembly: GCA_013397775.1. Taxonomy (NCBI): domain Eukaryota; kingdom Metazoa; phylum Chordata; class Aves; order Passeriformes; genus Eulacestoma; species Eulacestoma nigropectus. Next base: position 665,358 of record VZTE01003003.1, read on the forward strand.
GGCCCTGATAGCTCATTTTATAAGTTCTTAGCATTAAGCTGGACATTGTTTGGACTCATTTCAAATCCTGCATGTATCCTGCAGGGTTAATTAACATCTTTTTAAATTGATGTTTTTTGGTTATTTTGAATGAAAGTGCTTTGGTTTAATTTGTCACTATTTACTATCTTTTACCATGTGTAAAGAGATAAATAATTATATTCACTTAATATCTGTATATTGCTTTGAAACTTAACTGTTTAATTTTTTTTCCCCTAACTTAAACACATCAAGAGTACAGCGTCAAACATGCAGTGGTAGACAGTTGAATACAAATACAGAGTAGTATGAAGCAGAAAATGTTAGTCATACACTCCAACTATATTTTGCACAGTGAAATTTCAGGTCATTGTCTCCTACTTTGTGTAAAATGCCTTTCTGTGTTACTTACATAATTGCTATGAATCTTCTTTAAAGAGTGCTGAGATTAATTAATTAACAATTTGATTAGAATGAAGAAGCAAATATGTAATTAGGCAACACATTTCAGTTTTCTACTGGGGTAAACAAGCATATCAAAAAGGAGATAATGAATTCAAATTGAAATAACTGTTTTTTGAGAACAGTTGAGGAGAACAGATTTGAAAATAGTATAGAATGGATGAGATTGAGACAGAAAAACCACAAAATATCACTTCAAATGAGAAGCATGTTGACCTCAAAAGCAAAATAAACAAATCTTCCTAATAGTGGGCACTTTTGAGAAAAAAATTATTTTTAATAAATGAAAGTAAACTAAAGCAAGTAGTATATTTCCAAAGAAGAGGAATGGGATTAGCATTTGAAATTGTAAAACTAATCTTTCCTTCAAAAGCATACTTAAAATTTAACATGTATTTTTTTTCAGAGAAAATATCTTTCCAAGCAGGTATTCAAGAGTAGTTAGCAATTGTTTGGAAATAGTCTTGGCATCACCTCTCTGAACCTTCTGTCTGGACTAGTGTAAAACCTTAATTGTGCTACAAGCAGCAGCTCTCTGGTATGTAGCGATTCAGGGTGCAGATTGAAGTCATACCGCTCATCAGCAGGTACATTAATTACTCTGTGCACTTGGAATGTTCTGTCACTGTGTGGCTGCTTTTAGATCTTGTGAGAAAGTAACTATTTAGAAAGGTAGCTGGGATGTATTTCCTCAGTGCTGTAGATTTACAGAGTTATTGCATCATCAGATTGACTGCTGTGAGGACTTCTTGTTTTGTGGTTCACATGGCAGAATAGTGCTGGAGGTGAGTTGTTATGTCAGGTGTGTCATATTTATGATATTTTCTAATTTTTTCATGTAGACCATGTATCACTCTTCCTTTGTTCCACCATTTCTTATGTCTGCAACTACTTGTCACACTGTTTTTGCTGCACTTCTATCTGCTTTGCTATTCTGCTTTCATTCCTTCGGTCTAAGGGGAATCCTACTTATCTCACGTATGAGAGAGTTTCTTAGCTGAGCAAGAGCCGTGCTCAGAAATAGTGCAATATAGTCATTCAAAAAATATGTACTTGCTATGTGTATGGAGACGTAGTTCCAGAATAGTGTTTTCTGTGTGTAGGTAAATCCTAAGGTTCAATACTGCAATAGCGGATGGCTGCAGTAGGCTCAGTGTCAAACTTTTGAACTTACAGAAATAGTTGGTAATTTCACAGGTTCTTGCCATTGTGTGGTTTCCTTGATAAATAAAGTTCTCATAGAGAATTCTCCAGCAAAGGATTTTTCTTCTAAATGTCACACCTCAAACCTAGCTGTATTCATTTTGATTGACATGCCATCCAGGAGCTTTAAAAAAACCCTGGCAGAAACACAACTACTTTCATGTGCATACAGCATTGTCTTTTTTTTAATAAACACACTGGAAGGTGTAAGTAGGATGTAATCTAAAGGATTTTATTCAAGGGCTCCACTGCCTCTACCCTCCCATGGCATTCTTCCTGCTACAATAATTCTTAGTCTACCTCCCCTTACCCCTCTTTACAGGAGTTAGGCAATGTATCAGGTCTTTAGTTACTTTAAGGAGGAGAAAGCAGTGATGTTCAGAGCTATTTATCCATAAAGTACATGTGTACAGCAAGAAATTTTGTTGTTTGGGTTTTTTTTATAATGAAAGTAGATTAAGCCAGTTAAGGACTATACATGTGAAACTGGAGTCTGTGCTTTCTCTTGGCATGGTTTTAAAATTTGTTAGCTAAGCACATTCTAAAACAAAATAGGAAAGCAGCCTCCAGAACATACTAGTGCTTCTCTACTCAGTTAAATTCAGCTTTGAGGTAATTTTGTCTGATCTGTTGAGAAACATGTCTAAGTTAAGGTGCTTATAAATTGTAAGCTAGACATTTGTTGGTATTGAACCACCATATGCTATGGGGATGTATCAGCTTGTTGCTGCTTAAAGGAGATAGTCCTGTTCCATCTCTTGTGTCACTCTCAATACACGATCATCTACACCCATTGCTTATTTTGGCTTTTGATACCAATCTGTCAGTTGGAGCAGCTGTTTGATCTAATGGAAAAACTTGCCCACCTTAAGAATGAGTGTTGTGTTTGGTTTGTTTTGGGCTTTTCTCCAGATTAACAAGCCTGTTTTACACTCCTTGTATCCTCATTATCACAAGAGCTGACACAAAGAAGATCACTGTTTATTGTTGAATTCATAAGACTGGAGTAGACGTAGTCTGAAAGCACATCTTTAATAGATGTTTGCTCTGAAACAGAGTTTTCTCATTTATTATAAGCTGGATACTACCTCAGTTAACAAGGTGAAAATATGAGCCAACTTCTTATCTCATTAAAAAAAGCCATTAGATTTCCTTTAGCTTTTTAGAGTCTAGCAGTGTATAAAAGGGCACTAAAACATATTTTTATTTGTCATTATGAGAGGAAAATGTAGCTATGAGTAAGTAAAGGAAGCAAGTTTGTCTAGTAAGAATAAAATTATAATTTTACATGGTCACTTTGCAGAGTAAGACTGCAATTTAATTTCTTCCAAAGCAAGAAAATGAAGGTCAAGAGGGAAACAGCTTATTTCCTGAAAAGACTGAGATCAGAGTATGTAGGCCTCTACAAAAGTCATTTACTATTCTCTGTACTCTCCATCTTAATATTCAAGGAACAAGAGCTAAGAAAACATTATGTACGCATGTTCAGCATTTTTCAAAATGAGAATCTTGGCTATTGCACTTTTAGGGCACAATGAACACTGATTGCCTAAAAAATTATTTTAATAATTCAGCCTTTCAGCTTTAGGTTTAGGGCAGTGTTTTGAAACCATTCTATCCTTTTTATTTGTTGTATAACCTAAAATGGATAAACGAATTTATGCTTTTGGAAGATGTAGATTAAGGCATACTTTGTGTCTGGGATGAGGTATGGGACACTAAGTTTAAATCTCTAATTATTTGAAATTATTATATTTATAAATCCCTGAAAGTACATCTTTAAAATAATGAAAAAAGAATTTTGGTCATTGCTACCCTTCCAAATGCCTCCTAGATACATACTTTCAAGAAAAGTCACCCTCTTTACATGTAAACTCTGTCTTTTAGCATGACTGTGCCACGAGCATTCAAAAAAGAGCAGTATATAACTGATTAAACATTTGCAGCCTTTCTCTCCTGTTTTCCCCCACAGAATCATAGTTAGGAAAACACAGCGTTGTGGACTCTTGACGTTTCTGTATTTAATTGCTCTTAATTTCTCTACAGTTTTTGTTGTTGTGGTTATAAATTTCCATTCCCTGCTCTTCTCAGACTTCCATGATCTTTCTTTTCTGCCTCTGGACAGTGGAGAGAAAGGCTTGAGGTACACTGCACTGGTAATTACTTCAGTGTTAGGAAGTCTTCTCATTATACCAAAGGCTCAGTGTTTGCATCCATTCCTAAAGTGCTGTAGGTAATGATTATCCTGGGTGTTTCAATTTATAGACTTCATTATAGCCAGATTAACTTTAATTCTTCTCACTTCTTCTCCCCTCACCCACCCACATAGGTCTTGGAGGGTCTCCACTTCTCTCAGGTGTGTGAGCCCTGGCAGTGTTCTCTTTGTTGACTCTGGACAAAGGTGTGACAGAATTGCAAACTTGTGAATCATGTACTAATGTTTGTTTGCTGGGTTTCAGAAGAAGCTGTTTATTTTAGTAGGCAATTTTCATGTGTGAGGAGGTGAAATGTTGAGAAGGCAGTCCCTCATCAGTGGACAAACAATTCCTAAGAATTTAGCTAATGGCCCCCCTTCAGTGCAGAGAATAGATGGCAACAATTGTACTTCCAGACTAAACCAAGAACTACTTGTTTGGCTGCTAGGTGTTAATGCAAATTTGTTCTTCAGCTCATTCAACCCTAGGGCTCCCATCCTTTGATTTAATTAAATGTAATTGGTTACATTGCTCCTCCCAGGCCCCTGAGGTGTTTTTGTTTATTGCTCACTCTTCGCAATAATGCTTCAATTCAAGGCACAAAATGCTCGATAAATAAGAGCTCTTTATCCTGTGTTGGATTGCAGGGAGATTATTCCCCTCAAATAGTTTGGTTTTACAGTTAAAAGTGAATGACTAGTGAAATAAACTCATTGGGTGGCAAACCTAGCATATCCAGAAGCGAGGAAATAAGAAGGGTAAATTAGATCAGATTAGAACAAGAAATGAAGCTGTAATGTTAAATTAGTAAGGGATTGCAACCGATGTTGTAAGAGCCATTGACACCTTTAAATGATGCTTCACTTAATAGGATTGCTATTGGTGCAATAATATATTTTGAGGGTTACTCTTTCAAGGTTTGTTTTTACATAGCTTGTGTATTTTTATTAATGGAAGGTATGTTTTAAATAAGATGCATCAGGTAGGAAAAATTGACCTCAAGAAAATATTTAGCATGTTTCTCTAACTGAAAATAATGTCATATGTGATCTGGATAATTACAGTATTCCATTTTGGATTTTTAAAACTACAACATTTAAAGGCTTTCTTTAAAGGGGAAGTTTAATTCTATTTACATTCTGTTATCTGCTTATAAGTGCATATGCAATGTATTTCATTGCTTAGAGATGCAAACAGTCCTAACAATTTATATTGTGAAAGTGTCTCTGCTACTGTCCTAAAGGTAACTGTAAAAGTTTGACATTTGTCTTTGCTTTCAGTATTTAAACACTCTTGCATCTGAGTGGTCTTTTTTGCCTTCCCACAGTGTTCAGAGAAAAAGCATCTTGTCTTCCACAATGCTTCTGTCTTTATTCAGGCTTTGCTTTCTCTCTTGAGAACAGCTGTATGGGACGTGGCTTCCTAACACACCTGGCTCTTCAGCATCACTCAGAGGAGCTGATGGAAAGGAATGGAACCCCGTAATAGTTTGAGTTTGACTTCACAAACATTTTAAGCCCGTCTAAAGTGCCTCTGCTGCTGAAGGTGAAGACCACCCTTCCTGTCCTTCCCTCCACACTCTCATTTTTGTTCTGCCCTGACACGGAGATTGGGCAGTACAAGAATATGAACAGGAGGGAAAGAGGCAGGACTGAAAGTTATCATCAAGGGGCTGGTAGAACTGAACACTTTGGTCAGCATGCTGATGAAGTCTCATGTCTTCCTTTTTCTGGCTGAGTGTTTCATGCTCTCACTTGTCTCATCCTATGTTGAGGCCACTCAGGGAGCTCTTTCTGGAGAGCCAGTACAAGCTGGGAGGTGAACCTGCCCCCACAGTGTTAGGCGCAGAATTGTTCCTTCTGGTGGCACTGGGCATTTCAGTGATACTTGTAAGTAAATGTCCTTTTTTAATGGTACATTAAATTTCCCAAGTGCAAGGTTACTTTGTTCTTGAGTACGGTATCTGTTGGTATGGGAAAACCATCAGTTGGTGTGTGGAACTTCCACGAAGACCAAATAGAGAACAGATTGTTAATAGTTACTATATCAAACAAATTCCCCTCAGCATCCTGTCAGGGCTAAATTAGGTGAGAGTCAGGTGAATTCATGGCAATGTCACTGTGAACGAGTGAACCCAGATGTGAGCAGATTTGAGGGAGAATTCTGCCGTCAAAAGCCTGGGAAAATAAATGCTAAATATTTAGCAAACTAACCAAAGGCTAACCTAAACCACAACATCTCAGTGATTAATGTCATAATCTGACTGATGTGAAATAATATTTTGTTTTGGAAAAGTTATCCTGAGTCAACAGCTGCTACTCTTACAGAAATTGCAAAGCTGCTACAAATTTAATGGTTTCCTGAAAACACTGGAAAAAATAGAGATGCTGAATCACAGAAGTATTCTAGCCATACTAAGATGATAACACCTTTCTGACAGAGTATCAGCCCTGGACTTAACTCTGAAGGGATACTAAAAAATATATAAATTCAGCTCTCAAACACTTACAAAGTCCTGTGAGACAAGATAATCTATTTCACTGCTTTGTTATTCAAGCCTGTTTTTTGTGGGTATTTTATTTGAATTTGAAAATATTTACATGTATTTTTTTATTTCAATATCACCTGAAGGTCATTGCAAAAAATGTTACTTCTCATTGTCTACATAGTTTACATTCACTTAAGTAGAAAAAGTAAGTTTCATAGTCAAAAGACTCTATTTAAAGTTATCACAATGTAATAAGATGCCTCTTATATATTATGTAAGACCTGCTTTCACTAGGTGAAGTGTGTTTGTATTAATAAAATAATACAGAAAAAAATCATTTTGTGAATAGAAGGACCTATTCAGAAAAGGTCTTCAAATTTCTATGTGGGGTCAAAACATTTTCAGAACTATGAAATGGAACATAAGTAATATTCCTATTCTTGAGCTGTTATAGACAGAAATAAAATTCTTAGAAATATAACTGTACTTACAACCCACAGCCAAATAATGGCATTCATTCAGGAAAGAAAAAGAATGAATTTCTATTCAAGTCATGGCTAATCTGTACAGCCCCTAAAGCCTGGTACTAGAGCATTGTAAAATGGCATGAACCTACCAAAAAGAAAAATGGATAGTTCGGGGTTTTTTCTCCTCAGAATTTCTAGTTAGTATATCTTCACTAAAAATAAAACATTCTTTATTATTTTATTAAAAATCATAGATCAAATTTATGCTTATTGCTTTATTGTCCACCCCACATATGAAACAAATAGGACATGTAACATGAATTGTTGTACCTTTAGGATATTAGGATTTTTTTTAAATTCAGGTCAGAAGCATGGATGTAGATCCTCAGTTAATAGTTAATTGTCATCAAATTGAAGCAAGACTCACCTATCTTCATGAGTTAATGTTTTGCATTCAGTGCTTTTCACCGCCATCCAGTAATAGGTGCAAATAAGTAAACCATGTGAAGACTGCATCACGAAGCCTGGTTACTGCTGCTTTTTGGACTTTCTATGCGTGTTCTTTGTTTGCAAGTTAACTTTTATCTACTACTGGGTGGGTGTACTGACTTCAGCGTGGCTTATCCACCCAGCATCCTCCTTCTGGACCTGTACTTCCTCTGGCTTCATTCAAGCACTGGTCGTCTCCAACAACATCATCTTCTGTGTCTCTTCCATTTCTCCTCCTTCAGTGGCTGCCACTGTTCCTGAGAGGATATCTGAGCAGAAGTGGTCTCCTTTGGTTTAATTTTTTTGGGTGGAATGGGGTGCTCCCATCAGTTTGAGAGGTGGCTCTAACTGCCTGGCACAGGACAGTTCATGGCCTCATCTCAGTTCTTTCCTAGAGCCTTCTGTTACCAAACTCTACACCTTATGCCCGCTATGGCACTGTTCCTGTACGGTAAGCATAGTGAGTTTCTCAACATTTCCAGGGAAATGGATTGTGGAAGATGTTATGTAGTGAGAGGGGAGGTGAAAACAGAACTAGTTTTTGTTAGTATCACTGTGTGTTACCTACCTGTTTTAGTGGTAGTTGCATCACAGGATTGTATTGCAAAACTGGTACCATAAAAATAGTTTGAAAAATACCTGTTATTGGGACAAGTGCTTGTGTAATTGTCATACTTTTCTTTTTTTATTAATTTGCACTTTTTTACAGAACAGCTATATGTGCAGTAGACTTGTGTTGATCTCTTCATGTAATCATTATGAGGTTGATGTTCAATGTCTGCCTTATTAATTTTTTGTATCTGAAGAGGGAAATGAAAATCTAAATGAAAGAATACAATACTGTGTCAAAGATAGTATTGTAGGCAGGATTAAGTTAGAATGTACATACAATATTTTTCCATATTATTGCAAAAATTTTACTAAGCTGAGAGTGCTGTACAACAAACACAATAACCCACAAACACACAAATCATAGAATCATAGGATGGCTTAGGTTGGAAAAGACCTTAAAGGTCATCCAGTTCCAGCTCCTCCATGGGCAGGGATGCCTTTCACTAGACCGAGTTGCTCACAGTTACTCTGATGTGTAGAAGCAATGGGGAAGTTTGTGTCCCATTTGTGGTAGGCTGGTGATTAATCAGTCAAAACATATGGATTAATATCACATTGTGGCCTACATCAGAATACAACTAGAATGAACTCACAGCTGAAGAATGGCAGGGGGTGTTGGAACACAGTTGAGTCTGTGCTGGAATATTAATTGCAGATTTCCTGAGTTGCTCACATTTTGCTGTGGGCTTTGTTTTTTAGCTATAACATCACATTAGTGTGAATTCGCATACTGTGGTGATGAGCGCAGTATAATATAAGGATTAGATAGGAGCTGAAATAGAGCCAACTGCTGGGCTCTGTTGATACAAGTCTGCCAGCAATTGCTGTTCCTATACCACTCAGTTGTAGGCCTGGATTTTCAATAGACGTGCCAAACAATTTGAGTTTTGTACATCAGTGGGGAAGCAAGTTTGTTGAACTCTTCATATAAGTCATAGATTTCCCACCCCCACCTTCCTGTCTTCTGGAGAAACTGAGCTTTCATCTTGCTTTCTTCTTCTGGGTTTGAAGGTATATTCTGTCATTGGAAGAGCTTTTTTACTACCAGCATCTCTTGTGAATATTCTTACCATTCCCTTCCAGCAAAGGAAGGAAGGGTTGTTCTACTGTTTTTACTCTCAGAGGTCCTGCTTTTTGGAGATATCCTCAGAAACATTCCTATTTTAGTATCTGTAATGAGGCCTATTGAATTGTTAGGGGTGATGCTGTTGCTAAGGGGAAGATGATGTTTCTTACACTACTGGCAGAGTCTATTAGAAACTACTGCCTGGTACTTCAGCTTGGGTTGCCATTGCATATCTGCTGTGTCCTTTGCTTGGCCTAGGAATGTTTCCAGGAGGGTCCTGGATCAGAGCATATGTATGCTTCCGGACCATCTCGGTTTGTTTCAAATCTTCGAGTTCCAGGCAAGAGCCTGTTTTATCAAATGAAAATATTCATCACATGAAGGCAGAGGGAATTTCTCTGGAAGTCTTTGGAATGGGACATAATACTTGTTGAATTGTTGTGTGCCAGTGGACCTTAGATTTATTGTGCCAGATGGCAAATGCCAGCCTGATCTTCACTGTACATTCTACTGCTTATTTTATTTTTCTCATTGTTTTTCCATGCACAGTTTAACCCATTGGAATTTGGAAATAGGCTTTACCAGTACGTAATTTGAAGAGTTAACTTGCTCTTGATGAGGCAAACCAAAAATGCTGTATTTGTGCTGATAAATCATATTCTTCAGTATTTTACTTAAGTAAGTCACTTGCAGACTAATTCATTATATGGGAGAGAGTTTTTTATTTCTTGAAAATCTGGTTAATAATTGTAATATTTTTATGAAATAATGAAGTTGGTGGAGAAACGCTAAGTATTTAAAACATGAATGAAATCAATGAGGAATGTAAGGTAACTTTTTTTTTCCTTCTTAACCCTGTAAGGAGATCAAACCAACCCTATAAGGTCATTCAGTTTTGTATAATTTAATTCATTTGGCTAGGTCTCTACATAAAACTGAACCCAATACAAACAGTGTCACTGCTGCTTTAATACCTCTCCCCAGTGCTCCATTCAGCTTCTTAATTCTATGGTAATTTTTTTTAAGGTGTTAATTATATTCCTTAGGTCAAAAGAACTGGAAAGTTCTGTATGTGATGTTGGTGTTACTGCCATTGCTATGTTATGAGATCAACATTGCTCTTAATAAATTCTTAGGAAATGTAAACATCATTAAATCTTTTGAACAACTAAACATCAACTAATGAATTTACATAAACACTGCTAATGAACACTTACTTATTATTTTGCATCTCTGCAATTTAGTAACAGATTTTCAAGACAATAGGCAATTTTGTAATCTTAATTTTATAAAACCACTAGTATTTTTTTGTCCCCTTCAACCATTTAATATGTAAATTAGGTATTCTCAAGCTTAATGTTATTCATTTTTATAAAACAAATACATCATTAATCTGATTAAGTTCTTGGATGAGAGTGCTGTCCTCAGATCATTGTGGATCATTTATTGTTGGGCGCACATCCAAAAAAATAGATTCAAGCATGGCACTTACAGTCTAGGTTTAGCAGAACTGTTGAAACCCTTAAATGGCATTTTTAGAAGAATGGAAAAGCAGTGCTTACTTGTAGCAGCAAGCACTATGCAAAACTTAGCAACACTTCTTATCCTTAACTGCAGCTCACTGATAATAATTCAGAGCTTAGAAATGATGTTGTTCTTTGATGCATTTTAAGAGCATAATATAATAAAGTGAGCTTAGCGAAATCCTGTCATTATTAAAGTGTGTTGGTCACCACGAGACGTGTTGTGCCAGCAGCACTAACCACTGTACAGCTGCAGACCCCTGTTTTTCTGAACCCTGAAGTTGGCTGTGGCTTTCATGTCATCTTGAACATGCACTAGAGACAGTAAGAACACAAATTTGGTGTGTGCCCTTGTGAAAATGTGGTGGAACAAAACTGACAACTTTTCACCTGTAGTGAATTCATGACTACTTGGTATTTTCTAATCACTGCTGTTAGAACTACATTGTTCAATGTCAGATCTGATTGTAAGGCTCTTTAAAATTTCTAGGTGGTTGGGTTCTTCTGTTTTCCTAATGTGAAGTCTATTAAAAAGGAGTGCCATTTATGTGTGCTCTAATAGCTTTGGTAGAGGCATGAAATGTGATTGCATTCAGCACTAACTATGCAACCTAATTCCAAGGGCTGCTTAAAAGAGAATAAATTTAGGAAATAATAATTGGTGATGTTGTTACACAAGCAGAAATACTTTAAAAGTTTTTAGGTGAAGTTGTTTTCACATAGTAACAGTCGTAATGTCTTTATAAGGTGAATAAGTGGATGCAACTCTGAAAACAGAATGGTTTGGTGGATAAAAAAATAACAATTTTTCAGTCACTATTCTGTTTCCACAGTGAAAACAAAACCTTCCATGTTCTGCAAATGATATTTAGCAAAACTAAATTTATGTCGTCTTGAAACAAGATTACTTTTATCATTAAATGAGGTTCTACCATTTATGTTTTTATGTGAGGGACACAGGAGACTTCAAGTTTCAAGTGGAGATTAAGTTCCATATTTATTTAAAATATTCAGACAATTACATCAGGAGTACTGAAATATAAGAAAAATTGTAATAACCTTACAGGGTACAGGCCTAAGGACCGTACCCATTTTCCAAAATGTGACAACAGTAATTTGGTAATTTTGTGGTTGGGTAAAATCCTAGTCATTCAAAATGCCAACAAAATTCACCCATTTCTGGGAATACATGCACTTAGAAATAGTACTTGTATATTAGAATAGCTAGATCTTCTTGAAAAAGAAAAGATTTGAATGTGCTTTCTGTAATGCTTGAACTTTTTTTTTAATAGTTGAACATACTAAAATTTTCTTTTTAGTTCTGTGTAATGAAAGGATTGGCTAATGAAGCCACTTACCAATTTTATAGTTAAAAATATCTTCCAAATGGTTAATCTTCTAAGAGTTGGTTCAGGGATATTTAATATTCCAATTTGCTGCATTTTGTCTTTGAGACTATTTTAAAACTAGGACTAGAGCTTATAATATTTTAAGCACTATTATGATATTAAATATTACTCACTGATGTAGGTGCAGTACTGCACATAATTCAATGTCACAATGTCACTGTAGATTAAAAAGATATTCTTGCCCAGGGTGAGTGCTTTATAAAATTTTATTCTTAGAATAAAATATTTATTATTTTAGGCATATAAAATACATTTTTTCCATTGTTGTCTTGGAGACAATGTCAGTTTAGCATAGAAAAATAAACATACTAGATTTCAAGACATAAATTGATAGTTTTTAGATGGGTGAACCAAAAAGACATGATTGGAAGGAATATGAAGTAATAAAATTATTAATTAATGGCGTAAGTAGTTCTTAGATTTCTGGTAAAGCCTATGAATTTTTGCCTGCAGATCTCAGTTATGTGACTGAAAGATTTTTTTTATTGCCTACAAAAATGGGAAATGGAAGCTTTTAGTTTCCAGTGCATTCACATCCCCAGTTTGGTATAGTAGCATGTCCTCTTCTGTATGCCTCATCTTCCACTTGAGCAGGGAGTGGTTGAAGCAGGTTTCTTCTGCTTCCTTACGGTCAAAGGAAGCCTCAAGGTTTGTCCCACTGGTAGCCGCTGAAGCAGCAGCAAATGAAGTTCCTTTTCCCCTGGTAGAAAGGGGTGACAGCAGCAAGGAGACGTCTGCTCCGTATGCCCTTCTTGGGTTGTTGTGGAGAATTCGTACCTTGGCTAAGTAAGGTCTTTTGTGAACTCTGAACCAGTTGAGGTGCTTCTGATGTTCGATTTCTGACCTGTTTATTTTTAGTCAGCTATCACTTACTGATTGTGCTCAAAGCATCACTTCAAAATGCCTGCACTGTGATTTGGGGATGGTTGGCTACCACCAAAAGGTTTGAGCCTACTGCCTAACTTTTGTAATTTCTGACGGAGTTTTTTTTGCCCCCTAATTAGCAAGTTTAGAGCTTGTTTATTTGAATATGTTATTGAAGATTTTATCTCTAAGTTTTGCTTCAGTTATGAAAATTAATGTGTAAGACCAAGATTGGGAGTGTAAAGTTCTACAAGGGATCTTGTCAAATGAAAAGTATGTATCTTTTTAGTATGGCAGAGAGTTGCCTGCTGTAACTTTAACGGTCTCTTGAAGACCTGTTGAGCTGCTCTTGGCTTAGTACCACCTGTTTCTGCTGGTTAATGACTCACAATGCGAGATTTTTTGCAGCCTGTGTTGTTATCTTGCCTTTTTTCCTCTCTTACTAACTATATTCAGAATTATGTGGAAGTCTCTGTTAGCGAAGAAAATAGGAAATCTTCGCCAAAACATCTGGTGAAACTAAGCCTTTTGACATTCATTAGTGCTCCAAATGTTTCCCTAAGCTGTTGTATCTGTTAAACTCTGGATTGACAGACTGGATGAGTTTGCACTTATATATTCATAAATTTGCACTTATATAAAATTGGCACTGCATTAATCGTTAAAGCCTAAGTGATAGCTTAAAGTTCATGTATGAAACTACAATATATTGGTTTTAATACTTTCTTATAAACTGAAAAGCAAATGCGTAGAATAATAGCAAATTTATAAACATGTTGGTGTGGCCTCTTTCTGATTATGTCATTCAGCAGTTGTTGAAGAAGAGCAATTTTACATTTTCCTGGAGGGAGATTGTTAGTTTGTTAATTTAGTTGTAGGTTTTGCATATAACTGCTCTTTGTTACTTCTGTAACAATTTTGTACATCTCTTGGTTTATAGTTTAACAGGTTTAGTCACCACACTTGAAAGGCATTATCTTTGCACTGAGGTCAGATCAGAAGAAAAGGTTGCTCATGCAGATCAGGCTGCTCTGACAGTGAACAATGAAACTTGCTAGCTTGCTGTTCAGTTTAGTTCCTAGAGTCTATATTTGCTTTTCAGTTATATTTTCTTAGATGCATAAAAAAATTTTGGCATAAAATAATTTTATAACGGCTAATCTTCAGAACAGCCTCCCAGATTATGCAAATGACAGTAAAATTATTACTTTCTGACTTTTGTATACACGGTAAAATTACAGACACGTTTTCATCTTTAAAAGAAGAAAACTATGTTTAAACCAACATAAGGCATATAGTATAGACTGCAGAATGATATTCAATAATTTCTTCTGAGTCAGAAGGAGTTTTGTGTTTGAAAAGCTATGTCTGTTTCTGTATAATTCTCTAAAATTATAAAGGAAATGCATGTTAGATTCTGGTATTAGAATTCTATGATAACTGTCTTATCAGTGTTAGGTGCTATGGCCTACTTCAAACTTTTTATAATAAAACTAGGTTTCCATGCAGCTGTATGTTAGAAATCTAATTTAAAAAGGCAGGTTTTAGGACGTATCTTGTCTAATAACTAACTTTTACAGATAGAATGTGCTCATTCTGAGCCTCCATTGCATTTCAAAACCGAACCTACCAGTAGCTGCTACGTGGTAAATTATATTTGTTATTTGTTTTTGCTACATCTTAAAACCTTTTTTTTTCTTTATCGTAGCAGTGACTTCCTGCCCAGTACTAAATAAAAGCCCGTTGTAATGCTGGCCTGTGAATAGATTGAGGTTCAGCATTCTTTCCTCTTCTATGTCAGGTTCTCTGTCCCTACCACTGTAGGGCATTTTGTTTTATAAGGGGTAATGAATGGTGAATTGTTGATCTTCTGAAATGCCCCATTGGATCTTTCTGTTAAGAGCTTTGCCTTGCTAGGATTGAAGTCCAATTCTTAGCATTTTGTTAAGTTTAAGGACTGTATTTATGTAAGGCTAGACAATATCTGCTGCACTTGATGGTGAATTTGCATGAACAGTGTTTTGATGGAGATAAAAACAATCTTACCTTTCTTTCTGTGTATATCCTACATAGATTTTTTTTTTTTATGTCTTACCTATGTATTTATATACATGTACACATTGTGAATTGAACATCACATCTGTGTTAAAAAATACATTATTTGAGTCTTTTCCTCAAGATTTTCAGTTATTACTGAGAAAGATGTGATTTAAGTATCCCAAAACACAGTGTGCTTCTATATTGCTTTGCTAGAATGAATGCACAAAATTTAATTTTAATATGAAAAATTTCATCATAGTTGGAAAAATTTTAACTGGTTTTCAGTGGGAAAATCTAGTTGAATACTTACAATAATTTTAAACCGGTCAGAATTTCAAACCTGCTGAAGCAGATGCAGTTTGGACATTTATTTTCACAACTTGTTTTCCCATTTCTCAACCTGTTACGCTGCAAGAACTTCACTGGGTCAAATGTCAATGCTTCTGAGCCTGCCCTTGTTCATAACAACTGAAGACAGCTCTATTTCTCTGGGACAATGAAGCACATAGTTTTCAGGATAAAACTTGCACAAGCTTGAAATGAAGCATTTGTGCTTCATGCTTCTTTAACAATGGAAGAAGCTAATTTTAAGAGAAATGATTGTTCAGTGTATACCAGCGTCAGCTTTTGCAATCACCTATCAACAGTGACTAAGGACAAGAAATCACATGCCCGTGAAAGACACGAGAAGAAGAACAGACAAAAACCCCCCAAAACCCAAAGTAAGAACACAGCAATATGATGTAAACTGGAAAATGGAAATAAAACTTAAAGTTTAGATTTAAGTTCTACAGTATATAAGTGTAGGAAGAGAAATATACTACTTCATTATATGCTAAACCTCCTGTAAATCCAACCTGCATCTGATTCAGGTGGTTCATTATCCACCTTCATCTGTTTTAGGGCTTTATCCTAATCTTGATGTCAAATACAGTCACTACAAGGCTGCACATTTAGTGCCAGATGATATTCTAATCTGATTTTTGTTTTGGTAGAGTTAGTTTTTGGCTGGATCAGCTCCCTAATCCAACTTGCTGAGCAGTTGCATGGGAAATGTTGAAGTATGCCAGGAGAGGCATACTTCATGTCTTGTTTTAAGAGCAGGCCTCTTTAACTTGCTTAGCTCAAATTAAGTACAAATAAAACTTTGCATCTCCATCCTAAATTATGGACAATTCAGTAGATAACAATTAATTTGAACCTGAAAATTTTGAGTAGGATGCAGTTTGTGTTATTACTTGTTCTTAAGATATGTGTTTACTGCTCTAATTATAAATCTTTAAAAGTTTTGCTACTTTTTTTTTTTTTAAAAAGCAGATGAATTGAAGCTCAGTATTCAGGCTTTTCATTTACTTCATCTATACACAACATTTTCTGTCAGTGTGCTATGAACTGTTAGATTCAGCAGTATATTTCATGCTTATGTAGCTTACTTGTTCATAGTATTTTGGCTACTTTTTCATTGTGGATCAGCAGTTTTCTTCCTCTCAGAATGTTCTTGCATCTATAATCTGTTAGTGGCTATCATTATGATGCCTTTTCTTTCTTTGTGAAAGAAATAAGATAGGCCACTTTCCCAAGCTTACACATTTATGAATAGCAGAATATTTAATAAGTTGCTGTTGCAGAAGGCTTTCATGATGCTTATCCTTTCTTCTGAGCACCTTTCTCCTCAGTCCTGTTTGTATTTTCAGCTACACAGCAACTCGTGCTGGAAGATGTTCTTTCATGAGTTGATGCAATTTACTAATGCAGTAGAAAATATTACAGTTTTCTGCAAATTCAATAAATGAACTAAAGCAGATGTCCAGAAAGTACCAGCTTGTATGAGCAGAGTGAGTGTCTTATGGGACCCTGTGGCCAGGAGAAGGGTAGGGGGCAAAGGGAAGCGAGGACTTTCTGTCTTTGATGGTGGTGTGTTATTATATCAGCCCATTGAATCAGACCACTGTGATTACTGTCAATTCACAACACTTACTTTGTGGTATATTGCAGTGTTCTGGGTGTTACTTGTACTGTCTTCTCCTAAAGGTCAAATCTTACCCTTCCTGTGTATTGTGGTCAAGTGGCACAAAACCTATGAATAAGTCTCATGAATAACTATGAAATATATTGTAATTAATACTTTTAATTTCTTACTAATTAATTAGTAATTAATTAAATAATTAATAATTAATAATTTAATTAATTACTTTGAAGTAATTAATAATCCTAATTTATAGTTAGAAAACTACTTGAGAGGATTCCAACCACTCCCTTCTAAGGAAAAGGATAGAAGAAGTTTTATGTTGAAAAAGATACAATTATAAGAAATTGTATTTAAAAATCTGATTTTGCTTCTTTAAAATATATTACTGTTTATTGTTGAAAGTATCCGGAAGAGATGCAAGACAAAGCAAACATCCTTTACCTCTAAGTATAGGAAGGGACTGTAAAAGGGTCACAAAGCTTTACTTAGCATAACATTGATAGCAAGTGAAGGGCTAAGTTTTCAGTTGTACGATATCTCAAACAATCACAGCAGACTTTCTCTTGCTGCATAGAATCAAAATTTCATGCAAAGTATTGAAGACCATCATGATTAGCTATTCTCGCTTGCTTTACACAAGTCAGAGAATGTGACTGAAGTTTCAAACCTAGAATAACCCATGGTATATCGTTAAAGAAATTTTGCTTTGTCAGAGGCTAAGTTGCCATGACTCAGGCGATGACAGGTAACTGGCAGTGATGCAGGAATTTGATTGAGAGTTTGAGCCCTTAATATGTTTATGAATTACATAACTTCTTGATGAAATGGCATATGGCTTTTAGAAAGATGCATTATTTTTATTTAAAGACTTAAAGAGATGGATAATGAACTTCCTTGTCATACAAATCTTTCAGTTATCGAATTAAAATAAGCATCTTATTTCTAATCTGAAGTTTTCTAGTTCTGCATTTTTCCTTTGGATTTTTTCTTACTTTGTTTCTAGTTTACAGACTGTTTTACCTTTTTGCATTTTTATAGGCCCACTTTAACCATTAATAATTTTATATTTTTATCAGGTGTTTAAATAAGAATTAGATGCCATCACAAAGTTTTTCTATCATAGCTGTTTCTGTTTACACTTAGCATTTGAAATGTAGCTTAACATTCCACTATACAATATATATAATTAATAATTTTATTATTATTCATATAGTTTTAAAGGTCAGATAGGATTTTTACTAAGTCTCACATTACTTTGCATTATAATAGTAGAGGTTCCTCTTATGGCTGAACTTATACTCTAATTAAGAAGAGCAAGAAAAACTATGTTCTGGTTGCTTAACAAGTCTTGCTGCTAATTGTTTTAATTTTCCAGAAAACAAGTTAGCTAACAGGTTTGTAGTTTTTTGTTGGTTTGTTTTTGGGTTTTTTTAAACATTTGTAAATACAGTATTTGGTTTGCATTTTCCATTTTCTCACTTAAAGAAGTAGGGGATGTGAAAAAGGAAAGGAGAGATCCTTACCTCCACCCACTAAACCTCCACTTTTTTTTTATTTTCGAAGGCAGAATAATCTCAGAATTTCATCAAATCTGAAAAATGTACCCTTTTTTACCCTAAAATAAATCAATGCAGTAATTTATTTTACAAAATACATTCATGGTATTTTTTTTCCTTGACTGAAAAACATCCAAAAGGGCCACAGCGAGTAACGCAGTAGATTTGTGTTTTTCACTGTGTTCTCTTAGGTGAGCTGTTATTCTTACTAGCAATAAGCACTGATAGTACCTGATAGGAAAATTAATCCCAGACTGTGGAATAAGTCTAGTAGAGGAATTTAGTTTTATTTGTTTATATTTTGCAATATTTTTTTGTTAATTTTTAGTCTGAAATTTGGTAACAATGAGGTCATAATACACTTGAAGAGCTAGGGTAAGGTAAGAATATGCTGTAGAGAGAAACACACAATGGACACTGTGCTTTTAATTATGTATTATTTAAATAGCCTAATATTTAAATGCCTAAGAGAAAAATATCTCTTACCATCTTTACTTTGATGATAATTATAACCCTGCTTTGCATGTGGGGTTTTTTGTTGTTTTTATTGTTTTTTACTTTTATTTTATATTTTGTTGTTTGTCTGGGTTTGGGTTTTTTATGTTTTTTTGGTTTTTTTTTTTTTTTTATTTTCATGGCATTCATAGCAAGACAAATACTGCAATGAATTAATATTTGGGCTTAACAGCTGTTCCCTGAGCAGAACAATATTTACAGTTTTCATACCAGTTTTAATAGAAATCAGATTTTACGTAAGTTAATTTCCCTTTACAGATGTCCTTCAGCATACTGTGTGCTAAATTTCTTACCCCTAAAAAGTTCTGTGTTTTATTGGTTGTAAAAGATTTTTAACTAAGAGGGAAAAAATGTGAGTAATGGTGTTTTTAAAGAAAATATCAGACCCTGTGATAACCAAGGATGTGCTCAAGTGGCATGAATACTTCAGTTCCAGATGGGTCAGCTTTAGGGGTCAAGTTGTGAAGAGAAAGCCATCACACACACTTCATCAACACCGTGGAATGAGAGACCAGTGCATTTACTGAGCAATGGATTTCCAGTGAGCGTATAAACTAATTGGTGGATGAACATGCCCCAGGAGCAATGATTTTAAGGTCATAGCAGGCTCAGTGAATTGTGCTGACTTACACTGTGTCTCAGTGATAGCTGATCTTACCAATGAGCAGTTTAGAGGCATTCAAGCCTGAACTCTTTTCCATGTGCCTTGAATGGCATGTCAGCGGTCACTGTTTCTGACATCCTTTATATTTGTCCAGTCAGCTCTAAATCTTTAGGTTGGGCTTCAGCATACTCAGGAAAGAAAGGAGAGAAGTGATTATTTTCAGTCATTGAGTTCTGAAGATCTTAGTGTTAATTATGCCAAACACGGTTCGTTCATCAACAAACTAGAAATGTTAAAGAGAGAAGAGAGAGGGAACTGATATTTTTGGTGATCAAAAGTATCCTAATTATAACTTTCTATTCCTTAGCTTTTATTTTTTTTCTCAATAACTCTGTATTCCCTCTTGAAATACTAGTTAATTAGTAAATACTGATTTTTATTTGACATGTAAAAATTCATAAGCTGAAAAATTGCTGTAACATTATTTAAGAAATTAAATAGTGGACATGTCAGTCATATATCCCTTCCCTGCTAGTGGTACATTGCTTTTCATGTGCAACATTTTCTTTTGTTTTGGATAAGTGTTTATTCATTCTTTGTCTACTATGAGTGCAAAACAGAACCGTGCAGAGGTCCTTTTAAATTTGCAATCAATTAAGAAATGCTACAGTAGCTCTAATTCCCTTTTTTTGGAGGGGAGAGGAGAAGCTATTTTGTTTTATGATTGTTAAGGCTTTGCTGAGAGTGTTTTCTTTAATCTTAATAGTAATTAAGTAGTTTAAAAACAACTCTGTTAATTTTTAGATAAAATTCAGCAGAAGGTCTATTCAGCTTTGTATATGAGCATGGACATGTGTTCAGTGATCCTTATAAAGTAAAAAAAAAAAAACCAGTTAACATGCTTTTGGCCTTAGCATTTAAAATCTAATAATGATGATGCTCATATAAAATATTTTTTAATGTCATCTTTAAGGAGAATTTAAGTACAATCATTTAATTCTAAGTAATGGTGTATATATTTATACATGTACGTGTGTCTGTGAATTAGGTAGCATGTACAAATATGTGCATTCCTTGACAGTGTGGACTGAAAATAATAACAGAATGGCATTCCTACCAGTATTAGTTAGAACAAGCAGTAGGACTAGTTGATAGTCTGGTACACATGATTAAAACTTTAGAAAATCAATGTGCTTGGCATTTACTAAAATATCTGTATGCAAATTTTTTCCCACTTTTATGGAGCTGTATACCTGTATAGAACTTTATGCTATTGAATGGAACTCCAGATTTACAGGATTCAGGTTTAGTTCAACAAGTCACAGAACCTTTTAAGTAGATTATATTTTGTTAACATAGACCTTGAATATTCTTGACAGTTCTCCTTCTCGGATTAACAGAAAACAATCAGAGTTAGGATCAAATATGGAATTAGTTTATAACCTTGCTATGTGTATTAAAGGAAGCAATATTGTAATTGAAATGCAGATAAACATTGTGGAAATCTCAAATAACTGTAATAGGATGTCCTCATCATATGATTTTGCTTCATTATGCTCTATTACTTTATCCTCTTGCTGTGTCTCTACAGCTGCTTTGTTGGGGGATGTCAATATTCAATTATAAAAATTAAGTAATCAAATCAAGTTTCTTTTATATTTTCTACAATGACATTTGAAATAAATGCTGTTTCTGAGCAGAAACAGAGCACAACTGCTTCAACAACTCAAAAGACAAATTGCAGATTTTGGTTGTTACAAGTGTTTTGAAAACGTGTTAAAATATTAATGATTATGCATCAGTCTTAATATATTAAGAACATTTTAATGTAATGTTAGTGGCAAAACAAGCAGAATTATGGCTAACAGTCTCTTCCTTATTCTTTTCAACTAAGTAAAATGGGAGTGTTTTTCTGTATGTTGTTGTATATTATATGCCATTTTTACTCTTGGTTTTGTAGTACTACCGTCCCATGTTGTGAAACAAAACCAGTGTCTGTGTGGGTATGACTTTTCTGTGTGATGTGATGATGATGAAACTAGACCAGGTTGCTCAAAGCCCCATCCAACCTGGCCTTGGAACACTTTCAGGAACAGGGCATCCCCAGCTTCCCTGGGGAACCTGTTCCATTGCCTCACGACCCTCACAGTAAAGAATTTTTTCTCAATATCTAATCTAAACCTGCTCTTCTTCAGTTAAATCCCTTCCCCCTTGTCCTGTCACTACGTGCTCTTGTAAATAGACTTTGCCCCATCTTTCGTGTAAGTTCCTGGAAGGCCACAATTAGGTCACCCCGAAGCCTTCTCTTTCCCAGGCTGCACAATCCTCATAGGTGCTCTATCCCTATAATCATCTTGGTGGCCTCCTCTGGGCTCACTCCAAGAAGTTGATGTCCTTCCTCTTCACCCCAGAGCTGGATGCAGCACTGCAGGAGGGTCTCACCAGAGCAGAGCAGAGCAGAGCAGAGGGGCAGAATCACCTTCCTCAACCTGCTGGCCCCACTGCTTTCGATGGTGAATATTGACAAGAAGGATGTGAAGGATTCTATGGAAATCTCTAAAAAAGAACCTGGTAGTGTCATGAGAAATGAGTGATACT
The DNA here is from genome assembly GCA_013397775.1 of Eulacestoma nigropectus. Classification (NCBI taxonomy): domain Eukaryota; kingdom Metazoa; phylum Chordata; class Aves; order Passeriformes; genus Eulacestoma; species Eulacestoma nigropectus. The sequence continues at coordinate 687,437 of VZTE01003003.1, forward strand.
TCACTATGGGGTAAAGCATTTTTTGAGGACGCTGCTATGAACTAAGAAGAGAGAAGCATGACCTATGGTACAAAAGTCTATGGAGAGACTGAAGGGTGAAAACAAAGAAAAAACTCCCTTCATTGTAAGCAAATGAAAGGTATTGGTGTGTTGGTAAATGCTGTTCCTGTAGCATGAAAAATACTGGAAAGAGGTGATTGATAAAGCAAAGGAGTTTTAATAGAATAAACAGAGTGACGTGAGCCAAAAAAGATGGATGGAGTTGTAGCCAGAAATGGGGCAAGTAGAGTGGTATGGTAGGACACACAGCACAAATAGTAATTGTGCTTATATTTGCTGTATTTGAGAAACTCAGATCTTACGTTAGAAAATGTCTCTTACCTTGACCATTCCCTCTTCTTTTTTTCTCTTTCCATTTATGTGTTTTTTCTATTTCTTTGCTCATAGTTGCCAATAATTAGAGCAGTTTCTAACTTCTCTGTGCATTTTAAAGATGGCTCTTTTTTCTCACTTATGTTCTTTCTGTTCCAAATTTGATGTTTGTTTATTTTCGCTGATTGTCATTTCAAATATCTTAATGTCAGTTTCCAAAGGCTTCTCTCTTATTTCACAGAGTGCACTGTTGGAATAAATGTGTTCACAGTGTTTTCAATGGCGCACAAAATTCCCCAGTGAACATGTGCTGCCATTTTGGAAGGAGCTATATGCAGTCACAGAAAATATAACAGCAAGTCAATGGGTAACATCTCAGAGCCTGAGAGGTATCTATCTCCATGGTATATTGGAAAATAGGAGGAGGTACTAAAATTTTTTGTGTTAATTAATGAACTGATAATATTAGAATTCAGATAAAACCTTAATTTTTATTTTATTAAGAACTCTTCTGTGCAAAAATATTAATATAATTTAAAGACAGCATTTGCTAAAAGACAAAGAACAACTTAAGATAGAATCATAAACAGAGTTCATTTAAATGCCAGAGGCAGAACTGGAAATAATTCATAAACAATTTTATTCTGTGTTCTAAAAATCTAAGTGCTTTTCTGTGCTACCTTATTCTTAATAAATCTTGTCACCTAGTGCTATGTCCCTCATTATATAATCTTTCATTTTATCTTTTCATTCTATCAAGGCACAGCATACCTAGCTAATCCATCAGAAATCCCTTTCCTTATCAGTCAGTCAAGAATGGTTATACTGTACAGGGTGACAGCATTAGACATCACTTACCTTCCTAAACTACAGATTACCTAGGAGAAAAGTAGTTTTTTTTGTGTTTGAGGATGCCTTGACTACATGTCAACTTCACTGTTTTCCTTGTGTACTGCTTTTTCCAAAATGTATATATCTTTCTTTTTTAATTGCCATATCTTTCTCTACTATTTTCTCAAAAACTTTGGATATTCATTTCTTCCTTTATTGGTTCTCAGCATAGTGATTTAGCAACATAATTTTCTGTTGTTTAAGTAATTTCCATCTTCATAGATGAGGAGCTTTGATAATATGTTCAGATGTATCAAAGATCAGAGGCCTTGTACACCTTGACAGCCTACTTGAATGGAGTTTTTGACACAGTAGATCACAGCTGCCTCTTTGGAGGTGTTGTAACGTATTGTGTCACGTGTTATTGTGAAGCTGTTAACCCATGTTCGACACTAGATACTCTAGGATTCTCACAAAATGATATACCACAAAGTACAGAAATATTTGCTCTCATTCGATCCTTCTGTTAAGCCAGATGAGAGTTTTAGTATTATACCCTCAATATCATGGTGGATTCTAGATTGATTATAAAGCGTATTTAATGGAATTTGCATAATTTTGTCATAAAAAGACTAATGCGGTTGATGCCTTATCGGGCTACCTAGAAACAGAGACTAGACAGGAGTAAGGGAATAAAGGTGGATATTTATTTGAAGGCCTTCAAAGGTACACCCTGGGGAGCCAAAGGCCACATCAAAGATGGACTCCAAGATGGATGATGAGTCACGAGTTCTTCACACTTTTATAGGTTTGCTTCATCTGCATATCAGCGTAAATTCGCCGATTAAATCTTTAACTAATGATGTAATTTCTTCAATTTCTCCACCTCTCTAGAGGCCCTAGTTTACACCTTTTGGGCCTAGGACAGCCTGAGTGTCCTTGAACAACAAGCCCAGAGAGGCTTTGTTACGTCTGTCTGGCGTAAGAGAACAGCAGCTAACAAGCTACAAGAAACTTGAGAGTTACACACTAGGCAGTACAGGATTTAAAAATGTAAAAGCTAGAACCTAAGGCATCACAGTCTGCCATGCTTGTTAGTTCTTTTTACCAAGAACACTGCAAATAGTTTTACAAAAATATAATAAATTTGATGTGTATTTTAGATAGCTCTGTAATCATGTGATAGTTTTCAAGTAAAAAGGGATTAGAAATGACGTCCCCTTCAGCTGCTGGAAATTTGTTTTTCCAGAAGAAATATTTGACAAACATTACACAATCTTCAGACAGCACATACTTGACTGGTGACAAACAGGTAGCTTCAGTTTTGGCTTTATTTAGAGGCCTGGCATCAAAAAACATGGTCAAAGACAGTGCAGAAGCATATTTAAACCATCTATACAAATAAAATTTATATCTGTTATAAATTTATGCTAATTAAATTTAAAGAGAAAAATGATGTGGAAATTAGGAATTATTGCTATCCAAAAATCAATTTATCACACTGAGTGTGCAAAGATTATTTGCTGATACTGGCACAGTGGGCAGAACTGTGGATGTACTGGTGTTTGTACTTGTGAAACTCACTGCAGCTGAATTCTGTTACTAGTTTTAATCAAGGAGTTATATTGTTTTTGCATATGCTTTTTGTGTGAACACTTATAGTACATCTGCACTGCTTTTGCTTGCTGTTGATTGTCTTAGTGCTGAATATCTCCAAAGTCTTTTATTGGCAGATTATTTATAGAGAATCATAGAATAATTTGGGTTAGATGCCATCTAGTCCAACCCTCCTGCAATAAGCAGGGACATCTTCAACTAGATCAGGTTGGTCAGACCCCCATTCAACCCGCTGTTGAATGTTTCCAGGGACTGGGCATCTACCACCTGTCTGGGCAACCTGTTCCAGTGTTTCACCACCCTCATCTTAAAAAAATTCTTCCTTAGATCTAGTCTAAAACTAGCCTCTCCGTTCAAAACCATAAGTCCTTGTCCTGTCTCAATATGCCCTGCTAAAAAGCTTGTCTTCACCTTTAAGTATTGAAAGGCTGCATAAGGTCTTCCCAGAGCCTTCTCATTTCCAGGCTGAACAACCATGGCTCTCAGCCTTTCCTCATAGGAGAGGTGCTCCATCCCTCTGATCATTTTTGTGGTCCTCCTCTGGACTCACTCCATGTCCTTGTTTTGCTGGGGACCCCAGAACTGGATGCAGTGTTCCAGGTGGGGCCTCACCAGAGCAGAGCAGAGGGGCAGAATCCCCTCCCTGGCCCTGCTGCTGACGCTGCTTTGGATGCAGCCCAGGACACGTTTGGCTTTCTGAGCTGTGAGTGCACGTGGCCAGGTCTTTTCCAGCCTCTCCTCTACCAGCCTCTCGTCCACCAAGTCCTTCTTGGCAGGGCTGCTCTGAATCCTTTCATCCGTCAGCCTGTGTTGATACCAGGGGTTGCCCTGACCCAGGTGCAGCACCTTGCACTTGGTCTCTTGTTAAATCTCACGAGATTCCGACAGGTGAAGTCCTTGAGCTTGTCCAGGTCCCTCTGGATGGCATCCTGTTCTTCAGGTGTCCCAACTGCACCACTCAGCTTGGTGTCATCTGCAAATCTGCTGGGGATGCACTCAGTCCTACTATGTCATAGATGAAGATACTAAATATGGTCATTATTAAAATTAATAAATGGTATATTTTTTTTCTTTGAGGCTGAAACCCAGCCTGACAAACTTCTTAACGTGGAAAATGTTTCGCAGCTGAACTATAAACTCTGGAAAATATTTTACTGGAAATGGGGGAACCATATAGCCCAATGTTGCTACATAACCACTCAGTTGCATCAGTGGAGTTCTTGTCTTCTGAATCTAGAAAAATAATTTGTTTTCTAACAAAACAAGGAAGGTATAGAGCTTTATACACAGTGTGTGGTTTTTTTGTTTGTCTGTTTTTCCTTTATTCTGCTGGGTTTTTTAATGAAAATAAAGAAGTCTATAATCTGGCCCTAGAATTCATTATTTATGTTTGCAAGTCATCAGATCTTGTTTTAGTCTCTCTTTTTTTTTCATAGCTGTGAGCCATTCTGGCATGCCTTTATGTTTATGACATCCTGCTGTGTAAGGATGTTTCAACTGTGCTTTCTAGATACCTTTTTGTAGTTTTTTTTTTTATGATATGCTAAATTAGATCATGAGCTATTAAGACAGGTTATGCATTTGTTAGTTTAAAACCATCTCTAATTATTTCACCCTGCTAAGATATTACTGCATATACGCTTTAGGCATGATTTCTTTGCTAACAACCTATTATGTATTCATAGGAGCAACAATACCAATTCATACCATTGGGAATATTATTTAATTTGGCAAATAGAGTATTTTTATTATTTGTATGTTGTTTAGAGTAAATACTTCGTTGAAAGCAAACAAAAAGATGAATATACTGTATGGTCACATTCAGTAAATCTTTTGTTTTACTTTCATTATGGCCTGATTTAGTCAGGTACAAATGGAAAATCTGTAGTAGCTTTAAAGTAAAATAAAATTGGTTTTGATTCAGTTTAAGTCAACTATCTCATTTAAAATTAGCCCAGAGGTCTTGTAAAAATGCTAGTAATCTAAAGATAATAATGCACATTGCCCAATTGCTACTGTATATGATATAGGTTCAGTGCTGTAATGCTTTGACAGCCCATTACTGAATGTAATGAACAGCTATTTTTAAACAGAAGAAATTCAAGTTGACAGCTTGGCAATGAAATTCAGCTAGTGGCATAATTTTTGTCGTCTTCTGTATAGAGAGTGGATTTCAGTTTTGTTTAAAGGAATTTGTATCATGGCCTTTATTGGAGCAAGCATTTTTTTGCTTTGGTTTACTAAATACTCTTTGAAAAGCTTGAACTAAAGCTGCATTTTGTCAAAACCTGAAACCTGCACTCCTGTCAGAGCAGAAGCAGCTCTGTGAGAAGTCAGTGATTAATAAAAATAGGTTGAAGTCTTAAGGAAGAGAATGTACAGGAATTGAATTTATAATCACAAACTAACTTTTTTAGTGGTGAAAACTGTAGCTCTGTAAGCCCTTCAAGAGGGATTTAAGTATGAGTCAATAGGAAACTAAGAGAAGGGGCAGAGAAAGTAGCTGTCAAATTGCACGTATTTTGTGGTAGAAATCTATAAATTCAGGCCAGGCTCCCATCTATCATTTTCCTTATCTCTGTTGGCTACTGCACTGGGAAGTGAATAAGATTCTGGTTTCTTTCTGTATGTATGAAGTGTTGTTTGCTCAGAACTTTCTTAAACAGCCTGTGTTAACAGCATGTATTGGGGCTTTTTGGCAAGGTTTTAGTAGTGAGAGTGCTACAAGGGCAGCTTCTGTGAGAAGCTACTGGAAGCTTCCCCTGTGTCCGATAGAGCCGATGCCAGTCGGCTCCAAGACAGACCCACTGTTAGCCAAGGCCGGCCTATCAGCAATGGTGATAGAACCTCTATGGTAAGGAGGAGAATACTCCTTTTGCAGGGATGTGCTCTTGTGCTCCTGATGGTCCTTCCTGCTGGGTTGCTGGGATCCAGCAGTGCTGTGCTCTAATTCTCAGCCACTCTTCCTTTCCTGTCGGGTTTACTCAAGCCCTGATCGACTGAATGCCATGTCACACTTTTTTTTTTTTTAGTTTCCTGTTGCCATTCACTCTTTTCTTCCAGCTTCTTCCTGTACCCATTAACCATCTTTCCAGAGCACCTTTAGAAGCTATATTTCTCTTCCATGTTCTGTAAGCACACTGAATTAAAGAGGAATTGTCTTCACTGCAGGATTTTTGGAAAAAAGATATGGTCCCAGATTCAGTGTTTTTTAATCATAGCTGTGAGAGATATATATATATATAACTCTAGCCAGTTCTAAAAATCGTCCCATATCTTGTTTCCTTTCCTAAATTATTACATTAAACAGATACAAATCTTCCTCTTCTACCTCAGGAGTCTCCGAAATGACTTCTTATTTCTGCTGACTTCATCTGACTTTCAGCTGTTAAATCCACTTCTCTGTTGCCAGTAATCTCTGGTCCCAATTCTTATGCTTTATTAACACGTTCTTTCTGCATTCCACAATACATCCAATCTCTCCAAAATAATTCCTTTCTTAAATCTATCCGTCCTTATTCTGAAACAATTTTTACTACATGTTATGACTGTTATTTTCTATCTTCCTACATTTGATCCAGGGTCTGCCTCTGTATCCCAGAGTACATACAGCATATGCATTTTCACGTTATTTGGTTTTAAAAGGCTTGTTTATAGAAGTGATGTAGCTGTATCTTGTTAGGATGACATCTGTATCTGTCTCTCTCTGACATACCTAATTGCTTTATGTAGAGGCAATCAGGTTGCAGTGTTCTGGTGTATGTGCATAGCTTGTATGAATGCCAAATACTGTTGACCAAACTGATTGTGTTTTAATGTATGGATTATTATCCTTACTTATTTGTTTTTAGGAATTATCATTCAGAATGTGCCCCTTCCTTTCAGAACAAGTGGAATATATCTGGTATTTTCTTATTTTGAAGAGTTTGGGTTGAGGCAGTAATATCAAGATACAGAATTTCCGATGATTTTCCAGGGTAACATGCAAGTCCTTTATTTAAGTTATTTTTGAGAGGAGCTAGTATGGTTTTTTCATTTGTGATTTTGCCTGCTCATCACATAGGTTTTTCACTCTGCTGTGACAGCTTGCAGAAGACTGTTCATTTGTCCAGCACTACTTACCAAGAGAAAACCCCACATGGTTTATTGGAAAAGAATGCTGTGGAATGCTTGGTGAGAAGGGGCCTGAGACACAGTCAGGAAGCTCATTTCTGCAGAGATAGTTTATCAGTTCCCACAGGGTTTGGGAAGAAAGGGCAGACTGTTCCAGAGGTATATAATAATTAAGGTGGCATGTGGAGATGATTTAATAGGATTGTCATTAAAATTATCCTTCTGTGAAATGCCCAATAAACTCCAGCTAGTCTGTATTACTTTTTTTTTTTAATAGAAATTTGGTGTGAAATATTTGGAGTGTTCTGAAATTCAAGGAAGGCCAGATTTAATTTCCCCTTTATTTGTGCATGCAGGTTATCTGACCCAAGAGAATTATTATGTAGTAATGATGACAAAACAAAACAAACTAGATAGGTTTTCTTCCTTGACTCTATTTTAAGCACTAGAGCTCATACTAATTTTCCTTTTAAATGTTTGGAGATTCTCTGACTCCATAATACAATGAAATCACCATGTTAGTCGTTGAAAAAAAAGTGAAGGGCTTATTTTGCAGTGCATCTTCCTGTGGTTCTCTGTGGGTTAGGTTTCCACATCATGCAGAGTACTACAGTGTGTACTAATTGGCACCCTTGTTGGCAACTCAATTGAAAGAGCAAGGATTAGGAATCAAGTTGCAACCTCCTTGAAAAAAAAATCTTAAAAAAAGAAAGAATAATTAACTGGAAGGCTGTGTTGACTTCCTGAATTTGTTCTAGGTTCTCAGGGTAGTGAAACATATATTCCTCCTTTTTTACAAAGACGTGAGTATATAGTGGTTAGTCAGTAATGTATAGAACAGGCTGCCTGGGAATAAAACTACTGTGTCTCTCAGAGATTCATATTTCAATATGAGAGACATATTTTCAATATATGGCTGAGTAGGTGGTTCACTGAAACTAGTTCCTTATTCTTTGTTTCATCAGAGATTAAATGACGATGGGGGAGATAGTTCTACATACCTGTTCATACTGCTGAACCCTTTCAACTTGAGAACTACAGAGGTTTTGGTCTTGAGAGTTAGAGCTTATTTAGGGTTTAGAAGTAATCATCTAATAATACCTCACATGCTCTGGCTCCTAGTGTAGAAGAATTTTTAAGTATGTCCTGAATTGAACTACATAAACAATTCCTTGAGGTTTGGTTAGTGTGACGTAAACAAGCATGCCAAGCCAAGAAAGACTGACCAAGATTGAGGAATGGGTGATGTGGTCAACAAGGCAAGCCAACAGGGTATTTTCATGCCCGTGAGCAGCAGTGCCTCATGACGAATGACTGAAAGTATTCTGACCACATTTTAGTTCTGCCCTCTCATCTGAGACAATGCATGGTAACTCCATGTGCCTGTTAGAGCCTGTCCTCAGAGGAACTTAGCCAATGAATTCTGTACTTCTTAGTAGGTACCACCTTGACTGAGTGGCCTAGCTTTTCCCATCCTTCTTTCCATGCCAAGCACCACCGCATTCATGGTGTCCATCTCAGGGTGTGAATGGGCTGAGTAGCGATTTACTCTGAAGTGTTGGTGTGTGAAGGGAAGAATCTAAAGCAAAGAATAAGTGAATGAAGGATCAGAAATTAGGGCTCCTAAATTAATTACATTAGTGGTATAATACCTTTTAAGCTATTAAGTGTGCAAAAGCCTTCTTGGCACTAACTTCCTTTTTCTTGTGAACTCTGCCTTTCTAAGTAGAGTCTGTGCTTTTACTCTTCGAAACCTAATATTCAGGTTATGTCTGTTCCTGCGACACAGCTTCTCAATGGTTTTTTTCAGCATCCACTGTAATCATAGCACAAATCCCTATTATGATGGGCACATAACTCACTCCTTCTCTCCAAAGAACAAATACCAACCATGCTTGATAGCTCAACAAACAGTTGTGCTGAAGGACTGCCTTATGCTGTACTTCTTCTAATCTGTCCCAAAGGAACTTTACTGCTTCATTTGGCTCTTCTATAGACTAAGTGTGGTTGTTAAACAAAAGTAAAAGTGTCTGCATTCTGTTGAAAAAGATTATGAAAACACCTGTGGCTGATTGTAGTTATTCAGAACAGTGTCATATTCTGAACCAAATATTGTTACTACAGGGAGGCCTTATTCCCACAATATTTTGGATGTGTAGCTACAATGGAATTTTTGCTCCAGAGAGCATTTACAAATGTGCATTTGGCCTGGTGTAGTTCAGTTCTTTTCTGCTTTTCATTTTGTTGTTACTCCCCCTTTGTTTCTTATCTATAAATAACAATACTCATGAAACTCTTTTAAAAGCAGTTTCTCTGTCTTGAAAGACCATGGACTTCTGAGGAACAGTTATTTTAACTACCTGGACTGTGTATGTGTATTTTAATATTTTTTTTTTATTTATAACCCAGAGGAGAGGTGTAACCCTTTTAGAAACATTGGAAGTAACTAGCAGTTTTGGTTTTTCTCATGCTTTCATCTCTTAAACGTCCTTAAACTTGTAAAGACACTACTGCTTATGAGGTTTCAAACTCAGAGCACAAAATGTAATTCTCATATTCTTAGTCTGACTGCCCAGGAGTCCTAACAGTCCTCCTGCTTACATTCATGTCCTGGAGGCTCGCTGGAGTAAAAAGAGAATTGCCCTATTGGATTAGAGACCAGACAGCTTCAGGGGATTCCCTGTGCTGCAGGAGCACTACAAAAAGGAAGATGGTGTCCTCTCCTCAACACCCATATCCTCTTAATGTACTTACATTTTTCAAGCTTACTGTTGTTTCCTCACACTAATTTTTTCTTTCTTGACACAGACTGAGTTACCAGTGCATCAACTCTCTTTCTTTTTATTAAGGAATAGCAACCTATTAACTAGATCTCAGTCAGTCTTTTGGGTAACCGTTCTGTCATTCCTTAATACTGGATGGGAGGGTAGAAGGTCTGAGGCATTGTTCTGAGGATTGTTCTTTCCTAGTTTTTGGTGTCATAGCATATTTTTTTTTTGGCTGATCCTTTTTAATACTGTAGAATTATGTATGTATTTAGGTGCATATTACAAGTAGGGATATTAGTGCTTTTTATTGTGGAAGTGAAAATGTCAGACTCCTTGGGCAGTCTAACTGACTGACCATATGTTAAAAATGGTTGACATTACTGTTGCTTGACCAACATTTTTCTCTTGAATTCCTATGCTTTCCTGTCCATGGAGCAATAGGGTTGATTAATGCCTGTTTAAACCCAAGCTCAGAAGAGCACTATATTTATCTTAACATCTGCAATGGCTCTTTTTGCTTTGTAATGCTCAACTATAACTTCCTTGGAAAATGCAGAAATTGAGGCAGTTTTTAATCTACACTTTGTGAAATACTGTGAAGGGGAACTTTAGAATCTGTTCTGTAGTTTTCTTTATACTGTTTTGTGACTGTTGAATATTCATGGCTTTTTGTTGCAATAATTATGTTTTGTGGCCACGTAGTTTGCCATGCCCTGAAGCTTGTGATAGCTTGCTTTGTTTTCAAAGATTTTATATTAAGATGATTATACCATGTGTGCCTTTAAGTTTCAGTGGGTTTTTTTCTGTTACGATGTGGTGATTTCACAGTATTTTTAATCTTAATGAAAAGTGTTCAGTTAAAGCCGGATACTCAAAACAGAATGTTTTGAATGTTACGATGCTGAAGTTTCCTGGTTTATGAGCAGAATCAGAACAGCATTTTAAAAACATCACACTGAAAAAATAACACCCCAAACAGTCACAGCCTACACTCCACCACCCCCAGCATTTAATCAGCAGTCCTTTTAGCTGATAGAGTCCTAAGTGATTTTTCTTACCTACTTAAGGCCATTCTAGATATGCTCGCTAAGTGGACCTAACAGTACCAGTGTATTTTATGTTACCAAGTCATGATAGAAAAGTGTTTGAAGTTCAGGGGGCATTTGTCTCCTTTCTCACAAATTCATTTAAGTACCAGTCTTGCCATAGCTTTAACTGGGGCAGACAACCATACAAATGACTTGAGATAAAATGAAAATAATGGACTGAGCTAGGTGCCGGGGGTGGTAGTTACACTGCATGCACATCAATAAGCATTGAGTGTTATTCTATGCTAATGTAAGCCTGATGGATCAGCTTTCGCTTTTAGCCTAGAGGACCATTAAGCACTAGAAGCTGGGTCAAACTGATATAGTAAGGCAGACGTACCCTAACAGTTGGCAACAGTAGTTAACAAGCAGTAATTTGCTATGTGTGAGACTAATGTTGTTTAAAATCTTCATGATCAGAACAAAGATCAGAGAGAGGATAATGCTTCTTTGTTTAATATTCTTTTGTAAACTCGATTCATTTTGGGAAAAAACCCCACTAAGATGCAAACATGAATAAAGCATTTAGCAGTTCTGTTGGAAACAGTTAATGTATTATTTTATGTTGAAGAACAATAAAGCATTGCATATGATTTTCAAAAAATGTAAGGAAACTCTAATAGGATAATCCTGCATAACTCAAATATATGATATTTTATTTCAAATTAAGTACAATTCATTGCTCCTAGATTGTCTTTAAGAGCCCTGAAAATATTAAAATAAAAGCAAAATTACTGAGTTATAGAAATATACTGAAGGTAAATTAAAAAAATCCCGCTAATTATGTAGATCTGAATCGGAAGATAATTTTGTCCTTGACATCAGAAGAAGATTATAATAAAACGTTATCTTTATTCTATTTTGCCTATACACTGTTGCCTCAGATACAGATATTGTTTATGTCGGTGGCCAAATATAGCTGAACATATATCTGAATTTAGAAGTAGTTTTCCATCTGTTCTTTAAAATATTCTTATTCACAATTTTAGATTTTATTGCATGTGTAGAACTGCTATGTCTAAAGATTTGATAACCAAAATCACACTGGCAATGCTGACAAATATTAGCAAAAATCAATATAATGTGTTAAATAAGGTATATCACTGTTACATTTCAAAGGCATACTGTGAAACTAGGCTGTAATTGGTTTAGGCTTTGATCTTTTTGCTTCAGCAGTGTGGCCTTATGCACCCTCAAGCTTAGCTTCGTTGAGGAATATTCACAATTTATGCTGTCAGGGCCACAGTTTGTGGTGCATATTGCGTTTAGTCCATCTTCTGTTGGGAAGGTTTTTTTCCTCCTTGCTGGTATAGCGTAGATTGGCGGGGGAAGATGAAGTGGTCCATTATAGTAACAACCTCTGTAAATTTAGGAGACTCCTTTTCCTTGTCAGGAGCTATGGAGCCCACTTGCATAGCAGATACACTGTAATATTGCCTAGTCCACTGGATAGCTCAAATGATTTCCGAAGAAATATGTGGGGATTTAATGTATCAGGGTAAGAAGACAGGGTTTCAGATTATCTGACCTTCAAATCACCCTCATGTTATTTTTGTATTACAAAAATAATTTCTATTTCCTATCTCAGATCTAAAAATAATTTTTTTTTCAATTCCAGTCATCACTTATCATACTCCCAAAACCTGTTAAAGGTGATTTAAGGTTTAGGGACATAAACAATGTGCAAATAAGGCTAATTTGTTTTCCTTTCCAGCTATGTTAGAACTATTTGTGTTGGGGTTTTTTGAAGCGTATAAAGGAAAGAAGATAGTTGTGTGTCTTGTTTAAAATGTCCTTTGGACTCTTAGCCTTTGCTCTAGCTATTATTTTTTCTAGTTTTTATGTATTATAATTAAGAGCTTTTTTTTCTTCATGATGCTTTTGTGTGTGTTAATTATTTTTGGTTGTGTCATAAACTTGTTTGAAATTCAGTGCATATTAAAAAGATAAAGCTAAACCAGCAATATTTCTTTTACTCCAGGCAAAATTTATGTTTGGAGGTTTTTACTTCAGTGTCTGGCTAGCCTTGATGTTTTATGTACAGGCATTGTTTGAAGTTGGTTTGCTGTAGCACAACCTTATTGATTGAAATGTGTTTACTTTCCTAACAATGAAAATAGGAATTTATAATTTCCTTTCCACTTAATTAGAAGAATATTTGTAAAAAATGAGAGTTATAAAACACACCTCAATTCACAGAGAACATTAAAAGGTAGTTAGTTTTTTCTGTTTTGGGGAATTTAAGAAAAAAATTATATGCTGAGAGAAATACCTGTTAATCCCTGATGTCTTCTTGTAGCAAGGTTAGTACTGTACTTGTACTTGTACTAGTACCTGTGTGTTTTAATGGTTTTTTCAACTCAGTACAGAATGGGAGTAGAAGTTCAGAAATGCAATATTTTGAAAAAAATTTAAGGAAAAAAGCCTCAACAAACAAGCAACCCTCAAAGCTCGTATTTTGTATTTCCTATTGCTTCTAGGACACTAGGAAAGGAGAAATAATTACAGAAGCATTGGACAGCCTGTCTGTGATATTGCAGCACCTACAGATAGTTTTATTGGAAGATCTAATCTATTGTCAGTGGAAAAATTTCAGGAAGTTTTATATAAAGGATAAAAAAAAAGGAATTTGCATAAGGGATTGGTCTCTGTCACAACTGTAGGGTTTTTTTTGCATTTTCTGAAGCATAACAGCAGCAAGCAGCAGTTTCAGAAAATGTTTCAGGCCCATTTAACTAAAGACAAGATCAGACCACAGTATTTCCTGTCCAAATTAGTATCAGAAGGCATCACTGAGCTTGAGTAGATTTCCTTGAGAATCTAGTGAAAGGAGAAAGTGTGGATTGTTGGCTTTGTCCCTTGCTAATTGAAGCAGCTTGGCAAACATTGTGTTAATCTTTGATGAAGCCTATGGCAAAAAGGAAGAAGGCCATTTTGGACTGTTTAACATCTCAGGAGAATTTCTGGCAGAAAGTTCAAGTGATCCTTTATCGACGCAGGCTGCGCTTACGCCACTTCACTTGGCCCCTGATGGATTGACTTTTTGGCTTGACTTTTCAGCTCTCCTCAGCTACCTTGACAGTAGTTGGTGAATCAGCACACTAAGCACAAGGCCATCTACTCGAGACAGCACAAATTTAGAAGAGCCTGAGCTTACTGTCCACAATGACAGAACAGTTTGGAGAATTATGGTACATGGTCTGCTGTCTTAAGTAATCACCAGGACTGCAACCACGCTGTAGAATTGATAGACTTGAAGGCCGAGAACTGCCACAAGAAAGAGAGACTGGAATCCCACTGTCTTCTCCTTTGCTTAGATCCCAAACATTTACTGGAAAACTAAGAAAGAAGTTGCTCTGATCAAAGATGCCAAGTCTTATTCACATTTTATTCCTGAGTGAGGGATCAACTAAAAAAAGAATTTAAATCAGACCCTTTGTAGAACAGGACTATGAAACATCTGCTGTGAAGAGAGAGTCAGCCTTTCCAAGGGGGAGATGGAACCAGGTGAGCTAAACCCACTGATGATATCAGTTCTTGTAAACTTGATGAGGGACAATCTGCCTAGGACAAGGGCTGAGATACTACAGGTGACAAAGCTTATTAAGATTATATGTACTGATGGGGAATTCCAGGCATATACCTAACTTGTCATTCCAATATAAATTGGTGACTGAGTGAATTGACTCTGGGTCAGATCTCTCATTCATTATCATGACCTGTTGTCTTGGTGATTGGCTGGGAACAGACTCGAAGGCGGCTAAGACTCTTAGAAGTGACATAGAACTTTGGAAATTGCATCCTGAATTACCCACAGAAAGGAAAAGAAAGTGAAAATGCTTTGGATATTGCTATGGAAAAAAAAAAGGTTAGAGAATAGGAAGAGTTTTTATGTTGACCTACAATAGTATTAACAGATTTTGAAACTGTGCAAGGAAATGCAGAGTAACTTGCACCATTTTACTCTGATATCAATAACTTCTTAATAATTAGGTTTCCATAAAAATGAGAGTGGTTTTGGAAGAGGTGAAGGTTTTCATCTGGGACATGCATATAGTTATAGGAAAATCAGGTTAAAAGACAGGCTTTTTCCACTTTTAGTTTTAGTTAACAGAAGAACCACAAGTTGTGATGGGGTAGCAAATATTAATTGAAACCTGGGAATTGTTACATGGAAATGGTGCATCATAAATACTGAACTTCTTTATTTTTATTTAACAAGAATTTGGAATATTGTAGTAAAAGTTGTGGAAACTACTCACTCTCTTTAGGAGAGGTCATTTCTAAAGAGGAGAACATAATATGTTAAAAATGATTGGTGGCATGTAACTGATGTTTAAAATGGGATGTTAAAATAATACAAATTTACAATTAAACATAAAAAGTCTTTCAGAAGACATTTAAAATATTGTTTCTTTTTAAAATAGTACAGTAGATCTGCAGTGCCTGGCTTGATATTGTCATGTATTATTCTACCTTCAAATAAAAATACAGTTTAAGAACTGTTTATATTGAGTACTTTTAGAATTATGACACTACAAGATTCTAGAATTATGTTGCCATGAAGTGGAAGTACAGGATTTTAATAATTCTCTGAAGGTCAAGAATTTAAAAAATTGAAATGATATACCTAATGGTCCATGTAGTTCTCATTCAGCTATTTATATTGTATAGTCAGTTGAAGGAACCTGCATGTGACTGTAATGTTAACAATGTGCATTTTCAATCCATTTAGTCTTTTAATAATTTTGTGTGGTATGTTAATAGATGTGGTTTACTTTTAATGTGCTTTGTGTAATGTCCTTAAGTAAATGGAAAGATTATAGGAAATAATTGACTTTGTGTATTGTATTTTTTTTATTGTTTTGTCCCTTTGAAGATACAGGGCTTCATAATCACATCAAACTATTAGTGATGACCTGTTCTTGTAAAGTAAGTCAAGTAATCGTATTCACATTATTTAATTACATGATTTCAAAAGGAAAATAAGAGACTACAATGGCTACAGGAGATGTATAACAGGAAGGGAAATACAATAACTTACGGTTTCTTGAAGACTGAATTCATATTATGTTCAATCAGAAAAAAAAGAAGGAATGTTTTAATGTATCAGGATGGCAGGATTTTAGGACATATGCAGGACTGTTGCATAATTTTGCGGAATTGTTAAGTTTGATTTCAGCAGTGCAGGTTTGGTCTGCCTGGACTATAAAAGTGAGACAGGAAAGATACTGAGAGTGAGATAGATTGTTCAGACAATGCTGAAGATAATTAATAGTACATACCTATGAACTATGATAATTCACTTAAGGGCATAGAAATCATATGATAGGTTATAATGTTCATGACGTACCGTGTTACTGAATGCTCGAGCGCCAGGTTCCACATGTTTTGAGCTATGTGTGATTAGTGATATGCAAGCTATGTAAAGTAGAGAGCATTATCTGAATAGTCAAACTCTTTTCCTGGTCATGGTCAGACTAGAATGGAGCAGAAAGCTGCTGCTTTTGCAGCTTCCCCACCTTTACTGATTAGGTACTAGTGCAAATCAAGTTTAGGACCCTTTGGTTTCAGTAGTAATCTCTTTAGTGTGTGCTTTATCTCTCTTTTTCTTGTCTTCTTGCTCCTACATCAGAGAACAGCCAAGCTGGAGACGATTATATAGTAAACCCACTGATCTCTATAAAAAATGTCCCATGGGACAGAGCAGGTATGACAAGGATTTAGATGATCAAAACAACTGGAGGACAAAAAATGGCTGAATGTGATTGGGTGACTTAATACAGGGTTATCAGAGATAGGAAGACTTCCTCTATAGTTATGCATAACCATCTGTTTTTAAAGGGAAAGAAATTTCCTCGTCCGCATATGATTCTAAAAAGGTGTTTCAAATCAGTAGGAATTCCTGGTTTTAAGGCTTGTGAGATTGTTCTTACAAAACACTTGGTTTGGATTGAGTAATATCTGGAATGAGTTTTTGAACTCCCAAATTAAAGAGACATCAAGATGACAGGTCCAAACCATCAGTTACTACAGTAATGTAATATTTTAAAGCAATCTCTGTTCCTGAAACACAGGTGAATAGGAGCTTCTGTAAAATTATGGGTATTACTCACAGAACAGTCTTGATTTATTTGCTAGATTTCTCTGCTCTGCCTAAATAGACAGCAGGTTCGGAAAAGAGATTTCCTCTGCTTTGAAAATTAAATTTCAAACCAGAGTTTTCAGCTTGTTTCTTTTCCAGCCTGGAAGGGAATTAATTGAAAAATGATAATTAAAACAAACCAAAATACGTGTGGGAGAGAGGAGAGAACATCAGGCTGTGGTATCCCAGCTTTTCTGTTTCGTTTTAAAAATACTGATATATTTGACGAAGTGAGTTACTATTTTGTTGTACTCTGTGTGTGTGTGTGTGTGTGTGTTTTAATGCCAGCTGAAGAGGCCAGACTGTGGTTCCATGATGTTATCCTAGCGGGAGAGAGGAGAGAAGAATCGTATGCCCTCTTGAAGTGGTATCATGCATCAGCTTCATGCAGTGCTTAGTCTAACTGCGTGTGCTGCTCTACTGGCCTCTCTACTGGCCTCTGCTGTCCTCTGTCCCTTCTTGGGCAAAACGCTTATGTGTCTGTGGAGTTGGTCAGTATATTAATCTAAAGGAAAAATAGGGGTGGGGGGTTTTGGGGGGAGAAGGAGAGGGGGATGTAGACTGGGAGGGTTTTCTTGGGTTTTTTGTTCGGTTGGTTTTTTTGTGGACTAACTTTCCATTGATCTTGATGTACAACCCAGAATCACCAAATCTAGTGCAGGAGTAGTAGTTGGAACGTATTGTTTGGACAGGAATGAGGAGGGTAGAACGAGAAGAGAGACCTCTTCCTTGGGCAGTGAACCACCATTAGATTGGGTTACTCTATATCTGGGAGTAGTTTATATCCCTGAAAGGAGAAGGCCTACTTAAGTCAGCAGTCCCAGGTTCCTTTTTGCTCTCATGCAGGTAGAGAAAAGCCTCAAAGCTGGTGAGATTTGACAGTACAGGTAAGCAGATCTAATGTCTAACTGTGCCCAAAGGGAGCTCCTGCACTCGTTTCTACAAATGCCCAACTTGACTGTATTTCTACCACTTCTCTTGCCACCAGCAAGAGAAGTCACTGTTCTGACTCTGCATCAGGCTATATTGGGGCAGAAGGCACATGGAGATTGTTAATTTTTTTTGTAGGTCTAGTGTTCTAAACTAGTCAGGGGAGAGTCAGTCATGGCATGACTTTGAGTTTTGTTTTCTTACAAAAAGGTGGGAAAAAGTGTTAGCACAGAAGATGAATTGATTGTTCTTTCTGGCAAAAAAGTAGTTTTCTTATTAATTAAAAAAAAAAAACAAAAACAAATTGGAAAGCGAGATGGAAGGATAGCTTTTTCCCAACACCAAAAGAAAGGCTGAGTATTTCTAGTAGTTAGTGTTGAATGGCCAAGTATATGCTCATGTCTGCCTTTTTACAATATTTCAGTTTCCTTGTAGCCCTATCGTCATTAAGCCCTGGAGGGGATATGTAGAGAACAAATTGTGCTATTGTTTGTGCCCAGTCAAAGAGATCCTGATGTCTTAGGAATGTCTCTCAGGTATTTTCTCATGTTTCTTTCCTGCTTTTGTAATTTCTTTTGGGTACTGAGTGTTTTGAATAATAATTACTCCCGTATCAAACCTCAATACATCTATGCTTTGCAAAACTCCGACTTTAATAATGTTCCTTTTTTAAGACCTTGGTCTTAAATTATGTTCTTTTTAATTTACTCTAATCAAACCGATAGCAGGGTGGTATATGCTCTTCAGTGTCTGCTTAGCTTTAATCTCTCCATTAATGCTATTCCTTTTGGAGAGCTGTGCCCAGTATTTTATTTATTTTGATAATGTGTTCTACTTGGCAGAATGAATCTCTGTTACAAGAGTCTCTTTGCTGTAATGTTACTTCACCTAGGCTTCTAACTACATTAAGTCTAGTTTAAATTTGCCTTTTTCCTCTGCCATAATTTTTTATCCATGTTCGTCTCTTGGATTTTGTAGAACAATGCCTTGATGTATTCAAATAGAACTGTGATCTCTGAGATTAAATATAGAGGGGATAGGGGCTGAAGAGAAAAAGGTGACATATTTGTAAAATTAGATATTTCAATTTTTTGTACTTAAAGGGTAGGAAAACTTACTTTTGTCTTCTTGATTAGTAAACAAAACTGCACTGACTTTCTGCACAATTGCTTGCTTTTTAAGTAAGTCAAATGTATTGATTTGAAAAGGCTAAATAGCAAACATTAGTGCTTTTCCAGGGGTATGTTCATATGTTTGTGCATATATTACTGAGTCTGATATCACTTGGGACTTTCAAATTGAATGTATTTTAATGGTTTTCATTCCTCACTTTCTTTGTAAGGTTATTCTGATGCAGCACTGGTGTGTTTGATGAAACTATTGCCTAAACAAAGCTGATCTTATCCTACTTAAAAGTTTCTTGGGTTTATTGCAACTTATGCTTTAGAAGGAAACTTGTTTGGCTCTGGGCCCACTAATACATCACAGCAGATAACATTGTGCTAACAACACGGGAATTTTTGTTTTTCTGCAAAATTGCATTTATTGAACTGAATTAAGAGTTCAGGGGCTGCAATTTCCTATCTCAAATCACCTTGCTACTACTTAGACTCCAGGCAGAAGTTGGAGTTTATTTTAGGAAACATGAAAATGCTTTTAAAGGGATGACTTAGAGGTAAGACATCAGCAAAAGTGGGGACACCTGCTGTTAACAAAAGTGCCTGCACGTTTGTCAGACCTATATCCCCGGTAGAGGGAAACGCCGAGTGAAATCGTGTCCGCTCCTGGGGACATCCCATAGGTGGCAGCAGTCACTGCAGTTTAGGAGGTTAACAATGGAATGATTTATTGGTACGAGAATAAAGATGTCATAGCTCAGCTAATGGGATCTTTCTATGAAAAAGTGCTGCTCTTTGAAATATGATAAGTAAGAAGAATGCCACTTACTTTTTCAGTTGGCTCTTAAGGTTTGACTAGTTCTTTGTCTGTAACTTATATTTGTGATATTGTTCCTAGACAGGGTTTAAGGGAGCCAGAATTTTATAGTGCCATGCTATGAAATACAGTTGAACAGCCAGAGGGAAAGACCTGGTGGGAATTAAGAAATAATAATAAAAAAAAGAACAGTCTTGTTAATTTCAGTGCTGGAATTGCAAATTCTGTGTTACTGTGTAAGCTTTTGTCTGATAATCAGAAGATTTAATGGTGAAAAGTAAAGAATATTGCTTTGCTTTTGAGAAGCCTGGTTGAAACCAGGTTGTTTTTCTAAACTAAATGTATATTTGGTGCAATCTTTATTAACATAATTGCTATACTTCAAATTCTCTGCATGAAGATGCCTCAGAACTGAGGGAGCATATTCATTGAATCATTTTTGCTCTCTAGAGTGAAGGAGAGAAGCTTGCCATTTGAACTTCATAAACAGAATAGCTTAGTTAAATTACCCCAACTGAATTAATACGTGCTGCTTGTAAATATATTTTCTTTTATATGCCATTGGGCAAGTAGCTATGCTGTTTTCATTTTTAACTTAACCCCCCCACCTTTTATAAGTGACAGGTGAATTGAATTTGGTCTTTTCTCTCCAGAAGTACCGCAGCACAAGAAATACCATGCCGTGCTGCTGAAAAACTAGGGGTTTTATTCCTTTATGTTTTTATCATGGTAGGTATTTTACCCAGTAATTTGTTCAAATTGTTTTGAAAAATCATTGAAGCTCATCTCTTACTTATTTTAAGAAAAAAAAGAATAGAATCACCTCATTCGTGTCATTTCAAAGTAGTTAGAAGTGGACTTTCTACTATGACAATGAAATTAGAAATAAAAACTGTTTACTCCTGTATCAGTGTGGATCCTTTTTTTCTGGGTGAATGCATTATTGTACCCTCCTACATATATAAGTACATTCTTCCTAGATGGAACGTTTGTCTAGCTAGCGTTTTGCACTGTTAAAAACTTCACCTGTTCTCTAGAACATGCTTTCGTGTAGGTGCTGTAGTGTGTTGGAAACCTCTCTGTTTTAGTAGTTTGTACAATATTACTGGAAGATAATATTTCATAGACAGATACCATTAAACCCCTTTTAGAGGTAAGAAAGTAAAAATAAATCTCTTTTGTTCTATGTTTAACAATTTTGCTGTGTTTAAAAAATAATAAAATTAACAGCTTAAAATGTAACTATAGATTTGGGGGTTTGTTTTGATTTTTGATAGCTCTATGCTAAGTCTGTGGAAAGAAATTTTTTTTTTTGTCCTTAGAAAAAAGTAGGGTTTTAAATAGGGAAATTCTACTTATTACCATATGCACTAAGACTTTCAGCTGGTGTGTTTCTAAATCACAAGTGAGATAATACATTATTTCAACTTGAACTTTGAAGTTCAACTGTTTTCAGTGAACTGTCTAAATAGAATCATTCATCAATCAGGGGCAGAATTAATATATAGCTTTGAAATAGTCCCTAAAACCTCTGAAAAATATTTCACAGAATGACATAGCACTAAAGCAATTTATTAGTCAAATCTTGTTTGACATATTTGTGGCAGCAGCTTTGTTTGGCAGACTTTGTGGGCCTGCTGCATGAATCAGGTGTGCAGGATCAGGACCTCTCCATGGTTTTTGTCTTCTTACAAACTGGAGCTGAGCATACACACCATTCCTCTCTTACTGAGACACAAAGGAAAAGTACAATTTTAAATGTGTGGAATGGTGAATAAAACTCTCCAAATACTCAAAACATTAATTAATTGCTGCACAGCTTTTCTTGCATGTTGACAATGACTACAACTGGCAATATCTTAGGGATATTTACTTAATTTTCATTGATTATTTTCTTAATTATTCTTCTTCATTTTGTAAATTGTTCTTTGCTAAACATAATCCAATAATTACCCTAATAAACAATGTTATGTTAATAACAAATTGATTCAGAATTTCCCACAAAAAATTGATTTCTTTTTCTTTTATTTCTTCAGTGTAAGCAGTGACAGGATACAAAACAGTTGTTACTGTGTGCTTTGTTCTTTATGTGAGTGTCAGTCACTCGCTTCTCTGCACCTAGGAGGGTTTTAGTTTTGAGAACTACAGCACGACTTGAAATCTGTAGAGCATTTTGGAGTGGTGATGAGCACTCTGCTTATGTCAGTGGAACCAAGCAGTTTGGCAAGTGGAAGCAGATCATTAGATCAAAGCAGTTGGTGCTGAGGCTTACGTGCTTGCACTGTAGCAATCTAGGTTAGGGGTTCTGCCTCAGACTAGTTTTAGTTTGGACTGTTGGATGAAATGCTCTCACCAGAGGTGTGATTTGAAGTTGTTCAAGGAACCAGTTACTTGTTTGGAAGCCTATGTCCCTATTTCAGTACATTTGATGCACGTCTAGAGTGAAGCTTCTGACTATCTTCTCTGGAAAGAATCCAAGTCAACACACCAAAGCTCCTCCACAAAGGTGACACTAATGTGCTGAGTGAGGACAGCTGGCAGGTTCAGTTCACTTAAACCAGTGTGTGTAAGCAGGTGCCATCTCAGAATTCCCAATGCCTTCAGAGTGCTCCTCAGGACTCAAAGCTTGGTCCTTTGGAAAGTATTGGAAGGAAAGAAAAGAACTGTTACCTCTGCAAAGTGATCGTGAAAATCAAGATGCAGTTTGGGAAGAAGCCCAAGATGTTAGCACTACTTTTGAATTTAACTGGTAAATTTCTGAAGATTTGTACAGAATGCTATTGCAGAGATGTTACATAAGTAGATTCAAGCATTATGATTGCATTTTGTGTCCTTTTAGTGTATAAATCCAGGAAAGGCTTCAAGCACTTTGCAAGAATGCATAAAGTACTATTTGGAATATCACTGTAAGTTAATTTAGCAACTTTTCCCTGCTTTTTTTTTGTTTTCATAATGTCCCTTCCTCCCCTCCCCTTCTTTTTCACTCTCAACACTTTTCATGGGTTTCAGGCATCCCTCATTGTTGTCATTGACTCTAACTTCATGTGCCGAAGGTGTTTTTATTGCAGGAGAACTCATGTGAATTACCAGTTTGCATAGAACACTGGTGGAAATAGAAAGGTGGATCAGGTCATCAGCAAAGGGGTGTGAGTACAGTTACTCTGAACTATGCTCCAGTACCTGTATCTTGTTTCCAATAGTAGTAACACAGTCCTCTAGTGTTAGTGCTTTCATTGTGAGAAAGTAAATTCTTCTTCCTGTCCTCGTACAGCTTCTTCTGCAATGTCACCCGGAGGGGATGTCTCTTGAATGATCTTTTCTTTCTTACCAGAAATTAGCTTAATGAGACTAAGGAAAAAATGGGGATGTTTCTTTATTTGGAAGAATATATGTTCACTATAAAATTTATGGATTTCTTCCTCTCTTCCTCTGCCTTTATAGTTAGTGCTATATACCTATTACTGCCTGTAATGCAGGCCCTGTGTCTTCTTGGGGTTTGGATAGTGGCTAGTAGAAGACCAGAAGAACCCCTGGACTGTATCAGATCAAGGGTCTGAAAGGAACTCATTATCTGGAGTTATTATTGGTGATTCTCCAGGAAGGAGAAAAGGTCCAGAGTGCTGTGCCTCTGAGGCATTCCCCTGGCTTCTGTGAATCTGTGATTTAGGAACTCCTTCAGTTTAAGATAGTGCCTATGTTATGGTTTTAATAGTTTTACTGATGTATCCTCCTTAAATTGTCTAAATACTTGCTGGATTTATTCACACATCCGGTGGCAGGCATTCCTCATTTAATTCGTTTAACCATGGATTGTGTTATAGAGTAGTTTTCCATATTTTTTTACATGGCTTCTATTCAAGGATGTTCCTGAAGTGCAGATTGATAATAAAATAGTGTAAAAGTGAAATCCCTACAAAGAAATATCCCACTTGTGCACACGTTACTCCGGTGATAAATTCTTACAATCGCTAGTGCTTATTTCTCACAGTGCTGAGCAATGTCTATGACCACAGAAAGAAATAATAATTTTCCCAAGAGTCTTGCATTTCTTCAGTCCTTTAAATTGCAATTGCTGGGACATGGCAGCAGCACCCCCAGGTGCTGTGTACCACAGACAGATCCTGGGATGCCTGGGGATCTGCCTTGCAGAATTCCAGTCAGTGCTGTTCAGCTGTACTCTTTCCTTCTTTCTCTTGCAACACAGCAGGTTCTGAAAGGAATGTTTTGTAGCATTCATCCCAAACTGATGTTGGTTAAGGTAGTGGCTGATAATTTGGCAATGTCCAAAATGAAATATAAGCATGTTTATGCTGTTTTTTGTTTTTATTCAGTATGGGACATATGTATATGATGTAAATATATTTATTATTTTGTGAAAAATATTCTATGTTGCATCCTAATAATGCATTGTTAACTTATTTAAAAATATGTTCCCCTTTATTTTATTTTAAGAAATTCCTATAGTTTTTATTTTTTCCTTTTTTTTCATATTTTTTCAAATGTAAGTTGCCTGGGAAGACCTATGTATTACTAGTTGCTTTATATAAGTCAGTTTTCTGGGTTTTTTCCCTTCCAGACAGAGTGAAAATGCTTTAAGCAGCTCTGGTTCAGATCCCACTCCTTTTCTCTTACAATTTGCATTGTCCTTGTGGACTTTTCCTATTAGTAGTGTGAGTTGGGTTCAAGTAGAGAAACTATTTGAAAAGCTACTATATCGTAGATTGCTGTTAGTAAAAAAGAAAGTTCCATTTGTTCTTTTCACCTCTATTTTGAGTTAAATAGGAATTTTTACAAGTTATATACAAGAATAATTTTTTTTTTCCAGAGAATTCCAGTGTTAATATAATTCCTATGTATATCTCAACACAACTTCTTTTAACAGGGATAATGTTGAATATGTCTAAATTAGTATGTACATGACAACAGGGGTTTTTTTGTTGTTGGATTCTTTTGGGATTTTTCAAAGTTTTCCCTAGCTCAGTCTGATCTGAATCAGTCTGCTCCTTGTAAATATGATGTTTCTTCTGTCTTCCATAGAATGAATAAATCTATGACAATAATAATTGGGGAAATGGCTGTATTTTATCTTACACATTGTAAAACATGATTTGTTATAATTCTGTCTCCTATATTGTGTTCCTGGAATTGGCTTTGTATAGTTAGAAATCGTAAGTTCTTACGTGAATTTTGTCTATTTTACTCTTCCTAGTGATTTTCTTCATTGCTTGCTGTGATTAAATTAATCTTTGAATATACCTTTTGAAACTTATTTAGGTGGCGTTAAAAGCCCAGATGGGTCTATCATTTTTCTTTGATGCGTTCTTGCTAAACTACCTGATGAGTTCTAGTAAATTGAGGTGTGCTTTTCCCTTAAAATCTGCCATGATGCCACTTTATCATGTTGGTCATGGGTTTTTCTCTATGTGTATATATTCATGTGGCGATTTTCTTTGCTACCTTCTAATTTTCCTGAACAAAGCTGGGTTTAGCAATGGACACAGTCACCAGCCGTGTTCTCTTTAGGAAGATGGCAATGAGAGGGCTGTGACTGTATCACAGGAAATACAAGCACATGCTATGGTAACTAGTATTCAGTGAAAGATAAGGTTCAGTTGCTCTGTTCCCAGGGAAAATTTATTGTATTGCCCTTTTTTCATGATTAAGTTTATAATAAGTTACTTTAAAGACCAGGAGAACACAAATTAATGTAGAACCTGCTCATTGATGCTGGCAACAAACATTATTGTCTTAAGTTCAGTAAAGCTTTGAGCAGCTAAGTATTGCAGAGCGTATTTGTTTATTAATTTATTGTCTTTTATTGTTGTAGCAAGCTTTGTTTTTCATCTGCATGTATTTTCCTTGTTATGTCCATACGAGATACTGGAAAATTTCTGGCAGATGAAAGGTGTTGTGTGGTAGATTAAGGTCAAATATATCTCCCTTCTCTTTCAGTTAGTGGTTCCTCAATGACTATACAAATCCACATGCCATGATGAGTCCTCTTATGAATCTGATTTCCACTAAATATTCCTCCTTTTTTTTTATTATAGCACAGCAATAATTTTCATGTTAAAAGCCTGTCTTTTGTAAGTAGAGAACAACTGATAATTGGAAAAGTTGGTAATTCCATTCCAGTCATCGAAAGCAGAAGGATCAGTTTTAAACATGCATTAGAGATGAACAGTGTTATCTGAGAGTTAGATGTAGCATTATCCATGTTAAAATATTTAAACTATTGATTTGAGCTGACCTTGATAAGTTGTTGCCCTGCAGTAGGTACTATTTTTAAAATTAGTGAAGTCTTTCTAATGAAACATCAGAAATCTGTAAGTGTAAAATTCGACAATATGGCACGGGAAATCAAGTGACTCCAGGGCTAGTAGTTTTATATGAAGTAGACATAAATAAACTTGTGAAAAAAAACCTGCTGTGTGACTTGACAGAAGTAAAGCTACTGTTTGTAAATTCAAGAATATTTGCTGCTTTGTCTCATGTAGTTGTCTCCTGAGGAAGGGCTCTGAGTCTGAAGTAGCTCCAGGTAATTGATTTGTCTCATGATGCACAAACCTAAAAGGGATGCTTTACCAGTATTTGCTCTCCTTTAAGGCAGTGTTTTTGGGTCTGACAGTAACTAATTTCTGTGGATTGCTTTCCCCTGACTCCAAACATTTTCCAGGAGGGAAGTTGACTGGGATAGTAGGTCTTATAAGTGAAGCATTGGCTTGCAACTCTGGTGACTGGGCTAGATTTCTTGTCTCTGCTGTTGCATGCTTTTATAACTTTAAGTCACTTGGAGTCAGATCCAGAGGCCAATGAGGTTGGATGTATAACTTCTCTTTGTGTTAGACTGGTTTTATATGAGCACTTTCCGCTTTTTGTTGTGCTCCATTTTATAATCTCTTTGACAGTTGTATTTCTTTATCTCTCACCTCTCATTTTGAGTGTTAAACCCTAAAATCTCTTGTAGGGACTGCCCTTTGCTAAATGGTTTTATAATTTAATGTTGATACTGCAATTAAAGATGGTGCTCCAACTTGAGATATTACATAACATTACCGAAAACTGGAGGATAAGCACTATGACATCTTAACTTTTGGTCTGTATTAAATCTCTGAGTGCCAGCAGAACTGTTCTATTGCCCATTTTAGGATGTAAATTGATTTGGAAAAGTGACTGTCTACTTTCTTTTCCTCCAGCCTGAGGTGAAGTGGCTTATCCACTCTTATCCCTCAAAAGCCATGTACACAAGAGTGTACTTGTGATGTCTGCCTGAACTGGAATAGTGATCTACATACTGTTAAAGGGTATTTAGAGTAAATTCTCTTTGGGGTTAATAACCCTTCAACTATTCACTCTATAGTCTAATCTTTTTCAGAATTGCCTCATAAAAAATGCAGAACCAAAATAGCTTGTTAAAGTAGTACTCCAAGGAAATTACTGTGTTTTATATTTGAGGATCAAGCATAATATTTTTAGTTTTTTCATCTCTGATTTTCTATCCTTACTATAATTTTAAAAGTACAGTGGTAGCTTACTTTTGCACTTTAAGCAGGAAGGAAATGCTCAGAGTTTTGTTTGCTTGTCTGTACCAAAAGGAATAATGTGCTGTGAATATTTTTTTGTGGCTTGGAATGTTGTGATAACTTGTATTGATTTAGTTTTATGGTATTCACTTTTTAGCTTTTCTTAAATCATGAAGCATTATTGTTGCTTTGTTTTTTTTGTTTTGACGTATTTTGGTTATGAAGCAAAACACTTAATAAAATACTAATTTCTGGAGCACAGACTCATGCTTTATTTATTGATAGTTATTCAGGCTCGCCTCTGTACATAGAATTGTTAATTTCGAATGGGCTTTTTACAGGCAATTAGTCTCCTGAGTAATTTCTAAAATTACATTCATTTATTTCACAGTATTTTTGTAGACAAAGTGATGTTGTTCTTTCTTTTAAAGCTTTGAAACTTAGGCAGAGAGAGATTGAAAACCAAAGTACCTTGTAATACCAGCAGTCCTATTTGTAACACATTTTCTCTGGTCTTCCACCACTCCATGCTCTCTTTAACACCAGTTTAGGCTCAGTTTTGTGCCATTGTGTTCAGTGTTTCTGCAAATCTAGAAATTAGAGGCTTTCAAGTTGCATACCAAATAGTCAAGGAACAATCAATAACTGTTTTATATATATGTATTTTATCTTGCAGGAACTTATTGGGAGTTTAAAAGTAGCACAACCACTTTTTCAAAGTAAGGTCTTGTTATGTAGACCAGACCAGGTTACTCTTGGCTTTATCCTGTCTGGTCTTGAAAACCTTCAACGATAAAGACTACACAGCTTCTCAGGGCAACTTGGTTTGTGATTGACTGTCCTCGTGATGAAAAAGCTTTTTCTTCCCTTCCATTTGAAGCAGTTCCAGTTTCAATTTGTATCTATTGCCTCTAGTCTTGCTGCCATGCACTGCTGTAAAGAACCTGGTTCCAACTTCTTCATAATAACCTTGGAGGTACTGGATGACCTCTTGCCCTTGTCTTCTCCAGCCTGAACAATCCCCCTTCTCTCAGCACCCTCTCCTCACATGGTTTGTGCCCCAGCTGCCTGACCAGCTTTGTGACCTCCCACTGAATTTGCTCTAGTTCCTCGATGTCTTTCTGTCACTGCCCGACCCTGGACAATCACTTGCCTCAATCCACTGTGTGTGTTTGTAGTCATACAGGCCAAGATGCAGTTGGCCTCCTTTGCTGCAAAGGCACACTGCTGGCTCTCTATAATTCTCCTAATGTGCTTACCAAAATGTTTGTTGATAAAAGTTAATAGACTTCATTAGACCAAGTGATGCGTTTGGAAGAAATGAACAAACTTTTAGGAGCACAAGCCATCTCCTGGAAAAGAAGCAGCAGCAAAATTCAAACAGGTACAAATTAGAATAAATGGTTACTCTGAAGTGAATGTAATTAGGTAAATCAGTGAGATAATATGAAAGGAAGAAGTAAAAATGGGAGGTGGAACCTAACAAGGTGATCAGGTCATTAGAGCTTTGGGATACAGAGATAGACTGGAAATTATGCCTCTGACATGCTGAGGGAGTGGAAGGAAGTCAGACATAAGGAAATACTATAAAATTAACATCTTTACAAAATTTATTATTTCTATTATCTAGGAAAGTTAGGAATTTTAGATCTTAGTCTCTTCTTCCAAGTTAATGTACATGAGTTCCTTAATAATCAAGGCTGAGAGGAGAGAGGTGGCTTTTTTTCTTGCTGAAAAATGTTTTCCTGTTGGTAAGTGGGTTTTATCAGTTGTCAGTGTGAATTTATTCTGATATGCTGTAATTTCTTTGACATATTTTACATGTTTCAATCAGTTGTTATTGAAATTTGGGACGTTGCAAGAAGCATGGTGAAGAATCTGTGACTTTTGACGATGCTGTTATAGAGAAAATTTCTATTTTTTTTTTTTTTTTTTTCCCAGCTGAATACTGGGAAAATTTGCAAGACATCCTCTGCCTTCAGTTTTAAGGTTTGGTTTTTAAATGATTTTCTGAGTAGTTTTCAACAGACATCACACGGGACAAGGAAGAGTGTAACTTCACTGAGACTTCCTTTTTGTGGTAAGAAAGGAGATGATGCTTGATGGCCTGATCAAAAAAGGGATCTGTTCTCAAAGAAGCATCACCTTTGGATATAAATTCTGTTTAGCTGGATTCAATCATCTGAGCAAATTTAGTGATGTCTTGTTGCTAGACCTCTTGCTTTATTTTGAAGAATGCCAAGTTTTGAAGAGGTATATGTTGCTGATTATAGGTTGATCATAGGTTCTGTAAAGTGTAAAGTTTAAACTGGTGTAAGAATTTTCTGGAAGTTGTGGGTTCGCTTAAGCTGCAGAGGAGTTAATTCCTTTGTTGTTAAATATGCAACAAATCATCTGGCTCTGAAGAAAAGGATGTTTTCTGTCTTCTATATCTTCTCTTTCATTTCCAGGTTGCAATCTGATCATCTTTTCTCTATATTTCATCTTTTTGCTACTGACCAGCTCGTGCATATGCAATACTATTGTGACAGACCTTCTCGTTATCTTTCTGATTAATTTTTCGTTTTGTTTTACCTGCTGTAGTTCACATGATACGAATTTCCCTAATCCCAAATTATTTTATTTGTAGTTTCACCAATCTGTGCCTACAATAAATGTCATGTTTACACTTACATTGTTCACTATACCTCTTGAGTTCTGCTTAGCTGCTCAAAGGTGTAATTCACTGAGGAATTTTCAGCATCTGAGATGTCATTTCTGTAAAGACATTGCAAAACAGGTTGTGGTTCTAGGCTTTCAAATGAGCTGTGTGTAAATGATATGTGGTGCAAATATAGATGGTGAAAACTCATGTACATAAAATACAGTAGAAGTAACTGTGCTGTTTACAATTATCAAGAATCTCTTCCTTGGGATCGTGGTCCAGCGAAGTTCCAGTGGATGCAGTTGTTGTACTGCTGGTGATTCAGTAAATAGTCTTTTTGTTTCTGAATGCAGTAACTGTGAATGATTTCATAACTGTGAATGTGTGTTTCCAGAGCCTGTATGGCATTTTTTTTCCTGATTGTTGGGCAAATATGAGATGGAAAGCAGTGATGATTGGTTGAAAATTCAGTTACGGCTGAAGATACCTACCTGTAAAAGTCCTGTTATTCCGCTGATTCACTGAAGTGAATTTCACTGTGACAGAATCCTCTGGGGTTAAATTTGGGAGGGAATTAAATTATGAAATTGGAGGAGGCAGAAGTTCTATTGACAGGACTGGTCACAAGCTTGGAATCAAATGAAATACTCACTCCCCTCAGGCAAAAACCATGCGCTCACTGCTGAAAGATCATGTCTCTTGATGCTACTCTTACAAAATAAATGTTATTTACACTGAGTAAACCTCAGCTGCTTCCTGCCTCATGCTTAGAGTCTTTCCTTTATTCTAGAAGATGGTTATTTTTCTCTGCCTCTGCTTCTTCTTTCTCTGGATCAGTTGCTCCACACGAGAGAGTTGGAAGTGTTTTCACAAACTCAGAGTGGACTAACAGGAATAAATTGATTTAAACAGACTCAATGAGCCTCTTATATGAAGCAGCAAGTTCTGTTTGAGAGAGCCCAAGAGAAAGAAGTAACTAGATTTCATGTCTGTGTCATCATTCATTGATATTCCCAATGATAAATATGATTTCCTGTTATATACTTCAAAAACCATTGCTACGTCAAAACTTTTTTGCCTTGTAGTCATTGGGAGCATTAGTCCTTTTGCCTGCAGGTGAGATATGTACTTGTCTAGTCTCAGGTAGTTGTCCTGTTTGCAGTCCTCTGTTAGCCATGTGTGCTCTCCCTTCACAATTCTGTGGTCTGTCTGCTCTCCAGGTGTCTGGGTGCTGCCTGTGCTTGGCTGGATAGGGAAAATCAATTTGTGTTAACATGGAGGTTGTATTTGACTTTTTTTAGGGTAAGTATTAGTAATTTTTCTAACACTTCAGAGAAGAAGGGTGGAACTGTAGAAATAAAAGGTGAATCTTGCTCATTTTCCAAAGATCATCCACAACTGATGGCAGGGTTTCCTGGAGATGGACTGCTCTACTCTTACACCACTCCTCATGCACTGGAGAGCAGAGCTTTTTTGTGCTTTGGAGCTACACAGTGTTTTTACCTTGCAAAGAATGTATGCTGGTGGAGTCATGTGGTGGATGGGCTGTGGCTCTTGCTCTTTGCATAGCAGCTGCCTTGTAGAAAATCGCATTCCACATCAAGGATTATGTGGAGTAGTCAAATCCCATTGTGACAGCTTTCCAGTGCAATTCTGTGCCAAGAAGACACAAGTCCTAAACAAAGAATTTTAATATTTCTATCCATTACTTCAATAAAAAGCCCATACTGCTTCAATATTTTTTTCAACAAGGCAAATGACATGGTTTAGAACTAGCAGCATTTGATTAATAAAATCAAGGATTTTAAACTTTTTTATTCATTTCATTTTTAACACCATTCATATTTTTTCATATGCTTTATGCAAACCTTACATATGTTTTAGCTTACTACAAAATGAGAAGAAATGTGTTACATTAAAGTGCATGTCATTTGCTTGTGCATTGGGAGGTACCAGTTATTTTATAGCAATTTTGAGTTATTTTTCTGTCAGTTTGTATTCCTTTTCAATGCAACATACAGAAACCCTCACTTAAAACAGCTCCCTTAGGGCTCACTCCTGGATGTCAGTAGTGTGAGCAAGAGGTGCTGTGCACAACAAGAATAGGTCATAAAAATGCAAACGTTCAATCACTTACATGAATTATTCTCTATTTCTCTGAAATCCTGGACATGTAATTAGGTGAGGTTTTTTGACATTAGTATTAGGACACAGGTATGGACATACTTTTCTTCTTGTAGATTTTGGAATTTTTGGTTTTGTTTTATATTTTTCTTTTGCTGTATCCCAGTCCACCAGACACAATGCTACCTGGCTTTGACCAGAAGTTTAGTAAACAGATGTTTATTTGCACTGCATATTATCAAAATCTAGAGATTGCAGCTAGATATATCTAGCTGAAAATGCAATATTAACATTTTGTTACTGCTGAGGTATTAACATAATGTCTTGGGGTAGGAAAGTGCAAATTAATTAGCCAGCAAATAATTTGTGGATATCATTTTGATCTTGGCAACGCTGCAATGTATAAGCGGTTCAGATATGCAATTTTGCTTTGTTTTATCCTTATGTCTAACTGTACCACAAATACAATCCTTGCAGACTGTCACTGCCACTGGCGTTCCTGCTCTTGGGTCTCTGCTAAAGAAGTTTAGGGGCAGTAAATTAGATAGAATACTATATCCATTAAAAAAGGATGTGACCTGAGACTTCCATGTTTTGCCAGTATTCTTCGTTCTAGACTATTTTAAATTACCAGTCTGAATTACAGGCTGAGTGACCCAAAGCCAGTTGCTGAGCTTATTTAATAGGGAATGTTTTTTGGGGTTTTTTTAAACGTAATAAAAAGCAGTTGGATAGACCATATCTGGTAGAAGATACGAAATCTGTAAGTCTTTTTATCCAGAAGTAGGTGTTCATATTTTATATGGATAACTTAAAAGTCTGTAGTGGGGCTATTGATACAGGTTGGCTCTTTGGGCTTCTTTAATAGTACACTGTGAATTGAGCTCCTTGGGTAGCACCCATCTCTTTGTCATGTGTGTGTAAAACACCTGGTGTAAGCACTAGGTAATTTTTGAAATGCCTTGGTGGTATTGCAAGGATAAATTTAAAAATATTTTCGTAACAGTCGTATTTTGGTAATTGGTAAGTTATCTGTCATCCCCATCACAAATATCTCTATTTCCTTAAAGAAAAATATTTAAGTACTAGGACCCAGTTAAGATTTTTTATTTGTGATATTAAATCATCATGTATTTTTCATGAGTTTCTCATTGCTTTCTCATTTCTGTATCTAACAGAGCATGGTGTTTTTATACTCTGAACCCATTCTCCTGACTAGACTGTGACAGTGTAAGATGTTTACAGCAACACACAGTTACATTAGGTTAGTTGTGGCAACACTATTTAATACCCTAGAATATGGCTGTGTGGACTTCATAATAACTGTCTTAACCTACTTGTTTCTCTTACTGAGACCTTCAGTCATTCTTGTTAGCCTTGTATGTTTTTTTGATTCTACTATGTAGTTGTTTGAAAGGGTGGCTCAGAATTGCGAGTAGCTGTCAAGATGTGAGCTCTTTGCAGGTTTATACGGTGACATAAAGATACTTCTCTCCTAATAATTCTGTTTTTTCTCTTTGTTTTTTGGGGTTTTTTTGCCTGCTATTCAGTGTTCTACCAAGTATTTTTCAGAACTAGCTATTTTAACCTCCTGATCTTGCAAAGGCCAGCTCTGGGCCAATTGCTTGTTTGTGAATTTAGGATTGCCCTTTTTTGTGGGTTGCTTTTTTCTGCATTGTATTTTTGGCTTTCATTTTTGTGTCCCATTAATACTTCAGTTTCATCAGTTCCCTTTAGTTATTCAACTATTTTTCACTTGGGTGTTGTGTTTATTACCATGTGTAACCTGGTTACACCTGCATTTTCAACAACTGTTCCAGTGCACTGGGACAGACTCTTGAAGTAATATGTTCACTTCCCATCACTCTGCAAACTTATAAAACAAAAATACATACATATATTTTATTTTGTATCTTGTATCTTAATAACCCTTTTTGTCTTTTAATTTACATGAGAACTACAGTTTTTATTTCAGAGGTATCATTTGGAAATGCAGCTGGACTATATCAACTGAAATTCTTCTATTTCCAGGCTTGTTTCCAGTAGAGGTTTGTGAGGCAGGACTTCTCTTTGCAGAAAAGTGTTGGTTTTTTTCTAATGTCCTAGTTAGGTAGTTGTAAAGACAATATATAAAGACACGTGTAAAGACAATTGAAGTGAAAGGTTACACACCTCAGTTCTGCTGTTTGATTCTTGAATTCCTTTAGCACTCCTGAGTGGATACCATTTCATCCTTGGGAGTTGTTACTCTTGGTGCTGCCTTTGTATTCTGCAGCTGCTTCATATAGTTTTTCCATATATTCTTGTTTCTCTTTACTAATGGTTTCCTATACTGATTGTCTGCTGTGTTGCAATCTCTTGGTAAAAATGTCTGACGAGTCGCCTTCCTTTTACAATTTGTTCAATTACTTTATTACTTTATTATTCCTGTATAGCTTGTACTCTGGTGTTAGTATGACCAATTGTCTTGTCTCTTTATCATTGTATGGTTTCCAATATACCTTTCATGTCAAACAGTTTTAGAAGTCATATTTTGCAAGTTTTTTGTACACCTCTTAGAACCTCTTTTCTGCTCAAAAAGGGAGTGCAGTTTCTCTTTTGTAGAAGAGTAATTCAGTTGCCTAAATGGACTGATCCTCCTCTGTTCTACAGCAGTGCAGACCATCCCTTTTGCTTGTTTTGTTGAAGGCACCACAGCACAGCTGATTCTCAAACCAAAATTTTTCTTGTGTGGATAAACATACACAGCTACTGAGAAGCAGGTATACCTTTTATTATAAAGTAATCAGTCCTTTGAGAGAGATTCGGTAATGCAAGGAAATATGACTGGATGTTATCTATTTTATGTACAATGCTATATCTTACCATGAAACTTTTTGGGGGATCCTCATATTTTAAGAGTGAAGTATTATAGCTGTAGTGTTCTAAACCAGATAGAGCAATAAAGCATTATGGAAATGTTAATCCATTAATTTTCATATGTTGTGTGAATTTAAGGAAATCACGCTTTGGAATTTTTGCTATTTTGGAGATGTAGATAATAGTTACATTCAAATTAAATTCTGCACTTGTATTAGCTACATCTAGAGCTAGGGTTTCACCTGTATCTCTGTGTCAATGCATATGTATGTGCAAGAAAGAAAAGACAAATCCTCTGTTGTTTCCAGGTGAGAGGTTTGTGCTTTTCTAGCAAAGTAATTTAAAAAATACAGTTTAAGATTCCATTATGGGAAGAATGTTATCTTCTTTTCTCTTGATTTCCTGTGTTTTTTTTCATAGTTTGTCTTCCCTCCTCCCCCCTTAATTATGGCCAACGATAAGGGAAAAGCATTTTTTCTGCAGTTTTGTGTAGTCACATTGTGATTCTTTGTAATAGATGGAAATGAAAAAGGTATTGAGTGTATTATTACAAAAGAAAGAGTTCCTGTGTAGGCTTTTATGTAATTTATACTATTTTTGTTCCACAAAATTTCCAATATATTAAATTTTATTTGACTAAGTAGAAAATGTATGAGGTTTGCCTAATTGTAGAAAAGATTCAAAGATCCTGCAATATTGAGGCTTGTTGTGAGGAGGGCATTTACGTTTATGTTACATTCAATGACCATCCACAGCAGTTAAATATGGTCTTTGCATACCTGTGCTAGAGTAGGGCTGAATTTATTTAGTCTGTCCTTCAGAATCATGTGAATTAACCACAAACATTGTGGTGTTTATGTGCAGGCAAAATGTTGAGCAGTTGGTCCCCTGTGAGTTGTCAGATCATCCTGGAAAGTCACTATTGATCCTCAGTTTTGAGAGCTTGAAGGGGAAGTGCACAGGGAAAGGGGAGACTCAGGTGAGCTAACAGTGGGTTAAGCGTGTGATGTACAGGTAGGCAGGTACATACAATGCATTTTGTTGATTGTAAAAACTCTGGTCGTGCTTGGCAAAATAAACCATCAAAAATAGTTATCTGAAAGAATTAGTTTTGTTACATGTCTGTGTGATGACTTATGAGGCATAGCAGCTAAAGGCAAGCCAGCAAACTAACCATCCCAGGAAGTAAGTTTGAAATCCTATGGTGGACAATCCCGAGAACTTTGCAGTTGTCAAGAGCTGAATATGCAATTCAGATTGCTAGACAGAATTGGCTTGGCTTAAAAAATAAATAGCAAGGAGAACACTTGTGTTAGGTGGAAGGCATTTGTCTGACTAAGCAGAGACTTTGATTAATACTAGAGAGGTATCTGAGGGCTGTGTGGAACACCTCTGTGGGGATGCAGCATGAAGCCACTACTGGGAGAGACCCTAAGGTATTTCATAGTATGTGGTCCATTGCTGCTTTGAAACTTCATGTCATGAGGGTCTTGGACTGCCTAGCCCTAACTCAGATCCTCCCTGGGTGGCAGTACTAACTTTCCATGAAAATTTATAATGAGTTCATAAGCTTTTTTTCTTACTTTCAACAGCTATGTTGTATGTGAGGGCATTTCCTCTTTTCTGAAGATAAGTTGGCTTGCTTGATAAAAGCCTGTTGGACTGTGCTCTGTCTCTTAAGAGAGGGGAGCTTCCAAAGAAAATGGGGGATAGAGCATCATTAGAAGTATAAACAGGCACAACTCACTTCAGTCTTAGCTGTGTGAGAAAGGGCTGAAATCAGTTTTGAGTTGGCATTTTTGGCTTGTGTCCACAGACAGGTGAAAGCTCGTGAGGAAAGTGTGATGGTTACTCAGTGTACTGTTGGATGATTTCTGGGTAAAGTTTTCTTATCTCTTGTCTGAGGACCAGGTTTCTACATCTTGCTGAATCAGTGGGAAAAGCAGAACAGATGTCTTCAAGTCATCACCTTTTCTGAAGAACACTGTTCTGTTATAATACTGTTATCAAATAAAAAAGAAAGGTGTATCTCATGGCTTGCCTAAGAGTTAATAGAATTAATGAGATTAATTTGGTAATGAAAAGATGATGTTTGTCTTAAAACATGAGTGTAAAGTTATGCTAATTTGCTTTTAATGGAAGCAATTTTTATTTTGATAATTGTCTACATGTTGCCAGTTGATTTTAATTTTTTGTTTCTCTTTTTTTTTTGTATGTTTTTCTCTCAGACTTGGTCAGGGCATGCATTTATTTGCATTGCTCTTTTAAAATTTGTTGTATATAAGTCTTCCTTATAGTCACTGTGTGACATACTTTGAAGAAATTGTCCTGCTATTTTCAGAAATTCTTGATAAACACATTATAGTTATTAAGGTTATTTCTTGAAAAACACATTATAGTTATTAGAGGTTATTTCCAGAATGACTGTTATGATGTCAGAAATCTGGTTCTCCACAAGTGCTTTAATTATAAACATTACTAACATCAATGATCTTGTGTTTGAAACCATCATAAAAAATACAGTGAGGTCCCTTTTCATAACCTGACAGACCTCAGTGAGATGTGGGTTTGTTTGGGTTTTTTTCTTTTAACAATAACATAATATAATGAAATATAAGGACATGTATCCTCAGCTGTCCTGTTGGGTTGTTTAATTTCTGATATACAGCCCTTAGCTACCTCGAATATGCTCAGATGAAATGGACCCAGTTTATACATAGACCTTGCAAATGGGGGTGTAGTCTTGGAACACTTGATGGTTCAGAAAACAAATGGAGAGGTTTTGCTGTGTAGGACACTGAATGGGAATGTATGGAGTGATGGAGAATACTTGGGGAAATGCACTGTCATTGGCATTTTTACTTCATTTAAGATGAATATTTTATTATTGGTTTGAATATTTTTGTATATAATTATAATATTTTCCTATGTGTCATAATTTTATTGACAGTATAACATGAAGGAGTACGAAAAACTTATAAAGGTATTAAATATTTAGGATAATTGAGTCATCTATGGTTTAAATCAGCTGGCTGAAAGCTTATAAACATAATTAATCTCAATCAGAGAAGCCAGTGGATATAGTTGTTCGGCAGTTAAATAAAGGATAAATCATTCTGCAGGTTTAGTGAGTTGAATTGGGTTATTGGCCAGTAACACTAGTTGAGATAAAATGTTTAAATGCAGAAAAAAAAGCACCAAAAAGCAGACTTAGAAAAGTTTTTCCCTGTCCCGGTTTGAGACAAATTAGGAGGAAATGTCCAACATGAACGTCCTCCGATAGAAGGCAGGTTTCAGCAGCCTCTCCCCCACCAGGTTTGGAAAGAATTTTTCTTGGAGGAAAGTGAAAAAAACCCTGTTTATTTAACAAGGAGGGTGCACACAGGCACGAGAGAGGGAAGAAAAAAACAAATGAATAATGTTAAATAATAAAACCTCTTGCTGTGGAGAAAACCTGGTAAATTCAGAGTCCCGTCTGTAGGTGTGGCTCTGCTCTCTCCGGAGCTGGAGTGCAGCGTGGGCCCCTCCAGGCTGCCGTGTGGGGCCTTCTGGTGATGTTCTGGTGTTGCTGAACAGTTCCAGAAGGAAAAAAAAAGAAGAAACCCAAGTCCCAGGGCTCCGTGCTTCAGCTAACGAACAAGAAGCTAGCTAAAAGGCAAGAGAATGCAACTCTCTTCCCTGCTGCAGAGAGCCGAGAGCTGGGGAGAGGAGCGAGTGAGTTATCTGTGTTTTTGGACACAGGCCACTGAAAGAATTCCACCGGCTCTCCCCCCGCCCCCCTCCCGGACCTAGCTTTAAAGGCACAGGATTCATGTCTGGGCATAGAGCAGACGATAGGGAATACAGATTCATACAGTCAATCCCAGGACATTCCCAAAAGGTACCTTTTCCTTTTTTTGTGATAATTTGTATAGTTCCATTAACTGTCCTATAGAGTAGATCTCATAATGTTCACATGCCTTGATGACAGTTGTGCAGTTCTTTGGTAATTTTCTTCTTCAAGAATAATTAATAAAATTTTTGAATACTTACTAAAGCAATACAAAATCATACAATAAAAACAGTTCACTGTATTATTTACATGGTTGTGTAAATATGTTCCCATGCTGAAGATGAACTTTCCTTAGTGAAAATCAGAAATGTGTGTGCCAGTTTGACTCCTGGCCCTGCACTCTCACGCTGTGCTCTAGTGAACAAGATGGCATTTTATTCACCGTTTCCCTACAGCAACCAGTAGGGACTGTTGGAGTTTACCACAGGTATACGTATTCCTGCAAATGTGGGCTGCTGGGATATTCCAGCTTTCCTTTTGGACAGGTTCTCTTTTTCTGCCTAGGAGAGAGATTTTAGTAAAACCTGAGAATATCGAGCTTTTCCTGGAATTGCTAGGTATGTTCCTTCTACCCCCTCTGAACTGGAGTTAGTGTGCAGGCATGACAGCTCCTAATTTTCCGAGACGCACTGCACCTCCTAATGCACCAGAGGCAAGAGGGCAATTTTATACTAATGGCTGAGGACAAATGCCTTCAAGGAAAGCCAGGTTGGGCCTCCTTTTGGCAGGCCAGTAACTTCGTATTTTCCAATGATAAAAGCAAGTTGCTTTTTTTCAGCCTTGGTTGCAATTCTGCTGAAGAATAAGTGTGAGCTGATTCTCCTTAACCTGATTTAATTGCGTTAGAGCCAAATTCTTCAAGCTTTGTGGAACAAATATAATACAAGAAAATTGGTTACTCTAACATTATTCTAAATATTTGAATATTTAGGGTTTAAATTTTGGGTTTTTCGTGTTTTTTGCAAGTGAAGCAGAGAAAACACTTATTAAAGATGTGTGTACTTATGTTCAAGTTAAGTACTTATGTTAAGTAATTAAAAAGTTGTATGAAATGTGTTATAGAATGGCATTTCACTTTGGTCTATTTAAAGTGTGCTCCATGTGGCACAGACTTATTAAGCCATTTACACAGATTATTATCGTCAGAAACTGAACTGTCTTTGAACTGTCTTTGACTGACAACCAATTGAAAGTATCACAAAGCTGCTGAGGAGGGAGCAAACCATTATTTTATCTTTCACTGCAAACACAGCTATAAATTGCACAGAAGGGAAGATATGTTCTTTTTCTCCAAAAACTCATGGTCTGAAATGGTACTTCAGTTAGTTCAGTTGTATTCACTTAACATAAATGTACATTGGTTTATAGGTGTCATAGCATTTTCATTTGATCTGAGTTAGGAAAGCAGCTTCTTCATCTCCAGAGGTATTTATTCCTCTAGATAGTGCACTTGAGAAATAATCCAGAATTTTCTTCAAATCCCGAAGTATTTTATAATATTCCTGTTTGAAGTTCTTATAGCTTCCCTTATAAAAGAAGAGTGTTCACAATACTAAAGTGTTGAAAAATTAAGTCTCATATTCTTGTTATACTTTAATATTGTGAGACTACTAGGCTATAGTCTATTAAAACAGACCACTAAAGTAGATTTTTAAGTACTGCATGTACTGGACACTATATTGGGAAATTATTCTGTAAAGTTATACTTGATCTTGCTTAGAGGACTTTTCTTTCTGATCAATCAAAATACATTTTTTTAACTATGTATTCTTATCTTCCAATTTATCTTTAGTTGTACCACTATGTGTTATTCCAGGGTTTGGGAATAACAATTTCCAACAATTAGTCAGAGCTTAGGTGAAATACAGAATAGGGTGATATTTTTTTTAACACAATATATATGGAGTCTTCAATTAAAATCAGGATTACATTAGATTGTTACATCTTAAATTGTGACTACAATTTAATTAAATTATTAAATTTATTGATTAATGTTTGTCAGTCATAAATTCTGTTTGCTGGCTAATATAATATAGTATAATATAATGTAGTATAATGTAATGTAATATAATATAATATATAATACAATAGAATATAATACAATAGAATATAATAGAATATATTTTTCATTTCTGTGTGATGGTGATTTGTTGGTCATGGTGATATATAGATTTTTTGGTGAACTGCTGTTGTTTTATTTGGTACCAGGTGTGTCCAAATTCAAAACAGACACTGACATATAGGCATAAAGATACACAGCCAATGAATTTTCACACTTGGTAAATTTCTTTGGCTCTAAGTTAGAATCAAAGTCTGTGTCATTAAAAAAATCCCTGTTTTCTTTATTTTTTGGAAAAAATCAGTGTCTCGTATTCAGTATTTGTAAATAACAGTATTTTGGCATCTATGTCTTAAAAGAGAGGGGTGGAGATAGGGGATTAGCAATAATGTTAAGGCTGCTGATATGGCTTTAGGAATATGAAATATTCAGTGTTGCATTAGAAACTGTTCTTGGTCATGAAGGTTTGTAATAGAATTCCCTCTAGTCTCTGATCACATATGCATAAGCAGCTCCTTTCTTGTTAATTCATCAGGCAAGGTACAGTACATATTTCTCTGTGGTATTCCTATCAAACAGATTGTCCTAAATGTAACTGGGTTTAGCAACTGAAAGGCTTCATGGAGCCCTCTGTTGTTGTCTGTATGTATATGGAGAAAATTACAATATGGAAGTAATTTGGGAAATTTCAACAGTTTCAGCAGTAGTGATCTAGAAATTGAATGGGTTGGAAATACCATATTCCAGTGCACTGCTGCATATATAATGTATGTGTGGCATACGCTGAGGTCTTTTTCAAAACATTTACATTAAACCTGTCAGGTATTTATGAATAGCAAAAATTAATTTCCTCCAGTTCTGTCATCAGTTAGAGAAATGGATTTCAGCACAGAAGACTGTCAGTGTTTCCTGCATACCAGAACAGCTCCCTTCAGTGTCATAGAATTACACCAGGTGGCCTGCTAAGAGTCAGCTTAATGTGATTCCAAATGATAGGGTAGAGAATGTGAGGGAAATTAAAATAGTATCATACTTATGATTTAAAAGGAAGTTAATTACAAGGGCTTGTTAATAAACAAAGAAAAATTCAGAATGTATTATCTGTTGCAGAGCATATCAGTGGTAAATGTGATACCATAAAAAATAAAATTTAACACTGCATAACTTTACATTGGCTATGAAGTATTTAATTAATATGTTGACATGTTTTGCTTATTAATGGATTTTTGTCTTTGGAAAGAATTATTAAAATGGTAGGTTTAGACTTTATATTTTTGAAAGCTGTCTGATAATGGAAACACAGTTGTAGCCTCTTTATTTCTTGTTTGCTTCTTTCATGCTAGTACAAAACCAACTGAATGTGGCCTGTGTTTGGCAATTAAAATATTTATTCAGTTGGGATAAAGTAGTTGAACACCAGAGAGTGTAGAGGACATATTCATTATTGCCTACTTTTCCATTATCTGAAAATTGATATCGTAAAATTGCCATGTTAAATGTAACTTAACAAGTTAAACCTGAATGACTTGTTACTGTCTTACTTGTTATATAGTTTTCCAAGTGTGCTTGCATGTACTGCTCCATGACTGCCAGAGGTCAGAATTCAGAGAATATTGAAGTTGGTTAGGTTTTTTTATTTTCTTAAAAGGTAGTTCTTGTAACTGGGAAAAGAAATGGTGTACTTTGCCTTTGTAGACTTAAGAGTGAGTGAATATATATGACCTTATTTTTCAGCTTCTAAATTAAAAAAAACCAAACCAACAAACCATAACTGTAGGCAAGTTTACTCCTATTTGTGTGTATCCTGTCTAGAGACAATGAACAAAAGACACATCTGAATGTATACAGCAGTTAAAGGGCTTTCATTGTATTACAGAATTTCTTACTTATTTTACAAATAGTCAATTGAACAAAATCCCTTCTTTTTTGAACTTGGGTCATATTTGGTTCTTAAAAATGTTAATATAGGTGTTTTGTATGAATTAAACGTGGCAGCTATATCTTCATGTTAAAATTGAGCCTGTGTGATTTAAAGGGGTTTTTTGCCACTTAGAGGGAAAAATGGCTTGGAATTGTTTTTTTTTTATCTGCAATGCTTCATGTAACTTAAAAATGTCCAAGAAACTGAAGAAAAATCATGAACTGTGTCAAAGAATATGCCAGAGCAAAATGTATGTCTTTCCTCATATTCACCAAATATAAAAATGAGCCCCCAAAAACTTTATGCAGAAAATAGGAAGTGCAGAAGTCTTTTATGGCTATGAGCGATTTAAAAAAATCTGCTTATGAAAATAAAAAAAAAGGCATTTGTGAATAAATTATTTCATGGGAAATGCACATTTGAATTAATACTGCAAGTATATGAAATAAGTGTAAAGATGTGTTTTAGTAGACATCTGGTTTTGCAAACCTTTGAAGTTAAATGTATGTTACCAGTTACATGTTTTAATAGACATGCCTGCTTTATTAAGCCTATTGATTCTTAAGTGGCTGCAATCTGTTTACAGATTTCTGCCTTTCAAATGATAATGTCTTCAAGGTAGTGCTTGCCAAAAGCATGCTTACTTAACTGAAGACAAGTGAAGTTTCCTGAATGTTCCTGGAAGCAACTTGGAAATTTACTTTTAGCTGACTGCTGAGCTTGAAGAGGGAGCATAGATATTGCTATGGAGTTAAGTGGTTAATGTGCTGAAATACAGACCAGGCACTTCTGCCTCAGCTGTATTTGTGCTTGGTCTACTTCGGTGCACAGCAGAGGCAGGTTCTTTGCCCCTGAGAGCCATCACAGAGCTGCTCGTGCTTACTCCTTGTCAGTACAGCACTGACTGGCTAACCTGGGAAATGAGATCTTTACAGCCATGAAGAGCTGGTTGCTAAATAATCCCCCAAATATCTCCAGGTCTTCATTAGGTTTTCTGTCTTGTCCTGCATGTCTAATACCGTAACAATCGGAGACTGTGGTTCCTTGAGAACTCACCTGATCACAGGTTTGCCACTGCCTGGATTTCCATACCCTGCCTCTCACCAATAGTCCATCTCTGTGCTGACTGGATCTTGCCATGAGCCAAATAATTTAAATGGCAGAGAAATTAATTGCTTTTTTTGTTTGATTGGGTTTTTTTGTTTTGTTTTTTTTTTTTTGGTATAGATTTGCTCTCTGTTAATGAATTGAGTTGGTTTACAGTGGGATGAACATGATGAGCTCCAGAGTATAGAGTCAGTGGCGAGCAAAGAAGGAGAAAAATCGAAGGATGGGTTGGAAGGGGAAAGGACCTCCCTTCTTAAGTAACAGTGATCTACTACTACTGCTCACTCCATCACAGGACTGCACCCAGTGAGAGCTATTTCACATTACAACTAAACTGCTCTGTGAGTTTCTCCTGAAACATTGTTATTCCTGCTCCTCATTCTATCAGCATGTGCCCTCTCTCTCTTCATCCCTACCTGATGTAAACCCAAACTGAGTAAGTTCAGGGAACTTGATGTGCAAAAGAATTAATTGTCCCGACACCACCACAAACAGCTTTCAGCTTGCTCTACCTCAGCATATATCTGTGTGGGCAGAAATGTCTGTTGGAAAGGAGAGAGAACCAGCACTGCTGTTTGTGTGGTGATACCACCTTAGATTAGCTGAAGCCGGTGATGAAATAAAACACTGGATGTTTTCCGTAATAGTGACAGTCACTAGACCAAGTCACTGAGATGAATTCCTCAAGAGTCTTCTTGATGGGAGTACGTTCTCTTAGGGAAAACATTTTATTTAGAGTCTTCTTCTGAAAATATTGCAATAATTTTCCCGTCAGAAATCTATTCTAGATGCTTCCTATTTTTTCTTGATACAGTAGTCAGAATTGCAGGACAGAGCAAGTAAAAACTTGGCTCTGTTAGCATCAAAATGTCCACATGTATCATGGAAGCTACAGCTGTGTTCAAGAGTTTATGATTAACTTATTTAAGATTT
Source organism: Eulacestoma nigropectus (assembly GCA_013397775.1). Lineage (NCBI taxonomy): Eukaryota > Metazoa > Chordata > Aves > Passeriformes > Eulacestoma > Eulacestoma nigropectus. The sequence continues at coordinate 732,238 of VZTE01003003.1, forward strand.
GTTTCTGACATTGAACTTTATGTATTTAATGAAGTAATTAATTTTAAAATGGATTTACATTGGCATCCTATTTAGATTTTAAGCAATTCCAAATACAATATATTGTTTGTGTGTTTCTGTGCCTTCTTTTGGAATTATTTGTCTATTAATAACTGTATCTTAGGTTCTCAAGCAGTTTCTTTATAATTTTAAATCATCAATGTTTATCTTTTTTTTTTTAAATTGTGGTTTGTTGAAACCATTAATTTTCAAGTCTATTATTTGTAATTACCATCTTTTATTGAATTCTTGTGTCTTATGTAAGCATTAAATGATACATTTAGATTTGTGATTTGATTTCTGATTTTCTGAAAGGGAACATATAATGCAGGAAATATAGTATACAGGGATATTATCTAGGAACACTTTTCTCTTTACAGACATCCTAATTACCATTCAGATATCCAAAGTAAAAGTTAAATGCAGGTTTTCCTTTATAGAGTTTCTCTTAATAGAGCCCTGAATATTGAAAAATTGCCTATTTTAACTTTACAATAACAACAAGAATTGTAACATGTTTGAAAAAATCAGGTATAGCTGAGTTGAAGTAGTTTCAAATTATTGAAAATGCATTTGAGTATTTATTCATTAATTTAAAAATACTCCTTTTGGCAAAGGTGGTCAAATCAACATTAAGAAAAGATAATATTTGATATCAGTTGATTGAATTTTGGTATAGTATTTCCTCCATCCAAATAAATGTTCAATTTTAGAGTAGACTTTACTGCTTTGAATATTATATAGAATCATAGAATGATTTGGATTAGATCAGAAGGGACCTTAAGGATCTTCTGGTTTCAACCCTCCTGCCACGGGCAGGGACACCATTCAGTGTCTGGGATTCCCTGGGTACGGCTGTTTCCTTAGTAAGATTCCTGGCTGCATGGAATATATGTATGTTTGTACTTAGATTTTCTGTTACAAGTAAGTCTATCACATTGTCAACTGATCTAACCATTACTAGTGTTTCACTTAAGAGAAAGTGATGTGAAAGGATAAAAAGGGAAGAAATGGCAGTATCCTATTTAAGGAAGAAGCAAGAACTGCCAGGCTTTTCTGTCCTCAACCTACATGTATTATTCCACAATCACTTTCCATGACTTGATGCTAGATTTTGTCCTAGCTGGGGAAAAATTATAAAATGTCAGCCGGTATGAACTCACAGTCTTATGAAGCCCTGAAATATATTTTCATTAAATAAAATGCTACTGGTGATGGCAAAGTGTGAAATAATGGAATTTAAATAATTTTGGCATTACTTGGAATTCAGGATGTGTTTCTAACAATCATAGACACAGAATGTTACCTTATCTTATTCAGATCATCTTAATTGTCATAGACCTCTTAGTTTTATTGGGTTTTGTCTGTTGATTGTAGTATTCATTAGCTTGATCTGAACAGCACCAATATTAAGTTGAACAGGTGCTTAAGACCAGCAGTATGGTCTCCTGTGTGAGCAAGCTAGATACATGGCTTTGGTCAAGTGCATGTTCAAAGTCTGACTTTCAGCCCTAAAAAGGTCTTTAGTGGGCCTGCATCTTCGGTTGTCCTTGTCATGGTCATCCCAACCTTTAAAATTTATTTTCAACGGTCCACTTTTTTGTGTGATGCTTCTCTTCTGAGATACACATCGTGCTAGACTCAGCCTCATTCTGCCATGACCGTTTCCATCATCACAAGTACTTGATCTGTTTCACGTTTTATGGAATCGATAAATCTCATCCCTAAAGAGTCCAGCAGCCCTTTGATTCCTGACCTGACATTTGCTAATGCTATTCCTGATGACCTGCCAGTACGGATCTTCAGAACTGCAGTCTGTGTTTGACAACACTCATAATATGAATCAATATTTAGCATTCAGTAAGTGAGCTGAATTTTATTTTTCATTTTATTGCTGCAAAAGGCTACATTGCCCCTGGGCAGCTGTCAGAAATGGGTAGTTATTAATAGCCCTCTCTTTTCGCTTAGCATAGTCAGTAGGGGTCAGCCATGAAATGATTTAATCAGTTTATGATATCTGTGACAAAGAGCACTTAAAATGTAATCACAAAATTTAAGTAGAAGTGTCCCTGGGCTGTTGTAATGTTTTCCTCACTTAATTTTCTCTGAAGTTGAAGACTAGAAGACTAGCCAAGTAAAAAAAGCTGTGTTTAAAGTTCTTCTTGCTCTTCTATCTTACTCCCCGTGTGTCTGAGTGCAGTGTTTTTATGGGTGGTGAGTGTGTTAATATTAAAGAGGAAAGTGGTATTCCAGAAGTTCATTGCCTCAAGACCCTTTCCACTTGATCATGGTGACTGTATTGCTATGAAAACTTTGTGTGGGAAAGAGGCATTTCCACATCTGAAAAGGAGGAGGAACAGTCCCAGACTTTCTCTTCAGATCTTTTAGAGACATTGAAAATACACATGGGATAAACAGAATGTGTCTTTGAGCAATTTAGCTTTCTGTGACTGCATTCGCCACAGGTCTTGCTGAGCATGGCAGCGTTGTAACACTTTTGTTTCCGTGTCTGTTGGTCATCTGGTTTGGAAAACTGTTTTCAGTGTGTGAAGCGCAAACAAGCTTGCTTCACTGTGGATTCTCCCTTTTCTCTTTTGCTTTAATCTGCAAGTGTTGTGAATTGGTAAACAATTTCACTGTGTTTATCTCTGTGTTTCTTTGTGTTCATCTTGCAATATCCTGAGGCAAAGCGTAAGATTTTGCATCACCATTCAGTCCTTTTCTGAAGACTTCTCCAGTGGTACTACCCAGTCAATCTTTGCAGTGCTTTAAGGAGCAAAGCTGGTATTTTTCTTGCTTCTGTAGTAGCTGTTTCCTTACATGTGACATTGAGGCTGAGTCCTTGACTTTCAGAACGGTTGTATAAAGTTTGTTTATAATACAGCTCCAAGATATGCACTGATTCTGCCGGTAACTTTAGATAAAGAAAGCTGTTTCATGAGCAGCTTTTTCCTGGGACATGTTAAAGCACATCTACAAGCTTCTCTTGTATATTCAGATAGATTTTCTGCATTCTCCTAGAGGAGAATATCTGCTTCTTTATGGTAGAATACTGTCTTTACATACTATGTTTCCAAGTATTATGTTCAGCATTGCATGCAGATTTGCTGCTGGCAGTAATAAGCATCAGGATCAGGGTGCTGGTGGAGGGATAGAAGATTGCGGCTTCGTTAAAAAAGTTGCAGAATCAATGCATTTCAGGAAAATTTGAGTGTCAATGACTCTGACCAGCTATCTGACCAAGGCATCTTAAGATGGAGAAAAGCATTTTCAGGCATTTCCAATTAACTCACTAGTCACTGTGGCATTAATCATAATAAAGATTTTTTTTTTTTTTTTACATGTCCATCAGTGTGAAGTTGCTTCTATTAATATTTTGGAGCCAACAGTAGCAATTTTTTCTTTATTTTCTCTAGTTGAGTAAAATACTCTCTGCCTGTTACCTTTTGAAGAGCTGATTATTGGAAACAGCCCCTCTCAGATGACTACACTGCATTTACCAGAGTGTTCTTTACAGAACACTGTAAATTTGCTGAATATTCTTTACAGGGTAATTCTGCTGCCAGTTACTATTACACATCACACTCCTGTCTCATCTTCTAGAGATGCAAAAGCTGTAGTTGCTGCACACTGGTATCTCTCCTAAGCTCAAACTGTCGCAGCTCAGACTTTTGATTCTGGAGTTACTTCTTTGAACCCTTAAGCAACAGAAAAGCTGGAGGCAGTCTCCTTATATGTAGTGCTGAGATATTCCCTATTCAGCGAAGTCTTTAAATTTGATAATTGATATTTACTCATTTCATAGGAGCAAAAACTGTGTCAATATTCTCTTTTGTAAATTAGAGGAAAACTTCAGCAGATATGGTGCATGTTCATAAATTTTAAGATACGAACTAAATTTTAGTGGTCATTCTTTGGTAATGTATAAACTGTTCTAATGGGTTTTGAAGTCAATAGGAGTCTCCATTGCAGTTGACTTTGTAATGCTGAGGATCTAGAGTACTTATGCATCGCAGGTATTTTTAAATATGAATGCTTGATTGAGATGAAGGTTAGTGGTACTTTGAAAATTTTAAGAACTTTACTTTTGCTGCTCTGGGCAAAATGTCTGATTTTGGAACATGTAAACTAGTTTGCCTTCTTCCCTTTAGAGTGCCATGCCTTGGTTTTTCTTTTGGTCTATTATACTTTTTCCCTTTTAGTTTTGAGTTCTTTTGCTTATAGATGGGTTTACAAAGATGCAATTAAGAAGTGCACTTCTACACATGCCCTTGTTATATATGCAGTGTCTATTTGATTGTATTTTGAATTTTCTTCTTAGTCGTGCAAAACACACTGATTTTCTGCTAATTCTATTTCCCAGGAAACTTTTTTAGTATTATATTAATAACATTAGTATCTGGAGGATGTAATTTATTTTTTGGCTTGTCATAATTTTTTTCATTAAACATTTCCTGCTAGAAGTAGGAGTTCAATTGCCTATAAATTCCGACTATGGACTTGCTTATCTCCAGGTTAATTCTAGTAGTCGCTAGGTGATCAAGCATCTTCAGCAATGTCAAACATTTTCTTCCTGTGCTGCACCTGTGTGAGTGCAGCGTCCCTCACAGATACGTTCTAATGTCTTTGGCAGCATTGTGGTATTATGTACCAAGTGTGCATCTGCTTGTAAGGAGAGGGATAGGCAGAAATCTTGCACTGTGTTGTCAAAATATCAAAATAAAAGATTGCTTCCTGTTTCCAGTAAGAGATCTTGCTAATGCCACCCGACATTCTGTCTTTCTTTTTTTTTTCTTTCTTTTTCTTTTTTTGACTGTATCATACCAAAGTAAAATGTTCGTAGTTATAAAATATGCTCTCAAAGACAAACATCAGGGCATGGTTTCACAAGATATTGTAAGTTTAACATTATACAGACATAGAACTCGTTCTGACCAGCAAATATTGCAAGGGTTTCATGGTAAAGTAATGAGCCTTGATTTCAAGCCTTTCAATAATTCAAAAAAAATATTGCATTGTTTTGCAATTATAATATTATTTATTACTGTCCTTTAAAACAAGATAGTGCCAATTTCTTAAAAGTACATTTTTAGTAGTAGGATTTTACTGGTCTGGTTAACAGCAAAACCAGGAAACTTTTCCCTTAAGAGTGTCATTAGTTATTATCACAATGTTGTCATAGATAATTTTTAGTTCCAAGTTTATTTTGAGCAGATGGGAGGAAGATGATATGTCAAACCTCAAATATTTATGTATTTTTTTTAACTAGTTATGCCTGAGAATGAGTTACACTAGAATGGGGATGAGCAGAATTGTAAGCAAAGTTATTGAGCATGGAAAATTCATCTGGCATTTGTGATAATATTTTCCCGTTGATTTCAGAAGGTTCTAACTGAATAAGAGCCCAGTGAAAGCAAAGTAATAAATTCTTAAATTGCATGATAATATCCACTGTTTTTTAGTTGGAAGCCATTTAAAACCTTGCAATTTTTATCTTTTCCCTCACTCTTTTTGTGAGGCGATGCCTACCTCTTAGACCTTACTCTGGCCTTCTGACTTGTTCATTCTTTACGATGTATTTGATAGTTACTTTGGAAACTCCTGTAGTTTTATGAGCTTATTCTATAGTTTTACCTTATTTTCATATATAGACACAATTTCAGTAAGAATGCAAGTTTTTAAAACATGATAAGAAAATCGGTCATATGAAATTCCTATGGAAGATATATTGGAATTGGAATTGTCTTTGTGAATTCTTCCCACCATTATGAATGTAATACTAGAGAAACATTGTGCACTACGAGTTTCTTGTATTTTGGCCTAATTATTCATTTGAACTTTTTCACTTGCAAAGTAATAGACGTATACTGTGACTCTTTGTTAATTTAGGATAATACAGCTTTGCTACTCATGCAGCTAAACAAAAAAATCAAGAAATGTTGGCAGGATGTGGTTTTTTTGTGGCAGTTTTCATGGAAGGAGGACACTGTCAAACATTACATTCTATGAAAAGAATTCAGACTGTATTAGGTGGAAAAAAGCTCACGTGTAAAAGAAGTTTTAAAGACTTAATCTATATGAGTAGATGATACTTGATCCTGAGAATTCTGGGAAGTTAAAACAGAGATGATATTGTGTTACTGATAGCAAGAGACCAGGAGAATGGCAGTGTTATCCATCCTGGCTGGGAGAGGGAGATTGGTTTGGATTGGAGAGGAAGACCCAGGTCTTTGTCTAGGTCATATGGGATTGCAACCATAGCAAGATACTGAAATGTCTGGCAGGAGTTTGTTCTACCTGTAACCAACACCTCAAGAAAGAGAAATCCAGAAATCTACTTGGAAAAAAAAAGGAGGCGAGAAGACCAATAACTGTGTGGTATAGCTGTGTAAGGATGATTATAAAGTTTGTGTCAGTGAATGTTGTTGTCCATGTTCTAAGCATACAGGAGTAAAATGAGGGACTGAGATGGATGTCTGTTAAATTCCTCCAAAAGTCAGGAGGACACTGAGGAACATTCTTGTAACAATAAAAGAGTAATGAGCATGGTAAGAAAAGGAGTGATTAGAAAAGCTAACTCACAAACACTGACAGGGAAAAACATTTTAAAGGAATTGTGGTGTTGACTGTGACTGGTAAGTTAAAATGGTTGAGAAGACAGTGTTGGGTCTAAGCTTTGGCAGGAAGGTTGGTGGAAACTAGTGTGAATCACTTCAGTGTGGTCAATATGTAAGACTGTGGTTTGGAAAGTGTCAGAGGAAATTCTAGGCAATAATTTTGCCTAAGTTGTTCACTGATCTTAGATATGAAATAGAGAGATGAGATGGAGCAGTTCTGGGAAAGGGAAGTGGGGTCAAGTGTTAAAATCCTCTAATACAAACAAGGAGGTGAAAATTATAAAAATGAAAATTAAACATGCATTTTCAACAATGTACTGGTCCTCCTTCATCCTTTCTTCATCTGTAAAGGTTTTATGATTTCATCTCATTCCTATTTGGAATACCTTCCTTCGAAACATAATCGAAGTATTCTTTTCTTGTTAGTTTAGCATAATGCAACATCTATTCCCAGGGCAGCTAAACCCTATGTGCCATTTAAGAAATCCTTGTAAAGAAAGGGTGTCTTTGTGTATGATAATTTTCATGGAAAGAAAACATTAGATATATGGTGAAATTGTGAACTTCGTGACATCCTGAAGTCTCTGAGAATTCTGACATCTTCAGCAAGTGGCAGACATGATATTCAAGTGCCTGTAATTGACCAATGCAGCACTTGACACCTGACACGGAGTTGACTGGATGACCTGCAAGGTTAGATGGGTAGGTAGTACATGAAATCCTTATTTAAAGCTTTCTCTAGTAACTGGAATGACTATGACATGAGGCTAAATCACAGATAACCGACTTCTTCAAAAATACATCCAGAAATCTAACCCTCTAGAAAGGTCTGTATTGTGTACAGTATTACCCATTAACTTCAAGATGTGCTTTGCTTTTGTTCAGAGTATTGCGTGATTGGGGTTTTTTTTAAGTTACAAATACATGATTGGAATTGTATTTCACAGCTACATCTTGCTGCATGGATGAATGACAAGATGGGTTGAACCTTAGTCTTGTTTTTTTTTTTCCCTTCTGGATTGAGATGATGCATTGCTATACAGAATGCCTCCCTGAATGCCACTCTGCAGTTATAACATGAAATAGAACTGCTAATAGAAGTATGAGAAATTAGAGGTAGAAAAAACGTATTGCTTCATCATCTCCATGCACCTGACAGCACATCAGGGCCCTAAATCGTTTGGGAAGAAAGTTATTCTGAAAGGATTAGATATGATGTAATGAATTATATAAAAATGAGTGAACACGACTTTTATAGCTTAAAATTGTAGGAAGCCTGTATTTAACTTTAATACCAATACAGGAAAAAATAGCTTGCATCAGCTTTATTAATAACCTTAGTATTTTATTAGCAGGTTCACCCATAGTTCTTGCACACATTATATTGACAATATTTGAATTTCTGAGAACTCTAACATTACTAAATGTTATTAATTTTTTTCCTTTTTACCAGGAAATATTTCTAAGCTGGCATTCAAGCCACTGACTATAAACTTTTAGAATTACACCATGTGTACCAAAACCTTAAATAATGTCAAATATTTTAATCCTTTGGAAGTTTACAATTCAACCAATAATTTTGCTTAAGATTTGCTCCTGTGTCTTCTTGCAGTCATTAAAGAATGAGTTTTGTTAAGAGTACTTAAAATTCATTTTTTCCCCAGGCCTGTAAATTCACCATGGTAGAATTGGCATTTCTTCATAAATTGCAACTGTTCCCTGTATTTTATGCTTCAGACACAGGTCAACAGAATCTGTATAGGGATCTCTTGAAGGTATGATGAATTAAAGTTGGTTCATTTCACTTGATTTCCTTAACTTGCTGAAATTTCATTATCATTTTGGGAGTCAGTAATAATCTACGTTTCTTTTGATCTTGCTTTTAATTTACAGTAGAATTGAAATCAGAATAGGACTAATTTTAATACTTATTTTAAGAGAAAGAGAGTAAAAAGACTTGTACAGCTCTAGCTACTTTAATCTTCTTTTTGTGATGTTTTTCAGTTAAAGTTCAAGCTTCATTTTCATGTAAATCCAAACCTCCAAATTTCATTATCATTATTAAACGCTGTTTATTCCGTTTCTGCAAAAAAAAAAGTCTCATTGCTGTCACCATAATATGAATGATCAAAGAAGAGTAATTGTAGCATTTCTTTTAGGAATCCTGCCCTCAGTAAGCCCATAGGATTTGTTTACCCTCCTTTACCAACTAACATTTGTACCCATATGTTGAGATGGCAGCATGCCTCCCTCACGATGTACTGTGCCAGTTTCAATGGGATATAGATGCCAAACAATATTTAAATAAGGAACTAGCATAATGCTGAAAATACCATCTGTTCTGTAAATTTTTTCTTATTCTGTGACAGGATCGCTGTACTGAACTTCCATGTGTTAATCACATTTTTGTTACACAATAATGAAATTTGAATACCTGAACAGCTGAAAAGTCTGAGCACCCATGATACCTACAGTTTTATCAGGAATTTTGGAAGCTTTACGTTGTATATTTGGAAGCCATTTTTTAAAACATGGGACATCAAGATGCATTAGTGAATATAGTGCATCCATGAAGCAACTCGTGGATGATAGTGGCTGTGTCATACATTAATCAGCCTTCAAAGATAAGTATTTACTACTGTCATGGCCCTTCTCATGGGCAGATCTACAGAGACCAGTATGTGGAAAACTTCTATAGTGATTCTTTCAGTGAGTTCATATGTGTCAGCTCGAGGAGCAAGGTCTGTTCTCCCTGGATTCCTTATGTATGGATTGCATTAATCTTAAATTTGTCAGGTGGCTAAGGTTCAATTCCAGTGCAAGCTACTGATCAGAAATCTCCCTAATCAATCAGCCAATTGATTTGAAGTCTCCATTTCTCACTCTGCTGTTAAAGTATCCAACCATTTCCATTTATTTGGCTATGTTAATAAACAATTTTTTTGTGTGTGTTGTAATTCCATTTGATGATATCTGAAAAATTACAGGTTTCTAACAAGTGTTGTTGTGTACGTATGTGTAAAGATGAACATGAATACAGCAATATGGTGTTTCCTAGAAAATACTGACATTTGTGGATGGTGACAGCTGTCTGTATTAAAACAGTTTGTATGTGATTGATCCCAAACTGAAAATAGCTGCTCTGACAAACGCATATTTCTTCTAAAGAGAATTGTGTCAAAGAACATTTCTTTTAACTTTTTTGGGTGTGAGAGACATAGATCGTCTTTGTTTCAGAAAGGGCAGAAAGGTACTTGGTCTAACGTAGTTTTGCATGAAGTTCAGTGGGTTTTTTTATAACTATGAATCCCATTAAAAAAGTAAGTTTCTGAGGGACCTATTATACTATTCTTGCTGAGTTTAATGAATGATATTATCCAATATACCTTTCTCAGAATTGTTTTTGGAAATATTAAAATATTGTGTATAAATTCACTAGAATTAATTGGTTTTAGTAACTATTTAAAATTATGTAAAATGAGCCAAAAATTATACAATCAGATTTAATATAAATTGAGCATATTTTAATACATCTTTTCTGTTCCACTCAAATTAATTCTATGATCTCTGCTTTCAGTTTGAAAAAGTCTATTATTTACATTTGTTTTTTCCCGGCTTCCTTGTTATTTGCTGAATTCCATTACTAGATCTCCATTCAAGAAAACAGGTTTGCATTTGCATTCACGGAGTTTTCAAGAATCTAGAGTCTGTAATACTTGTTGCTCCACAGAGGTAGATTAGGAAATTATTTTGGGTTTTGTTGTGGGGTTTTGTTTGGGTTGGTTTTCATTGAGGCCTAGGCAGTGCAACAAATGAAGGCAAAAGGTCTCTAGAGACCTTATAGATGTCACTAAAAACACTTTTTTGTTCCACTGTTCCAAATTTTTGCCTCCTATATTTTCCTGCTTTCTTCATTCTATCATTATAGCCAGCCTTAATTTTGCCTTTTTCTTTGTTCTTTTCCTGGAACTGAGCCTTTTCCAAGGAACAGCATGGATAAAGGAATCTCTTTGCTGCTGAGCTTGATGAAGGAGTTGGTACCTTTACACCGTCTCTGTAAATAACATGTGGTGGTTGTAATCAGCTGCTGTTGTCTACATCCAACAGAAAGGTGCATGAAGGCAGTAATGTTGGACAGGATAACAGTCTCACTCTATCCTGCTTCTCTGTGTGTCTCAATGAGTTTCTCACTTCATCATTTTCCACGAAACCATGAGTTTTTCTATATTGAGGGCTGTGTATATGTTTTTAATATGAATCTATATATGTGTATATATAAAACATTTAAAAATGATAGGAAATGTGACTTACCTACAAAGCAGGATATCCAAGTGCCACATAATAGTTTTAATGTGGGAGAAGATACGATCCTTCTTGAGTGGAAGTAAATGTGTGGAATCAGTTAAAATATTCCCTTTGTTACACAATTGCATACTTAAGTAGCATGGATTAGATTAACTGGATGTTGTGGTAGAATCACAGTCACAACATTACTGAGGTTGGAATGGGCCTGTGATCATCTGATCCAACTCCCTGCTCATTACAGAATGGAAGGGACCTGTAAGGATTGACCCTCAGTGCAAACCTCTTCTTTCTGCTGGGGTGCTCTCCAACCTCCCCCAGTCTGTATGTGTAACAAGATGTTACACAGTCCCTGTCCCAGGTGGAGAATCCAGCACTTGCTTTTGTTAAATTTCATACAGTTGGTGACTTCCCAGCTCTCTAGTCTATCCAGATCTCTCTGTAAGGCTCTCTATCCTCAGAGGAGTCCACAGCCCTTCCTAATTGTTGGCAAATTTAATTAACATTTGATTCCTGTGTCCAGTTCATTTATAAAATCATTAAAGAGCAGCAGGCCTAAAATTGGGCCTGGGAATTCCCACTGGTGACTGACCGCCAGCCTCATGTAACCCCATTTATTCTCACTCTTTGAGCCAGACCTCACAGTCAGTCATTCACCTGTCTGGGTGACCAAGAGCCAGTTGCCAAAGGACCACGACCAGATGGCTTTTTAATATGTCCAAGGATAAAGACTCCATAGCATCCCTGCAACCTTTTCCATTGCTTGGCCTCTCTCACAGTAAAAAAGTCTCACTTGATGTTCAGTTTGCAAACGCTTCCTCTTGTTCTGTTCCTGGACACCACTGGAAAGAGCCTGGTTCCATCTGCTTTGCACCGTCCTTTCAGATGTTTATGAAGATTGATGAGATTCCACCCCTTCAAGCCTTGTCTTCTCCAGGCTAAACAGTCCCACCTCTCTCAGCTGTTCCACATAGGAGAGATGCTCCAGTCCCTTAATGGTCTTAGCGGCCTTTTGTTGGACTTTCTCCAGTATGGCCTTATCTGTCTCATACTGGGGAGTCCAGAACAGTACTCCAGAACAGCCATAAAAGGTCTTGAGTACCTACCTAGTTGGCTTGAGCATTTGGTAAGAATAAATCTAAAATTGAGAATGACTACAATTGGTTTTTTTCCATAATTTCTGTTAGAAGTTTGGCTATTCTGTTTTCAAGTGCCACTATAAAGATAACAAAGATGGTTACAGTTTCAGTTGTTGTCTATGCCGTATGCAAATACCAGTCAGCTTTCATTCTGCAAACGCACATATGTTGCTAGCAGGGAATTACTGTTAAAAGAAAGAAAGCAAAAGAAGTTTAAAAACCAGCTAAATTTAAATAAAAAGATAAATTAAGGAAATATCGTAGTTCATAGCTATACCAGCCTACCAAGTAATTGATAATTTTTGTCTTTGCTCACTGAATTTCTCTGTGTAGTGAAAAGTTTTTTTATTATAGGTCACTGTTTATCTGGGGATTTTACTTTGTTCAGGATTAATCCTTTATACAGTATTAATTCTGATGGATTCTGCTGTAAAATCAAGACCAAGGATATGCTTCATGGTTATTTTTTTAAACTGGATTACTCCTATATCAAGTATTTGGTATTTGTGTTTAGAAACAAGTATCTGCCTTATAAGTAATATTTGCTTCCCCAGCATAATGAAGCCCACTTAAATAAATACCTGATATAAAAATAATCCTGTTAAAACTGAACAAATTAACTCTACACTGGTCTTTCAGAGTTCTAGAAGACCCTGACTGATAAATACTTGATTAATGAATAATCCTTTTAAAGAAATAAAATTTGTGTGCCAAATAGAGAATTAAATTACAATCATGGTAAGGCTTCTTATAGGAAAGTTACAGATGAATAAATCTGGGCTGATAATTTATGGGAAAGCATGATGACATTCTCTTTTCTTTGATAACAGTAAGCCTTTTATAAGTATACTTTCAATTTTTTTTTTTCAAAAATATATTAAGAGGATTTATATCCATGTCATGTAATACTGGAAATATTCATGAGAAAAAAGTGGACATACATGTATGGTAGTAAAGCACTAATATGTTAAAATTGAATGTTTTCTTATTTCTATTTCATTGCATCTGAGTTTGAAAAAATTTAATACCTTTTTTGTTTTATGTCATCCTAAAAAAAAACTATCCTAGCAGTTAACCTTTTACCCAATATAGGTCACATAAAGTTAGATCATTTAGATTGAAATTCTTTAAAGAGACATAGGTATTTTAATGAAAATTAGAAGTCTTGTTTGCTCATTCAAGGACATATTATAGTGTCTTCTATCCTTTTGGAATTTGGTCTAGGAATTTTTCCTATCAAAAGCAAAAGCAGAATATATATTTTAAAAAAAAATCTATTTCATATATATGAATGAGTCCATGAAAAGGCTAATGAATCATTAGTTGTGAAAGCTCATTAAAGCAGATCAAATCAAAATAAACTAATAAACAAAGAGCCTGTGCCAGTAAGAACATATGACTGTAAATAGCTTTTGCCTCAGTATTCCTGCTGGTGTCTGGATGACAACATTCCTCACAGTTGTTCACAAAAAGGAACCAAATGAATTCAGCCAAAATGAATAAAACATAATGCCGTGGTCAGGTTGTGTTTAGTATGGGAAGTGAGAAGGGATGAGAAGGTTTTGCATGCCTTCAGACTGTCTGTGAGTTCCTTTATTAGAAAAGCAATTAAGACTATCAGCCTCTGGAAATCTAGAGCTAGCAAGGGCCCATGTGACTCCAGATTTAAGAACAGAAAAAAAAGGCTAAAGCTTTGGTTGCATCTTCCTTTTGTTACTTGGCTGCATTGGAATGACCATATTGTCCTTTCCTGAAGACCAGTTTTAAGATTTAAAATCATTAGTCTCTTTTACATATGTAAAGGTCTTAAGAGATAATATCTGAATGAGTAGAAAGGTGGATTTACATAATGATGTAAAACTGCCACTTGATTTTCTTTTAAAGGTGTCTTCATTAACAAGGCTTTTGAAAGTAGAAGAAAGTGCAAAGAAAGGTGGTTTTGTCTGCAAGGAAGTGATCAAAATATGCCCTGTGTTCAGATAGCAATGCTTATAGTTAGGCTTATTAAAATCATAGTTTTAACACGTAATTAATTTTTTCTTCTCCCATAGAGATTTTCATTTCTTTTGTTTTTGGAAGATGTTTCTTCTTTACTGTTTTATTTTTTTTTAACAAACAAAAAATTTCTTGCAGGATATATAGAGCATAATTTCAGCCCTTTCTTCATGAATTTGTTAATGCAAAAGTACTGAGAATGAACTGCCTCCAAGGTAAGTTAGGGTTTAAGAGTGATTTGATTTTTGTAAACAAAGTAGTGTAGATTTGAAGTCTGAAGGTCATCATAAGTAAATGGAAATTATGCAAAAGGCATAATTTCTGCTATCTGTATGTGGGAGTGGAAAAGGACGTTTCTACAACTCTGGCTAAAAATAGCTGTCTCATTGGCTGGAGGAAATTCGCTACGGGTTGATTTATGGACTTCATGAATTTCCTTTGGTTCTTACGGTTTTCATCTCAACTTTTCTTCTGTTTGGACTATTTGATGTCATCCAATTCGTGCATGACAGTAAACCAGGATGGTTTGGTTTATTATATGTATGTTATAGTGTTTGTTGTATGAAAGGAGAAAACGCAAGCAAGGAAATTAATTCTGATTGTGCCTAGGAATAAAGGAAAAACTATTTTGTTTTTAATTTCCACTTCATTTCTGGAATTATTTGGACTAGATTTGTGATTATCACCAATTTTCCACTGTCCGTTTTGATACTTGCTGTTTAAACCTGATACCAAATCAGTATGGTATGCCAGGTATTTGTTACATGGTTATTATTTACAGGAATGAATGTATTCAGAAGCCTAGTAACTAGAACTTTTAAGAGAGCTTGAAGAAATAGTGATATTTATAACCTTGAGCTGCTTCTGAAAATCTTGTCATAAGTGATTTAATTTAGTAATCTTCAATAATCTTGTTGAAATTCTCTTTTTATTCACTACTGACAAAGGGATACTTAAAAGGTAATATTAATTTATCTGGTTAATAGAGGGTGGCATTGTCAGAAGCTTGTCCCATCCGGTATAAACTGTTACTACAATTAGGAAGTTCATTTGAAAGTGTTGTAGTCGTCATAGTCGTTTAGCAAGAAATCCAGTGGCTATTAATACATTAACTAGGCCTGCTGAAACTATTTTGTTTTGATCTTTACATGCAGAACTGTTTTTGAGTTTGTCTACTCACTCATTTTATATAGGCATTGAGACTATTGCCTTTTGGCTTTCTAAGTTTATTCTATAGGTCCGTGTTGTTTGTTTTAGCAATGGAGAATGTTACTGACTTGGTTCACATTGTGAGTGCTGACCAAAAAATCACAGATCATAGAAAACAGCGCTGAAAGGATCTGAAGACATCCTGTTAAGATGAACCAAAGGGGATTTGAATCTGTGCAAACTGTTCCTTCCTGGAAGGTATCTTTCTGGCCTGTTCTGAAAGTTCTGCATTGATGGAGATTCTCCAGCTAATATATTCCATTATTATTGGTGCCTTAAGGGGCTACCTAGAAACAGAGACTAGACAGGAGTAAGGGAATAAAGGTGGATATTTATTTGAAGGCCTTCAAAGGTACACCCTGGGGAGCCAAAGGCTACATTCAGAATGGACCCCAAGATGGACGACGAGTCGCGAGTTCTTCACACTTTTATAGGTTTGCTTCATCTGCATATCAGCATAAATTCGCCGATTAAATCTTTAACTAATGATGTAATTTCTTCAATTTCTCCACCTCTCTAGAGGCCCTAGTTTACACCTTTTGGGCCTAGGAAAGCCTGAGTGTCCTTGAACAACAATCCCAGAGAGGCTTTGTTATGTCTATCTGGCGTAAGAGAGCAGCAACTAACAGGCTACAAGAAACTTGAGAGTTACACACTAGGCAGTACAGGATTTAAAAATATAAAAGCTAGAACCTAAGGCGTCACTATTCCAGTCCTTCCCCATCTTTATCACTAGAAATGCTTTCCTGATTTTTGTCTCACTTTCCCTTGCACCACTTTAAGATCACTTGGTGTCTTGTTCCTGGTGAACAAATGTGCACAGATCTGTTGGACTTTGCTATGATTTTTTAATGTATTTTTATATCATAATCTACACCTTGACCTGACTTCTGTGGAAAAGGCATTACCAAATCAGTCAGTCATTCCCCACAGACCATGAGAAAGCCTCAGCCCTTGGAAATCTAGGTCAGCATTTAGGGGGAAACATCCATGGCTGAGAACTCACTTTGGCTGTTTTATAGACTCTTTAGCTGTCTGAAAGAATTCCCTTTGGTTCATATCTGGTGGCCTAACCAACCAGCTGATGTTTAAACACTTCCTACATAAACGAGAATTCTGACTAAGGATCATCTAGTACAGCTTCAAGCATTTGTGTGCTGTAAGTCAGTGTAACCTCTCAAGCAGATCACTTTGCAAGCCTACAGTTGCAACTGTATGAACTATGCAATTGTATTTGCTCCGAGGACTAGGTACTCAGTCCTCCCTTGCTGCTTCCACTGTTTTCTACTGCTATATCCTAGGTCACCAATCAGTCCGACTATATAAATCATGTTTTTTTAAATAAAGTTTTTAAAATTAAGGGGTTTTGAAACAGCATGGTTTGAGGGGTTCATGATATTTCAGAATTGTTGTAATTTTAATTTTCAGAAAGTCTGAATAAAGACATTTCCACATAAAAATTAAGGCTTAATCTTAAATTTAATATGTCAGTAATGGAAGTTTACAGAATTTGAGAATTTTTAATTCTTTCACAAGTAAGCAGTGGGAATTCTGGGAAACGGCACCAGAATATTCTGCACATATCATGGAATTTGTTTCAAATGCCATGGACTGATGTTGTAAAGAGAGAAAATGAAACAATCCAATCAATGTATCTCTAAAAAATAGTTTTCATCTACATTGTAACAATAACTATAAAAAGGAATATATCATTCATTCCAAAAATTGTCTTTTTAAAGGGGAAAAATATAAAAGATCGCTTTTCATGTCAGCTTTCACCGTTTACTCCCTTGTTGTCTCATCCCTGAATGGATTTATATGATAGTCCACCCAGTGATTTTACTGGAAGAACTGTTGTAGTGTTAATTGGCATGATTAGAGGCAGGCAAACTCAGGAAGAAGGACTGCAGCACATTTTGCTAAACAGCTGAGTTTTCATTTCTGCCATGGTGATGCTGTACAGGCATTGGGCAAAATTACAGTGCTCAGGAAAGACTTCTCTGCCTGCATTTCCAGATGCAAGGAAGGTGCTATGATGGCAAGAGCTACCATGAAATGATT
Source organism: Eulacestoma nigropectus (assembly GCA_013397775.1). Taxonomy (NCBI): domain Eukaryota; kingdom Metazoa; phylum Chordata; class Aves; order Passeriformes; genus Eulacestoma; species Eulacestoma nigropectus. Next base: position 749,600 of record VZTE01003003.1, read on the forward strand.
AAAAAGCTTCTTGAGAAAGTCAGCTAACTATGGTATTTGGAATTCCATTCTATGATGGAAGATCAAAAGATATGGAGAAGTGTACTCATCTCTGTTTACATGAGTAGTAGGCCAAACAAACTTATTTTTTCCTTGTGCAAATCGAGAGAATGATAACTAAAAGCAGATATGTGGTTGACGTAGGAACATTAATCAACTAGCAAAAAGAATCAAGTATGATGACTATTAACTCTTTGGTGCCAGAATTCAACAATACTTGTTTGTCTAACAGCTATGTTATATCAGACAGTCTGGAAGTCTTATGTCAATTTTTATGCATTTTTTTCCCAACATAAAGAAAATTAAATTTGATATTATGCCTGAAGTGATTCAAAAATTGAAATGACACTGAAAGCTGTAGTGTTAAAACTAATTCTCATTTCTTCGGTGTGATATTTCTGTGCTGTCACTCCTATCTTTTTTTTTTTTTTAACAATATCAGCTACTATTTATACACTTAGAATTTCTGGCCAGATTACCATGGAAGGTTGTGGTACCCACATGTACAAAATAGTATAATAATGTTCTATTCTTTTTGGAACAAATTTGTTACACAGATTGTCAGATGAGTCATTTTGTTCATGTCAGATATCTGGAAATAATGGAAAGATGCCAAAGTAAAAGCCCAGTAATCCATGCACTAGTGTAATGGAGCAAATGAAATGCAAAGCTCTTGTGCAGGTCCAATTTCAGTACCAAATGCTTACCTGTCAGTCAGCAAAATTGTCCCTGAATAAAAATGAGCCCATCTGAGAGGGAAAGGATTTTAATATACATCAAATTCTGTGAATCTCTTGTGAAGTAGAATTTGTTTTGAGAAAGAAATGCTGAAAAGGAGATCTTAGTTCAAGCTAGTTCAAATCACACATGTATTGCTGACTGTGAGAGGTCTGGGTTTATTCTTGTTGTTTGGTATCTCTAGCTCCTTGGATAGACAGGTGATTTCCCTTAGGCCACAGCAAATCTGGCCAATCACTGATTTAAAAGTTTTAGACAGGTAACGTGCAGACTTTTGGAGGCATCTGTGTTTTGTCTGTGAAAGACCTGATTAAAACTTTAATTCATGAAATGCCAACATAAGAGATATCTTTGCAGATATCACAGTTATGATTTGCCATGACTGAAATGTTTTTGAAGTGCTATGCAGCCGAGTGTGCTTCTACCTTTAAAGTGACCATTGGGAGAACATGTTTTGCTATGGAGATGTCCTCCTGCGGTCCAAAAGATGAAATATTAAACACAGTGTTTATCTTATGTAGCTTCAGAGTTGAGGCTGCCACAGCTCTACATGATCTTGCTTTATGACGTCCCGATTTTCTTCACATTTCAATAGTGTGTCCCAGTAGTGTTTTTCTGTGCTGAGAGTGTGAGAGGCTAACTGGAGTCAATATAGCCATTGACAGTCAGTCAGGACTACTCTAAAAGTTAATGTATTGAGAATGAGCCAGCACTTCAGGAATGAAAGGAAAATGAAATGTGCAGTATGAAAAGAGATAATAAATAAATTGAACAAAGCTGTATATACTTTTGGGTTATGACTAGTTGAAGTGCAGATTAAAAGCTCTGAACTGATGCATGTGAAACAAAGAGCACAATACTGAATTTGTTTTAATCCTCTGGTTAAATGGGTGTACCTTCACTTCTGGGTCTAGAAATAATCATACTTGTATCAATCTATATTGTGTGACTTTTGTAAGCTGTGAAAATAGTATTTTTCACTGAATTGTCACTTATTATTGTTCATTTGTGGCCACTAACATAGAAAAATGTTGCAGCTACAATGTCAGAAGAATAGGGACAATTTGATGTTTTCTTTTGATGCTGTTTGTTGATACCTAGACCACTGCAGCTTGATTGCCTAACATTAAACCTATAATAACAGTGCAATCATAGCAGTATCATCATGAATGTCGTTACAATAGAAACAACATTTACACGGCTTCAGAATGGTAATTATCAAACTTTTTGTCATGAAGCGCTTATTTGCTAGCATTGATCTGCCCTGGTCAGTTGTTAGCTCTTCTCATCTGAGGTGTATTGATTGTATAATCAGTAGATAGAGGCTGCGGGCAGATGAAATTCAGTGTTGTTGGGCAAATTATTGTCTGCTTGCCTGTTGACCTGGACCCTGCTGGTTGTACCTTAGGCAGTGGTGGGATTATTACTCATTTCAGTGACCCTACTCTGACAGAGAACTCCATATTATTATAAAAGATAAATGGCATCCTTCTTTACTGTGGATATGGTTGAATGCAGGTGTCAGTGTGTAGTGAAACTGAAAATCTTGTGCAGCAGTGTTCCTTGACTTTCCTTCAGGTTATTTTCCTTTTTAAATGTAAGTAAAGATATTGTGAAGTTGCCACACATTTCATGTCATATATGACATCCATTTATAGGTATAGGATGTGTAAGCACAGTGTTTTGCATTGGTCATTCATTCATTCTACTTGCCAGGCTATAAGATATTGATAAAATTCAAACACAACTTTTGCCTTCTGATAACAAGGAGGACCAAACTAATCACTACATCTAAATATATAGTTCTAAAACTCAGGCCAATAGACCACTCCTGTGTTGAGTAATTTTGCAAACTCCTCTCTCGTTTGTTTTCTTTATCTCTAGCACTACTATGAAGAAACTAATTAATAATACAAGTGAATGTGTGTGAAAGATAATAGTCAATAAAATGTGTATCAGTTCGGTAAATCTCCTATGTAAAGTTCATATGGGAACTTTTATAGCCGTAAAGGTTATTAGTGTACAGGGCAATTAGGAAGGAGATTTGCAGTATGGTTATTAGCAGAGGGAAAGCCCTCCTGGCTCAAATGGCAAGAGGTGATGTAGAAACCATGAATGCTTTTACATCCCTCAGTAAAGCTACCTGTGTTTGGCTAATGTACTGTGCTCTCTGGTGGTGACTGTACCATTGTATTGTAAAGGTCAGTCATTACCTGTGCATTGTATTTAAACCACCTGCTCACAGCAAGTGATTGTATTTGGATGACCGGCAGTTTTATATTAATTGCCCTGAGTCCTGCTGAAGCCATGATAAGAATACTGAGCACTTACACAGCAATTTTCAACTTCAAAGTGCTGTAAAAACATAAGCTAATTATTGTTATGCTGAAAAATCCATAGATGGTTCTATATAGCTTTGAATATACATTTTATGACCTTAATTTAATTGCTACAAACAATGGATCTACCTTTGGAAAAAAAAAGAAAGAATGCAAATGGCTTGGTGGAAGTGCACAGTGATGGTATTACTGAAACCTCTAGAATAATTGCCCAAGAAAGGGAGCCTTTGCAAAGCACCATTATATTTAAACCAGATGAAATAACAATTTTGAAATGAAAATATAAGGAAAAAACTTCAGTGTGAAACTGACATTTCTTGCTCTGTAAATGTGTATAAGTACAAGTATATCATGAACAGGGAAGGTAAATCATAGGCCAGATGAGAAATAAAGCAAAATGTAGAAAGAGGGACAGTAAGCACCTCTGTGGAAGGATGACTTGTCTCCTAAAGAGAAAATACATATTTCAGAAGCCATGTTAAAATAGATATAAACTATGGTATGAAGTGAAGAAAGTAAATATGGTTGTCACCCACACATAGAGGCTTATATTTTGGGTGGCATTTTCAATAAACATGTAGGTCTTTCAGGAAATAAAAACATACATTATTTGCAAGAGCAGTAACAGTAGTTGCTGGCTTATTAGGGAAAACGAAGTTTACTTTTTCAAGATCCGGCTATTATAAACCATTTTACAAGAAACAGCCAATTCTTAGCTGGTAACTTAGTGGACTAATTAGAGGGGGGGATAGCAGTTTTATGAATCTGTTAATCCTCTTGGAACGTTGTTGACTTCTGCAGCACATTCCTGTAACTCTTCTGCCAGAGGTTCATCCTTCTGTGATTGAAAGCATGTTTTAATACAGTAGAGCTCTGTCACATTGGCTCAGACTTTTGTGAAAACCAGGTTGTGAGAAGGAGCATTGAGATCCTGTAAAATCATGAGGTACTAGAGGTAAAGTGTGAGATGGATAAAGGACTGAAACAGTTGAAGGATTCAAGAAGAGGAGACTCAGGAGCATCCTGATGACTCAGGAGTATTCCAGCAGTACTGAAGGTTTCCTGCCAGACTTGGTGTTTGCATGGCTAGTGAAGTTTCAACAGGTGTCTAAGAAAGGGTGGTGACAAATTAATTCATATAATAGTAGCTTGTCACGCCTGATTATCTGTTGTATGTATTAGCTAGTAAATAATTGATTTGTGCTTTTAGTTGTTTATATACTGCTTGCAGTTCTTTTACAGAGTGTAAAATTTGCCTGAACCAAGTGATCCAGAACGGGAGACTTCCAGGCACTCTGTGGGTAAAGTCAATGGTGGTGGCACCATGTGTTCAGTAGTGTCCAGTCCTTTCCAAGACTGTCTGCTGGACTTAACCGCCAGTTGCTACCCTGGAAGACAGGTAGCCAAACCCCTGATGTTTTGATTCTTATTTATTTGGTCTTCAAACTGAGACCTGGTCTGTTTGGTTTTGTGAAGACAGCTTTGGAACATGGCAAAACATTTTTATTTTTCACAGGAATTGTCAGAGTCCAATGTAACATGAGTTAGCTGTGTTCAGTGCAAAAGCATAACAGATTTTTGTCTCATTTTTGTCAGGAGGTGGAAATCCTCTCACAAGATATTTTCCAAGAACTGGGAACATGGAAAAGTTATAGTATTTTTATGAAATATTTTAAGGTCCTCTATAATCTCATACAGATTAACTCATCTAAAGTACGTTGATTTTGATATGTTGATATCTCAGCTATTTTGAGATTTAAAGATTGAAATCTGTGTGGAGAGGTCTTATTTGCAAACCTGGCAGTAAAACTGTATTAAGACTCCAAATAAGGCTCTTTAGATAGAATTCCATATGGAAAAAAAATATCTTACCATGGTGATTCTTATTGCAAAGGAATTTTTCATCTCTTGCATTTTGGAAAGGCTGATTAGATATTTCCACTCTGAGAAAAAATTAAGGCTATAGTATCAAAAGATATAACTAAAATGTTTGCTTGGGGCAGACCATAAAAATGTGAAAAAGCTGCTCTTTCAATATCACAAGAGTGACATCAAGCAAGTCAGAACATCAGCCTGCTTTACTGTATTATTTTTCTTGTCTGTGTGGGAATAAATGTCAAATTTCTTAAGCAACTGCAACAAAATATTTTCACAGGTTGGTTGTTATACTGAATGAACTCCTAGGAAAATTCTCTTAGCAAAGAGAGTAAGAGCAAAGGTGACCACCTCTTCATTACTAGGAAAGCATTAGGAAACTCAATATTCTCTAAAGATGTATGCTAGAGTGAAATCAGTTCTAGAGTTTAGGTATCTCTTTTTGAATATTAAAAATTGCTACTTTAATCTCCTTTTCTCAGTTTTATTGTCTAATTTCTACATCAATATATTTAACAAAAAATCAATGATGTAAAAAAAAATTATTAAGTCCTCTTTAGTTCTGAATTTCATCATTTGACTTTTGCAGATTCTCCCTCAAAGCAACAGTTTTTGCCATTTCAGGCCTCAGTGCAAAAGTACTGTAACTGTTGAATGAATCCATTAATCTCATTTCTTTTTCCTCCACCTTTGAAATTTAATTTTATATTACATTAACAGGCTCAATGGTTTCATTCTGTGGCTGCCTGGTTGTTTCGCTTAATGCAAGGGCAGGGCTGAACAGGATGCAACTTTCACAGTAGCTCACATTTGCTCTGAATAAGGTTTAGAATGAAGCTTGTAGTTCTTTATGTAAATCCGGTATATCTGGGATAAAAATAATGAAAGATAATCAGTGAGATCATGTGCTGATGGTTATTGTTCAAAGTTTTCTTACCTTTCTTATACTGTAAACATTTCACCTAGACTAATTATAATAAAGTTCAGAATTTCTTTTACTAGCTCCTTTTCTACTAGTTTCTACTAGTTCTTACTGGGTAATTTATCCAAAATAATTTTATTTATAATGTCACTTTTACATTATCAAGAAAATTAAAAAGGAAAAAAAAAGGTGGTGGTGAAAGTAGAATCAAGAAAGTCTTCAGTTTCAGTTTTGCATTTTGTTGGCAACAGAGAGATGTATCAATTAAAAAATTACTGAAGTGAATTGTTCGTATTGGTCTATTACATTACTTTTTAAGGCATGTAAAGTAAGTAGAATGTTCTCTCATACTTTGATGGAGTACATAGTCAAATATTTTGATTTCAAAAATCTATTTAAAGGTTTTAGGTTTGACAAGATGTAAGTCACATAACTAATCTCTTGATAGTACTGAAACGGGGAAAAAAGCCCTCAAATCCTCTCAGAGTACTTGTGGAATTTTTGTAACCATTAACTGTATGCCTTTTGACATATTCCCAAGTTCTTCTGTATTTTTAACTCAGACATATTGTCTTACAGAGATATCTTTAGCTGTGGCTATTGCAGCTCATTGCATTACTAAGTCAAGACTTGTGTAACCCTGTGACGTGACAGAAAGTTAAATCTGCTCTGGATAGTCAGTTGAACAGATTGAATCAGACAACCATTATTTGATTAACTATTAAAATCATACAAAATGGGGCGGGGTGAGGCGATTGGTTGGGTTTTGTTGGTGGCTTTTGTGGGTCTTTTGTTGGTATGGGGGTTTTTTTCCCTACTCAGTAATTACTCCACCTTTACTGCATTCTAATCACCTTATCCCGAGAAAGGGCATTTCATATATAAAAAGAGTCTTTAAAAGGCATTATGATAGGGCAACACAGTTGTCTCAGGAGCTTGCTGAGCTGCAGTTTTTGGAGGTTGGGAGTGTACTTTAGGAAATTCCTGGTTTTGTCTTATAGTCTTCTCTTGTGATTTATTTTCTTTTGCCACTACTGAAAAGAAGGTGCCGGTCTGCATGGGCCTTTGGTCTGACCCAGAGTGACCACTAGGTCAGAGAGAATGGGAAGTTGATATGATAAAAGTTTGCAAAATAATTAATCATTAGGTATATCGTGGTGGCTACTTTGCTATTTTTTTCCCCAGTGTTTTCTTTCAAATCAATTTCATTTCTCCTGATGAAATGTAAAGGTGAAACACAAACCACATGCATCTTAAGAGTTGCCTTCTGTTTCAATCTATCAATGCTCTAAGAATGTAGTATGTAAGAGCTCTGTAGTTACAAGAAGACACAAACAGATGCGTGTTATACATGTGTAAAAAGCAGTTATTTATACATAGGCTTCGTTTATGAGCATAGGCATTCAAAGAGAGAAGAATAAGCAGGAGGGAAATAATATGCTGGGATATAAACTGGGATATATATACTTAGATACCTGACTGTAGTGAGGTGACATACTTTTCTTATTCGTAGGGATTTTTTAATTGGTTTGGGTTTGGGGGGCTGGTTGGTTGGGGGGTTTTTTGGTTTGTTTTTGCTTTTGCTTTTTTGTTTTATTTGCGGAGTTTTGTGGGGTTTTGTGAGGTTTTTTTTGTTTGGTTTGGGTTTTTTTGTGAACATTCATTCTTCACTTTCCCGGGGATCCTTTGGATACTTTTGCTAGATGGACCATGGTTGGTTTTGATGCACTTTAACAGTCCCATATTCATCGCTGCGTTTGTTTCTACTGTGAGACAGATTACAGTTTTATCTGATTTTGAGAAAATGCTTTAGTATTTGGGAAGGTAATTGGCATTTGTGAGATAAAAAAGCTTCATAAAGCATTTCAAAATTATAGCTGAAATGTAAGCTGCAAAGCCTTGAGTATTTCTTGCTCTCTTTCATTTTCTTGCATAAGAAGGACCCAAATACTAAATCTTGTGTAACAGAAGTAGTTTGGTAACTGTTTTTCCTACTTTGCACCAGGAGACCTGTTCTACTGAGGGTTTTATTGGCGTGGCAGCAAAAAATTGACAATGGCAGCAGTCCATCTGACCTGTAAATATAATGTCACCAGTGGCACTGTTCTAAAGACTTTTAAATGTAGCTGATGCATTTCTTTATGATACCCTATAAGCAAGACTTTTACTATTATTATGAGTTGGTTATTTTTATGAGTTCCAACTTAAAGGTTTTCTAAGAGTGTCACTGTCAAGTTGAAACATTTCTGTTTTACTCATCTTTTCACCTATTAGTACATCGCACTGACTTAAAGCTGAAGGATCATTCTCCCTATTGCCCATAACTGCTTTAATCCTTCCTATAATTCCAGAGAGCACCGCTGTGAAAGCTCTTTACTGTATACTATGGTAGTGACCTGCACACCAGAAAGGGTCAGGGCTCTGGCAGTGGCTGACAGGACCTGGTCAAGACTCCATGTTAGGCTAAATTGATAGACTTGTTTGGATCTACTGACTGTTTTACATAAGGCTTTTGTAGGAAAGGAGAGAATCCTAGATAACACATCTATTGATAGAATAGATAAAAGCTGCTCAAATGAAGCTGGGAAAACAAGGTGCTGGGTTTGTTTGATTTTCAGTGAATTTATTTCAGTGCGCAGAGAAGTAGGGAGAGGTCAGAGGCATGAGAAGAACTTGCAATATTCTGCAAGTCTGTAAAGTATGATTTTTGGCAAAATAAGGATTTTTTTTTTCAGTGTGGAGGCCTTCATTGTCTGGAATAATCTCCTTTAAGAGCTGGGGTTACAAATATGGAAGAGCTTCAGAGAGTGAAATGTGGGAAGTGACTGGTGGAGGGTTATACAGTTCCTGTGACTGATTTTAAACTGAAAGAGCACATAAGTTCTAAATGGTGTTCAGCAATGCATATAGTATCTTAGAGAAATAGAAAGGAGAATGTTATAGCAGTAATAAGATGGACAATTTAGTTAAAGGACTAATCTAAAAGGTAAATTGCAGTGATGAAAATGAACTAATGTAGAATAATGTTTTACAAGAGCCTTTAATAAATATTCTTGCTTTTTTTCATGTGTGATTATGCAAATCCTCCTCCTGAAAATTCTACATTTTACAGAAATAGAGAGGGAGTGTATACTTGCAAAAATTCTGATATAGCCAAATAAATTTTGGGGAAAATGATGAAAGAAGTTCCATTCAGGTGGCACTGTAAATCTGCCATGTAATGACTTCCCATGTAATTTGTGAGTCTGGATACGATTGGAGAGCTCCATGCTGCTGGGAGTTTTGTTGTTATTGTAGATCTTGCCTTCCCTTTTGTCAGAATCTGAGAATCCGTATCATTTCTTCTCTGTGTCTGAATGTGAAAGCTAACAGACTTCATCACGCTGTCTCTGGGTCAGCAAGATCTGATGCCGTTTGAGACTTGTTTACTGTAAATCTATCATAGAAGAGCTGATTATAGCAAATAATCTCATTCATTCAGTTCAGATTAAATGGGGAGATAAAAGTATTTTGGCTCCTAAGTAATTGATTTAAAAATGCAAACTTGGGTAAACAGAGCTATTTAATGAAGTCAGTTGTGACTTGAGACTAAGGGAGACAGTTGTGGAATTTTTCTAGGATGAAATTGCAAAACTACTTTGTAGCACGCATCAAGAAGAAAGAGGAAGAATTGTATTCATTTTTCGGCAGTACAATGGTACTGAATATGAGGACAAAAAACCCAATGGAGTAACTAATGTAATGATAAATTTCAGGTCCAAATCTTTGCCAAAGTGAAATTCAAAGACATTCCTTATTCAAGACCAGATGTGCTCCATCCCTGAACTCTTAAAAGAAGTGACTCATGGAGTTGGAGGTTGATCAGTATTTTAAACTGAAGAATTACAGGCCCATTAGCCAGTTTGTCATGATGTAAAAGGAAGGCCTTTTGAATTTGTACCTGATGGTAGGAAGCAAAGGATTAGAATAAAGTGACTGGTTTTCATAGTGAGGGGAATTAGTATCAGAATCCACCAGAGATGAGTACTCGGAGCTACACTGTCACGAGTGGGAACTCATGGTGCTGAATGGTTAGTTGATAAAATTATGGATTACATTAAATATCCATAAATACAAAGGAATATTCATGGAAAATACAGCCCAGAGTGTGTATATGTATTGGTGGACTCTGGAACAGGTGAAACTAATATGACGAAAACATCGGCAGATGTGTAGTGATTTTGGAAAGAGCAATCAATGCTAGAAATCAGATTACTGTTCTGCATGGTAAACCTCTCTCTTAAGTACTTCATACAGTCTCTGTCTCATTCTGTTATCTCAAAAGGAACATAAGAAAATGAAGAAAGGCACAGAGAAGAAAAATCTGGATGACTGGGATAACAGAAGGGTTTCCACATGTCATGGAGTAGTTAGAGTAAGGGCTTCAAAAAGAACTGAATAGTAGGGTGTAATGTAGGAATGTAAGTCATGAATGAGGAGAAGACAAAGCACATTTGGTTTTTGTAAATCAAGAATAGGGAGATATCCCTAATAAAGCCAACAGGCAACACAGAATTTATTGACATAAGATATTTTTTAAGCCTGAAATGGTGTATTGTTTCAAAATGTGATGGGCAAATCCATAGAAGAAAAGTCTGTCAGGAATGACCATTTAAAGATGTGAATACAAGCTGTGGATCAGGAAGACCCAGCTTATTGCAATTTTGACCTGATATATGAGTGATATCACTGTGTACTTGTTGCTATCACAGACTAGATAGTCTAGATGAGTCTCTGGTCTGGCTGAGTCCAGATGTTCTTCTGTATATTTTATACATTATTTATTGTTTAAGCAGGGGTCTGGAACAACTTGGAAGACTTCATGCTGTCTATAAAACCTGTATTTCATATAACAATTTCATGGTTTGTTTGGTGTAGGGATTTTTTCTTCCTAGAAACATGTTCCTTTGATATCAGATTTAAAATTTGTTATCTCTCAATTTCATTATATATCCTGTTGTTCTTGTATTATTAGAAATGATGAATAGAAACTTACGATAAATTTTATCTATGTAATTCATTGTTTCTTTCATCTCTCAAATATACACTGTCTTTGCTCTCAGTGAGAGATTTTTGTGATTTTGATATTTCTTATTGCAATATCTTAACCTCTTTTAATTATTTTAATTAAATGTTTACAAATGCAAGCATCAGAAAAGGAAACCTTGAAAATATGACTAGGATAGTTAACCTTGATCAAAGACAAAAGAAGCTAGGAGAACAAATATGCAAAATTAAAATCAATATGAGAAGGACCTTTGAAATTATACCGCATTAAGGACACATGGCTCAGAGAAAATTATTTCTGCTACTGAAATCAAAGTAGATCACGAATATCTCAGCCAGAACACTGTGTGAATTTTATTGTGTCCATATTATATACAAGAAAATGAAAACTCATTTCTAGACTGAAGTCTTCTCAATAGGAAGGCATCTGTAGAGGGGGAATAGGGGAGCTTGTGTGTCTCTGTCCGTACCGAGAGCGGCGAAGAACGGCACGATCAAAGTTCAGGAAAAAGTGGAATATTTAATTAATTATAAATCGGTTTATATAACTTGGTTCGCAAGAGTAGCATAGTACTATTGGTCCCTTGATCAACCACCTCCTAGAATGATTGGTGGAAGCTAAACTACACCCATTTCAAAATATTTTCCTCAATGTACCATAACAACACTAACTGAACAACAGCAGGTGCTAAGATAAAGAATTAGCTTTCAAAACCGACTTCACTGTTTTCGTCTAGTCTGCGTGTGAAAGCAATGCTCTCACAGAACACTGAGAAAAAGCTGAAGAATTTCTCTGCTTCTAACTTTTCAGTGTCCATACTTGTGCAAATAAGAATCCTGCCCTGCGCATACCAATCTGGGCATATGAAGAGTGTTAAAAAATAAGAGCAGTTTTTTAACTGGGCATCTTCTTAAAACAGGACATGAGGAATCACTTGGTTTTTTTTTTTATAATTTTGCTGCCATCATAACAGAAGTAACAACAGGACAATGACCATATTAAGTCATGTCAAAAGAGCCCAGAACCTGAAGTGTTTACTTCAGCCTATGTCTCGACCGCAACCAAACATACCCATTTTGAAAATATGGTGTTAATTTTTAATTATGTTTCTCAGTGAACCAAGTAAGGCCGAGTTCTGCTTCTGATTGCTTCTAAGAAAGTGTTAAGAATTACCTGCCAAGCAGATACTCCACCTGTACACTGACATAATAGATTGCACAAGTTGGCCTTATAGACTCTAGTTTGTTTGGCATATAAAGCATCTAGTAAGCTTCAAAATAATTTCTAATATTTGCTCATGTACTATTTGTAATATTTAATGTACCATGTAATATTTGCTACATGGTAGCTTTATTTAAATGGATATAAAAGTGCTGCTCTGTAGAACCATCTTCCCAGTGAGGTGGGGGAGCTATGTGTCTGTCTTTGACTGTGACCTACGCTGAGATGCTGCAGACATGAGACAGCTGCAGACACCTTATGTCACTCTACAGGATCGGGCTTTGCATGATGAAGTTTAGGGCCTTGTTCCTCAGTTTGTCACCTGCACGGGGCATTCCTCTGCTCTCAGCAAATATCTGAATTCCACTGACTAGCCCAGCACTTATTACAGGTCTGGGTTTTGATGTTGCAGAGACAGTTGTCTGGTTATGAAACAAAAAAAATTGTTTTTTAGGGGTTTTTTTCTTTTTTAAAAAGCTGCTCTTTTATTGAGAATTTAAGCATTTACAAAATTTAATGTTTAAAAGCTGAGAAATTAGGCAATTCTGTTTGCTTGTTACCTATCGTCTCAGCATTTCAGCTTTATGTACTGAAGTACTATTTTTATTTATCTACATATATATAATGTTTCTTACCACAGGACTCCTTTCTCATTCAGTGTACATAGTAACAGAGATCAGTGAATGAGCAGCTATTCATGTTTTCTGTTATTCTTATTGGCCAATATGTGACCCACATGTGGTGTTCACATTCAATCATTACATTGAATTCAAAACTATTAATTTCTCCATAGGCTTTCTTTCCATTGTAGCTATCATTAGCATCTGAATGCCTCACAAACCGTAATTAATTAATTTTCACAAAGCCCCTGTGAGGTGAGATGACATTATTAAAAGAGGAATGAGCCACAGAGAAAAGTGCCAGCCTATATTTTGAATACCCAAGTTGACATGTGTAAGGTGTGTTTTTTTAAGCTACTTAGCATTCCACAACACTTTTTTTGGTCTTTGTCTAGCTTCCTCTTACTTAACTACAAGTGCCACGCAACTTTGCAAGTCAGGCCACAGATAGGTATTTATGAACAGCAGTTATTTATTATGAAGGAGAAAATGAAGTAAGGTAATCTACCAGCTATCAAATCATGCAGACATTGATACCATCCAGTGCTCAAAAAAGACATCTAGCTACCTTAAGCTTCCACTTTCTCATTATAGTTTTCTTCATCAATAACTACATGGCACTGAACTACTTCAGAAAGAGATCCCATGGGCACAGACCCTTGATGAGTCCCCGGGGCATAAATAAGTTCCGCAGTGTTGTGATATGTTAGAAGCCTAACACAATTCTGGCTTTCCAATGTGGAAAAGAAAACACTGATTAATTAACAGCATGAAAATGCTATGTGTTTACCTGACAAATACCAACAGTTTCTCAAAGGCAGAAGCCAAGCTGGCCACTTCTGCCTGCTAGAAATGTGTGAAATGGAAAGGCTCAGTGAATAGTTATACAGATCTTCTGTTTCTTTCCCGTATCAGTCTTCTGGTGCCTCTAACTCCTTTCCTCACAGATACTTAGAAGGTCATGCAGAAGAAGAGTGATTTTGGTGTAGGCTGCTGGCAGTTTTGAGTAGTGGGAAAAGGTGAAGATATTCTCTGATGTGTCCTACTGAAAGACCAGCAGAACAGGTGCAGTTGACTGCACACACTGAATTGATGAGTAACTGGCAGGGTTTATTGAGCTGAACTTTCTTGTTCAGTTCTCGTTAGAATCTAATATATGTATTTTTTAGGATATTCTGTAGACAATGCATATTTTTTACAATGTATAATAAAAGCATTTGTCTGCTGTAAAACTTGTAACACCAAGATGTGACTCTCTAACAAATTCGTTTTCTGCAAGAGACTTCATGACTGTAACAATCAAGACATTTTTTGATTGTCACTTGCCTTTGTCTATGCCTTAGGTTTTAGGGGTTTGGTGTTTTAGAATGGATTTGCTGGTAATCTACTACTCAAAGTTTAGTCTGTGTAGCTGACATGTTTTGGAGGCACCGTTGGATGGTGCCTCTACCCACACCCCAGGGTTTGTCCTTCTTTAAGTGCATTTAATGTTTCTGGACAGGCAAGTGTTTCTGACAGCTCAGAGCCTGTAGCCTTATTGTTGCAAAAAGGAGTCTTGACTGACAACAAAGTAGTGTACAGTGTGATGCCTACCTCTTGGGCCCCTTCTGGAGCAGCAAGGAGAGAAGCCTTGCAAAGCTGCAGAAGCTCTTTGCACAGGTAGTCCTTACTGAGTGTCTCTGATGTTCACAGTAGGCACTTTATTTATGGTAATTGTTTGGTGTCTGATTGTCTCAGTTTGTAATTTCAGACTGCTTTGTGGATACTGAAGTCAGTTTACCTAATGTGTAATTCTTGTTTCATGTTCATCTAGCCTCAGCATCCGTAGACCAGTATTTTACTTTATTGGGAAGTAGTGACTAATGACAGCGTAAACCCTAAAAAATATTTATATTTTCCAGAACTGTTGTCTTGATTTGCCTTTTTTTTTTTTTTAAACAATTCAGACAATTTAGGGACTTTTATTTATTTAATTTTGATTGTAGATACAGATCTGTATCTCCTAGCTGCTTTGAAATGTCATGTCTCTCTCTAGCTGCTATTTACTTCTTTAAGTGGATGCCTGAAGGACACCAGGTTAAACAAAGCATGACAATCAACAGATACACTGCTTACCTCAGGTATCTTGAATTTACTGCTCTGAGGGTGTCTGTGATTTTCTGGGAGATTGATAACCCATTCCAAACAGGCACTGATGGTTCAGTCAGTCGAGTTTACTTATTTGTGATTTGCTCCTTCAGGAATTTATTAATGAGTACTACACCTGTAATTACATGCTTTGTTTACCTATATACTTCTAATGTTTTCTGTAAAATATCAGGTAAGGTAGCTAAACTAATACTTGATCATTTAGAAGAAATTTAACACCAACGACAACAAAAACCATCATAGTTTTTCTTTCACAGGGTTTTGTAAAGCACTTGTTGGTTATAGCCTCTGATAAAGTGTATCTACAGTTCAAGAAAATTTCTCAAACAGAGGGGAAGATGTCTATAATTAAAATTTTAAATTGCATTTCCTGGCAACATGAATATTTGTGTTCTGGCATAACCAAATAGGCAGAAACAAATTAGATTACTGGACTTGCCACTAAAACAGAGCTGTTTGCTATTAGCAGGCAGAAATTTAAAACGAAGTAGAATGTACAGAGGCATCTAAAGTAAAAGTTACAAGTGGGTGGTGAAAGGCCTTTTGGATGAGGTCTTTCTGATTCTAAGAAAAGCAGTGACTCAAATTTAATAAAAGCACTGTACTATAGCTAAAATATATTTTTAATCTTATTTTAGCTTTCTGGCATGTAATATTTATATATAGTTGTAGCAGTTAAACTCATTTTAATGGATGAATTTTTATGTAAAGGTAAAAAAAGATGTTCTGTACTGCAAGCAGCAGGTGTGTTTTTAATCTTTAATAGGTCACCTTCCTCAGTGCAAGCAGGCAAGCTGTTATTGATCAAAGAGGTTTTGTTGGGTAGCTCTCAGATTATTGAGTGACAAACTTTATTGGATTTGACTTAACGGAAGTCAGAAGACAGCTGAAGCATAAGAGCTTGCACTACCATCAGAGTCATTTTACGACAGCCAGGGAGCAAAGCTCAGAGATGGATACTGAGCTCTTTCCTGGCCCTTGGAGATTAACTGAACAGCCTTCCTACCAATTCCCAAGCCTGTCAGCAGAACCAATTAGATTTTCAACCAGTAGACAAGAAGGGTGGCACTTGGGGACCTTTTTGCTTTAGGTCAAAGGCTTTTCAGACTGCAATGAGATGACATTGATGATGACACGTTGAGCATTGGTTGGTTTTAAGACAAGTTAAATTAGCAGTCTTGAAATGATTCCAACTGTCTCCTGACTTCTCACTGTTGCCATATTCAGTGGATCCTGTCAGGAGCAGGTTGATGACTTAATAGTCTTTCTTGAGTGGATTTGAGCACTTTGGCTGTGTGTTTATGTGTAGTTGTCATGCTTAAAATATTCATATAAAGGTTTGAAATATTTATTTGAAGGAGCCTTCTGCAGAGTTCAGCAATACAGCTCTCAGTGATTCTGCCTACCTTTCCTCTCTCTCTTTTTTTGCTGCTCTAAGCAGTTGTTGCTAGAAACTGCCTTTAACTATGTTTGATCTGCATGAAGTGACAGTGTTTCTTGTGGCTATTGATAACATAAAGCACTTAGGAAGTTTAAGAATTTATTCAGCATTTGATTTCCAAAGCCCTGGATGGCAAGTTCCAGTCCCACCTGTACAAACATTACAATGGTTTTGAGACCATTTCAGATTAGGAAAGGTGTATTCAGCTTGTACAGTCTTGTAAACATTTTGTAATCTTTGATTTTAATTCATATGAGTTGTGATAGATGTGGAAAAAGGAGAAGAGAAAGGGATGGGAATTAAGATGAAATCTGCCATAATTAAACTGCCTTGGGCTATTGAAATAAGAGAGCAGGATATCATGATGAGGCTGTTCTTTTAAAACTATGTGATACTTTAAAGACATTTCCCTTTAGTGGATTGACTGCTACTCTGTTGTAAAAGGAGCTAAAGAAATAAAAGTGAAGTAAGCTAGTTGACTTTAAAGTTGTACCTTAA
Organism: Eulacestoma nigropectus; assembly: GCA_013397775.1. Classification (NCBI taxonomy): domain Eukaryota; kingdom Metazoa; phylum Chordata; class Aves; order Passeriformes; genus Eulacestoma; species Eulacestoma nigropectus. The sequence goes on from VZTE01003003.1 coordinate 766,488, forward strand.
TGTAAACAAAATCCCAACTGTTACTAGAAATAAATTGAAGCTGGCAACATGTAGGTGTTAAAATTAGCATGTCTGTAAGTTTTAATATGTGTTAATATTAAATACTCAACATTTAAAGGGAATGGGTAGAATATTTCCTTCTGAATGCCTAAGGTTAAACGCCTACATCTAAACCCATGTTTATTCACCAGATTAGGTGCTTACCCTGTATTTAGATCTTGATGTCAAGCATTCAGTTGAAAAATGTTGGTGCTATTTATTTGAATTTTATATTCTCAACTACTATTTTCTCTCAGTAAGAATTCTTCATCTTTTTAAAGAATGGTGATTAAAAAAAAAAAAAAGAAATGAGCAGTCACCTGGAGCTTTTAGCCATTATTCTAAGAACCACAAGTGGTATAACACAGAGGAGATTGACTGCCATTTGAAGTATATCAACTAATATTCCAGGCAACAATATTATTCTTCTGTAGGAAGTATTTCTTTTTGTCATAGCAGCAAAAAGTGATCATACCCAGATCAAGAAAAAAGCAAACAAAGAATTTATGACATCTATCTACCATGATAAAATTAGGTTTTACATGTTGCATGTTTCTGAGTGATAACTCTTACAATTAGAATCATCCTAATTTTTCCTAATCTGATATTTGAAATATTTTATGCCATGCTCTTAAAGACTTAATTATAAATTTGATGTGACCATAGTCAGAGGCAGCCAGCCTGTGATGAGTATAGTTTTGAAGATCAGTGTCTTGCACAATGATCATGGCATCTGCCTTAGTTCTCCTGTTTTATAGGTGTAAGTTGTAAATCTCGAAAATAAAAGGTGATATGAAGATTGTCTAATAAGCATTAAGACTTCTATTTGTACAAAGTACTTTCCAGCTTAGTGGATAAGTAATGAATATTACTGAGAAAAATACAATTGTTTAGCGGAGATTTTGGCCACTAGAGAAGGAGCAAGGAATAATCTCCTGAATTGCTTTGGTCCCTTCCATAAAAGACTTTAAAGAGTTATTTCTGGAGGCTGGGTATAACATGCATTCCCTCCCGGGCCATTTTAATAGAAGTCTGTTATGTTTAATAGAAGCCTGTTATTTTTAATAGAAATATTGATTTTGAGGAAAGGAGATGCTGCATTTTGCATCAATTCAAGTATTTATTTGAGGCCAGAAAATTAAGCATAAGTAAGAAAATTGTGCATATATAGTATTTTACAAGCACTGTTGTCTCCAAATGATGAAGGGAAATGTGAGACCAGAACACTGAATTGACTGAGTCAATGCTACTAATCAGGGACAGTGCTAAGAGCAGTGGGTTATTCTTTCTATTAATCTGGATTTCTGCTTTCTGGACTGTGCTGCTTTCCAATGTGTTAACATTTTCATGGAACTTTTGTAGCCAGTCAGTTCAGCTCCCTGTTTAAACCTTTAAGACTGAGAATTTCTTGAATTTAGTTTGAAGAAAGTCAAAGCATCTCCAAAAAAGTTAATGAAATTTTCATTGAAATACAAGCCACCAAAATAACTGGCAGTTACTGTCTCATTACTGACAAATTCATATTTGATTTTTTTGTTGTTGTTTTTTTGTTAGTTTCAGCTTTCAGCCAATGAATCTTTTTAAAACTTTGCTTTTTCAATTAGGGACCTCTGTTACCAGGGTTTTTTCCCCATGTAGGTTCTTGTACATTCTCAATGGGCTCCATTTTCTGTTTTATAAGCAAAATTATTAGGTCTCCTTTTTGTTCATCTTTAAACAGGCCTTTATTGACTTTCATAATTGTTCTTTGAAACTTCTTGAAGTGCAGACCTCAGTGCTGACACCAGTATTTACCAGCAGCTGTATTAGCCAGGAAGGAAGTGTAATGCCTTTTTGCAGGCAATATTCTCTTCCCACAAATAGGAATACATTAACCCTTGGAAGAACTGAGTCTCCCACCACAGAAGTGTTCCCAGAGTTCTTTTTATCTTGGGGGTGTGAATTTACATTTACATTTGGTGGTATGAACCACAAATAGCTTTCATGCATCCACACTGTACCATTGAGCTGTCTTCTTCGTGGTTATCCCCTACATCAGCTTTTATGTTATCTGCAAATTGTATCTGTAATGATTTTATGTTTCCAGATGACGATGTTAAATGACATAAGGTCAAAAATATACCACCTTGGGATGTCAGGAAAAATACATGTTCTCAATAGTAACTTCCATTTTGAGACCTTCTTTGTTTGGGCCATGCTGAATTTCTGTCAATATTATTTTAGAATCCAAATATTTGTTGCTTTACAAAAGCTTCATCAGCGCACCCTTTATCAGGTGTTAAGCTATATTGGCTAGAATTAATTATATTGTCCTCATTTAATTTCTTATTAATAAAAATCCTGTAATGACCATCCCATTACTGTATCTAGGGCCAGTATCATCTTATCAGAGCTACCTGGGTTATTTCATTTGCCATTTGTTGAATACTGATACTGTACTGGTTTTCATCCAGTCTTCTGGAGCTTCTCTGCAGTTCTGAGATACATTAAAGATCAGCATTAATTGAGCAAGGAACCACTAGGCTATCATAAAACTCTCAGCTATGAGTTAGCTGTGTGTATACTGATAGAAAAATATCTGACTGTAGTAGCTGTCATTGAATATCGTCCTGAGATACTATTGAAAAGGTGCTATATCCTCATCACTTGATCAGAGCAGGTTATCCTGTTTTATTTCATAAATGCAGAAAGTAATTATTTATTGAACTTTTCAACCTCTTCTGCATGATTTGTGATGGATATGATTTATAGATCCTCTGTTGTTCCTGGTATGTCTTGAAACTCATTTAAATTATCCTTAAATCTTCCAACAATTGATTTCTTTTTTCATCTGTTTGGTCCTCACATAAACTTGATACATTTCTTAGCATCAGTGTCTTCTTTAAATATTAGAATTTTAAAGTATTTTTTAAGTTAGTCTAGAGTTTTCTTAGGTTTGAAAAAGATGGTTTTATGGGCATTAGAAATAAGAATTCTAAACAGCTTTCATTTTGGTGAGCATTTCTGTGTACAAATTATTTTCCCAGTCTGATTTAGCTTAGAATTATTTTCACATTCTGAAATTGGCCTTTTGAAAATATCAGATCTGGTTTTGAGTTTAGGTTGTATGCCTTTGTTTTTGTAATGAATGTGTAGACTCTTAAATTCCCTGACTTTTAGTTCCACAATCAGTCTCTCTCTATCTTCAAGATGAAGTTTAATGTGTCACTTCCCAATGTTGACTCTCTTAATGATTTTTCAATTAAGAGATTTTAATATAGTTTTAGAAAATTAATTAACTTTTAGAACTAGCAGTTGCATGTTGTTGACATATGTCACGAGGTCAATCCCTGCTGAGAAGTCGGAATTTTTTTCTCTGAGGTTGTGGATTAATCATCCTGTTCTGCAGCATGACTTGATTGTCTGTTGCACCCAACAGTAAGGAACCCACTTTGATCCATACTACCTACTATCCATGACTGCTTAGTCAGGATCATTCGCTTCCAACTTGGCAGTGACATAGATAATGCTGGGGTTTATTTTCAAGAAAAGCCCATACCTCTTATTCATGGAATGTCACTAGTCTGAAAAGATGGAGCACAACACATAGAACAGCAGTGCAGTAGTATATTGGAAATCACAGTTTTATCACTGTGGATTTATTTGTAAGCAGGTAACAGGAGTGGGTACACACCTGAGCACCATAAAGACACTGGGCAAGCACTATCAGACTGAAACACTGGTAACAATGGACCCAGATTTTGCTTCAAGACTATAAACCCTCGGTTCTACCACAGAGGTTTGGTTGGGTGTGGGAGGCTATCATTAAAAAGAGACCTCCAAGGAAAAGAAATAATCATGTTATCAGGAAAACATTACAATATGGAGATCGTAGATCTCATCAGCTATAATTCTTTCATTTGTGGTGAATCCTGAGGGTGTGTGCCTTGGGCCCAGATGTTTTTGTCTATTTTAAGTTTTCTTTAATTGTGTCAGTTTATGTCATTGGAGGAAAGGGGTCAGGATTGGGAAAGTGATTCTTCCTCTATACTGAACACTGGTGAGGCCACACATTGAGTGCTGTGTTCAGTTCTGGGCCCTTTACTACAAGAAAGATATTGAGGAGCTGGAGTGTGTCCAGAGAACGCAACGCAGCTGAGGAAAGTTGTAGAGAGTAAGTCCTATGAGCAGCTGAAGGAGCTGGAATTGTTTAGCCTGGAGAAGAAGAAGCTCAGGGGTGACCTTATCACCCTCTACAACTCTATGAAAGATGGTTGTAGCCAGGTGGGGGTCAGCCTCCTCTCCCAGATAACAGGTGACAGGATGAGAGGAAATGACCTCAAGCTGCGCCACAGGAGGTTTAGGTTGGACATCAGGAAGAATTTCTCCACTGAGAGGGTTGTCAAGCAAAGACCAGCATTGTCCTTCTTTCTTTCACTTAAATTGCAAATACGATCTTTCAACAACTTTTAATCTGCTGTAATGCATGTGACTAGTAACCAAAGCATTAGACAGCCACTGTGTTCTACTGGTTTTATCACTGTACTACAGTAGCAATCAAGAAGAGAAAACTGACACATTTCTGGCCTGTGGCTAAGCAATTAGGAGAATCAGTACTGGATTACATCATCTTAAAGCAGATTTGTTGTGAGTGAACTAAGTTTTTCACACCCTGGGTATCACAACAGTTTTAATCTTTCAGTAACATCTTGTGTAAAAATTAATCATAAGCTTGGCTGGATTATTTTTGACACCCAGGAAAACATTGTGAAAAGCCATTCTTGGGTAGTTTTTTGATACATGAAAGATATGTCATAAATCCTCCCATTTTGCTTCACTGTTTGCACAGTTTAATCACAATGGCCCCAGTAAATGACACGAAAGTAAAATTCTCTGTAAATTATTAAAGTATCTGTTACTTAAAAACAGATAATGAACACAACAATGAATTTGGCATCACTTTTCCAATAGAAAAAAATCCCTCATTTGTTAGCTCCAGGAAAATTCAGCTTAAAGAGACAGAGGAAGGAGTTACATAATATAGAAAGTTATATACATAATTTCTCATTATGTAGAAATTCTGGTTTATTTTGAAAGTTAAAAGCACTGGCTTGTGTTTTTTCTTCTCTACTTTTTTTTTTTTTTAAATTTGTGCTGCATAGCTGTAAAAAATGCAGCATAAGTAATTGGCAGAGAAAATTTTGTTGACAGGGAGGTCTTTACCCCGTAAAGGTGATGCATGTCATCGGAGTGTCCTTTCTGTCACCTCATGTGCTTGTATCAGAGACATTACTAATTTGGCAGGCAAAACTCTTCCACATCTATCCTCCTTTGGGGCTGGATGATTGCCCTGAATTCCTGTCTGTGTGAGTTGGCATCAGCATGTACTAACTATTGAGCTTACGTCAGTGTTATCTAAGCCTGGCAATGCACTGTTAAATTTGTGAGCACAGAAAAATCACTTTTAAAGCACTATTTCATATGCACTTATAATACACATTTTAGAAGATCTCTTAGTTTCAGTCATGTTTATATAGCATTTCTGAAAAATTACTAAGATAAATTGAAAGGTTTGTTTCATTTTTAGTGTATGTAAGCAAAATAGCATATATATTACATGCATGTGTTTTATCTTATTACATGCAATATGATATGCATGTAACTCTGATTAAGATGCTATTTTCTGTTCATTGATAAAATATGGGCTATATGCCAGAACAACAAGGTAAGGTAAAAACCAGGGGGAGATGATTAAGACTAGGAGCTGATACTGGTGTGGCTTTCCACTTGGTGCATTGAAAAGTTCTTCACCCAAACAGATTTTTTTTTTATTGGCAACTAGCTTTCTCTGAAGTGTTTAACTAATATCTGAAAACTATCTACAAGTAGATAAATCTAAGAAATTATCTAGAAACACTTCATTCTATTTTCACATTAATAATAATGTAAAGCAGTTGTCAGTACTTGTCACAAATACTAAAAACACCACTGGAATTGCCAAGCAGGACAGATCTTTAACACAAGAAATTGCTGTCGTCCCCATTTCCCCCCAAAAAAGAGATATGCACACTCTTGCACTTGTTTCCTAGAAGAAAAGTAGACTACTTGTTGGACTTACGATAGGCTTCCCTGAGACTGTTTACCAGGGGATAATTGCAATCTGTTGACATTGTTTAAAAGATTAAAAATTATGGTATAAAATGGTATTAGAGAGCTAGATAGTTCCATATTTGCAGGGAAGCAATTATGACAATACGTGGCTTGAAACAGAGAGCAGGTTTAGATTAGATTTTTAGGAAGAAATTCTTTACTCTGAGGGTGGCAAGGCACTGGAACAGGTTGCCCAGAGAAGCTGTGAATTCCAGCCCCATTCCTAGAAGTGTTCAAGGCCAGGTTGGATGCGGCTCTGAGTAACCTGGTCTAGTGGAAGTCCCATGGCAGAGGGGTTGGAACAAGATGATTTTTTTAAGGTCCCTTCCAACCCAAACTATTCTGTGTTTCTGTGATAGTTCTCATCAGGATATGGAGTCATGGGAGCTGCCATTTCTTCTCTAGATGGCTTCAAGTAAGTGCTTGAAAATAGCTGTGGAGTGATGTAAGATGTGCTTTGTTTATGTGAAGTTGTCAAATGTGTGGGAAGAGCTTTTCTGTTGAATGCTTGGCATGAACTTGGAAGAGTTACAACAGAGGAAAGTGGGCGGGTGTTGTTTTCCCTGAAAGCAATAGTGAAAGAATAAGTACTAGAAGGTTATTTGTCTGGATAAGATAACAAGGCAGTTTGAGGGTTTAAAGATCATAACTTAAATACATCAGTGTGTGGTGATACTTGCAATGAATAGAGTCCTGCCTCCTGCGGGTAAGGAATATGAGTGCACATCCAAGGTCTGTAGTATTAGAGGCAAACCACGAAAGAAAATCAGGGAAACAGACTGCACAACAGGCGGCAGCAGGAAGACCTGAAAACTAGGAATCGATCTAGTTCTGAGGAGTCAGGTTCAAACACATGGAGCCTACGTTACTTTGTAAAGGGAGGGTTATACACTGCAAGGTAAAACCATTGCACAGCAGCCCCTCACTTCAATTCATAGCATTCCTCCTCATCTGTCTGCCTTTGCATCAGGCTGGCCATGTATTTGTTCTAAACCAGGGTGTTTTGTGAGCTTTCTGCCCTGAGTAATTTTCTTCCTATCCCCTTATTTTTATGCCAAGGTGGCTTTAACAAAAGCTGTCTCCTTCAGTGTTGCTGGAGAAGGTTCTACTTCAGTTGCAGCAGTTGACAGTTAATGTGTGGACAAGCGTACGCTGTAAGTGCTGCACAGAGAACAAAACACCGGCCTTTATTGAATGTCTTTATTTTGCCCTTTTTAATGTCCTAAGTGAAGGTATCATTAGGTCATGATTCACTGAAATGGAGTGATAAATTCCTGAACAGGGCTATAAGTTTTGTCATGGCGGGGTAATAGTTGATCTTTTAAAGCAGTTGAGTCAGCTTTTAGAAAGCTTGATGCACTAATAAAACATCTGTGTAATAGTGAAATATGTTGTATGGTTACTGATGGCCTAAGCAGCATGCAAAGTATTAGCCACAAAAGCAAGCAAGCTGGCAATTTCTGGCAACGTCTGAGGGAGCTTTGCTGGAATGGGCAGAAAGGGCATTTCTCCTTACTGCCATAGCTTTATCGCTGTTTGCAGGCTTTTTATCTTACCATATTGTATGAATATCAATTGTATCAGTACAATACAGAGGTATTAACTTATCTACTCATATTCTCTAAAAAGGTGTTACCATTAAAGTGTCAAAAAGCTGTTCTAAACGACAAATATTTCTGGACCATATCAATCTTAGGAATGGCTAGTGCAAAATTGCTAAACAGAAAATATAATACATTTTATAGTGAACAAGCTGCAGCAAAACCAACTTAAATCTTTTGGGGCAATATAACTTTCCTGTATTCAGTTGTAGTTTAAATAAAGAACAATTAAATTGCCACAGGCTTTCCACTTTAAGAACAATTTCAGAGGTATATAAATTCAATAGCATTGCCTGTTTCTAAAAGTGACAGCCTCTGGAGCTATTTTCTATGCTTGGCCATACCTTCACAAGGACTCTCTGATATCAGGAGGAGAAAGTCATTCCAATTTGGGTAAGACTGATTTATCAGCCCAGAGAGAGAAAATATGTCTTCACAGAGAATTACTTTCAAGTAAGTTTCTGGGATCAGGGGTTTTGAAGACAAGGGTTGTACAAGGAATGTCCAGAGGATGGCTAGCCAAAGTCAGATCACTAAACTCTGTTAAACTTGTAAAGACAGAAGTAATACTTTTTTTAGTCAATACACAAAACCCTTTCACAGCAAACATGGGAGGGAGGTTTCACAGAGTCTACATCAGTACTAGGGATATATTGATTACGTACCCCATGTCTGCTGTACTGGATTGAGTAATTATTCTGTTAGGTAAAACGTGTACTTTTCCAAAGCTTTTCAGTAGTTTTGCTGCATCTGAAAACTAAGCTGCTGAAAAGCTACAGATCCCCAAACCTCATCTTTATCTCGGCCAAAAATTAATAACCAACAACATTAAGCAACTGGAATACAAGACAAAATATCAGGTATTCCTAACTCACATCACCTGATACTTTCTATTATTCTCTGAAATGCCTTTCTCAGACTTTGTGTGTCTCCCTGGAAATATCAGTACTTTTGTTGTGTGGAATGATATATCCACTACTCTTGCAGCAATTCTGTTGTGGTTGTAGTCTAACTAATACCTCCCCAAAGAAATCAGCTCTTATCTGCCTTCTCTCTGGAACTTGGTGAAGATATCATAGTCTGTAGGAAATAAGGTTAGAAGTGAGCTCCAAAGGTCATCTAATCTATCCCCATTACCTCAATATCACCTTCAGGGAATATGGCAATGGCATCTACTCCTCTTTTGTATTGTAATTCTTCTCTGCTTCATGACTTACTGGTGACAGAAACAGCATTTTTTGAAAAATGCAGGTGTTATTATTCCTAGAACAACTTCTCTCTTTTATTGGAGGAAAAAATCAAAAATGTTTCTTGTTATCTGTCTATGGCACAAAGGATTTCTGGATCATGTACTAACATGATCAGTCTAGTCTATTCTCAGTATTTCTGAAGAAGAGCAAACTAAACAGGGGGGAAGCCCTAAATGTAGTACTCGGTATTTTTTCATCGAAGTGCTCTGCATTGGAAAGTGCAAGAATGACACAGATGGATTTCTCTATTAAAAAATGTTCATTTTGGTGCATTTTCTGGTTTGGAAGACAGACAAATATTTGTTTGATTTTATATCAAAAAATCTCCTTTGAAAATTTTTGAAATTTCAAAATTTGGTTTTCAAAACCTACCTTTACTTAGAAATTTAACTTTATAAACAAAAATAAAGACTAGAATCATTCTATCTTTTAGAATATTTAAATAAAGTATTTTCTTTTGTTGGATTCCTTTCATTTTAGTTGGTTTTCCTTCTTTGGATTGTCAGTATGTGATAATTTTATACCAGGATCTAGACTTGAATGTTCCATAATGCCAAAATTTTAAAAATATCCAAAGGTTGACAGAGACTTCAAAGTATAAAGACCATTGGTGTGCTATAGAACTTGAAGAAAATGTTGTTTCCTGATGGTTATGTCCAGATAATAATCTTTCAAAATCACTTGTCATGTCTGCTATAATATAGGTCTTGATTTCTGTATGCTTTGATTGAGATGTCTTATACCAGATGAGTGCAACTGGATATACCTTACGTTTAATTTTGACTTTTATTGGGTAGCCATTCATAAAGAAATACCTACATTTATGTGTATCAAGATAGAGGCAGCTAAGAATTGATACTTTTGGAAATTTAAATGTTTTGGTAGGCAGAAAAAAATTTTTCATTCTCAAATAATTTTGAATATAATATATTGCACATTCTCAATGTAATTTTGAGTGTACTTTTCTTCTGCCTTTACCTTCGTAGTTCCAGACTTTAAAAGACTGTTAAGATCATTGACAGTGTATATCAAGAAGAGATAAACATCCTTACAGCTTTGAAAATCTGATCCTATAGAGCCAGGGTATATCAACTCTCTCATCTCCCTCTCTGATCTATTGAAATACCACCCTTCAATGAAAGTGAAGTAAGGATGTTGTAATTCTTCAGACATTCCTGAAAAATTAATTTGATCCACAGTCCATAATGTGCTTTTGTTTGAAAATTGGGAAAAGAAATTAATTTTAGTAATTGTATCAAGGAGGTGCCATTGACCTCCCTTTCTAGATCCATCTGAAACCAGTATATCACAACTCAAAAGACTTCTTATAATAGCTAAATGTTTTTGTTGCACACTGAGAATCACAGAGTATGAAAATTGCATGTTTTATTTTGCTGGTGTTTTGAATTAGAAGTTGATGGCCTTTCTTTTGAAGTATTTAAAATATTATCTTGCTATAATTCTATATTCAGTAAGATTGAATGAGAAGGTTGTGTGGTGTCACTTTATACAATGCCTTTTAATTTCTTATTTCTTTCTTGGCAAGTAAATACAATTTCTAAATGTAATTGGTGTAATTATAGGCACTGAACAACTTTATGTTGAGCTTCATTTTATATCACATTTTCCATTTATATAGTTGATTTTAATTGTATATTACAGTCTTTGAAAGTCACTGCTTGTTTCCTTCTCTCATAGAAGAAGTTGACTGTTGTTGAACTCAGCTATATCTCCTAATTTAGTCAAAAACATTCTTTTCTACACTGGTGTTCTTTTATCTACTTTGTATTAAAAGGAACGAGTTTATTTAGCATTCACATATCTGAAAAGGTAACTTAATCAAAATTTTGCACATATTTCCAATAAATGCACGTAATTATAGTAAGCACGAAATTGCTTAACTTTAAAAAAAAGCCTATCCTGAAGTTAGGGAAAAAACCCCCCAACGTTGACACTTCTGATGTTTCTCTAATAATTGAGGTGCAGGGCTTGTAAACAGTACCTAGGTCCTGCGTAGGGGAGAGAGGTGTGTGATCCCACTAGATCCTAGGTAGATGGAGAGAAGTCAGTCTTCATCAGCTTCTGTCACAGTTGTACAGTGGAGTTGTCTTCCTTCCTTTTTCCTTTTGGTGATTTTATAGCAAATTCTAAGGCAAAACATTATAATGGACAATGTCTATTTGGGATTGTATTTTTTCCCAAATAAATGTAATGGTTTTTTCTATTCTGATCCCTCCCACATTTTTTCTATTTTTTGGGGTTTTTTTTGGTTTTGGGGGGTTTTTTTGTTGTTTGTTTGGATTTTTGTGGTGGTGGGGTTTTTTTGCTTGTTTTTGTGCTATAATCTCCTTTCATACCCCTATTATGGAAATTTTGGTATTTAATGTAAGCTGTTTATCAGCATGTTCCTCGCAGATTTCTCCTTTATTTGACATGAAGTATAGTTAAGTTTTTAATTTTTCAACAAAATTTATGTGAACCATTTGTATTCCACTGATTATTACTTTTTTATTCCTTTGTAAAATATTTAATAAAACAGAAAATTGGTAGGTAAAAAAACTTTTCCAGTAGTACTTGCTGAGGTCTGTATTTGGTCATATTATCTCCAGCTTCAGGTTTACAATTCCTGTTCAAATTGTTTCATATGACCTCTTCATGTCTTTCCAAAACACACCCTGTATTCCGGAGGGAGGGTGCATTTTTACATCATTAAGATGATACATGGTTGAAATTTTGCATCACTGTTGCTTTTCTAAGGTCTTTGCACAGTGCACAGATACTATTGTCCTCCAGGATCTGTGCATCTACTGTGCCAATTCAGAGAAAGGCAAAAAACCCACAAACCCCCATTGCCTCAAGTTAGTAAGACCATTTTCTTGCACAAAGAGCAAGGGAGATAATCAAACATATAGTCAATATCTCATATTAATAGAGAAGCTTCTGTAGGTAATTCGTTGTAAGAGTTAAATGGGTATGCAGTGCTGCTGGTGATATTTTGCTGTATGAACTACTGGAAATAAAGCCTACAGTGTGTAATACAGAAAAATGACAACACTCTAAGTGCTTTCATGCTGTAGCTTAGTGACAATTTTGGTCAGGGTTAAATGGATTCATTAGGTTCCATTAAAACACCTATAAATCTGAAATTTCAGCAATTTTAATGTACATTTCTTTTCATGAACTCTGAAATTTCATACTCTGAATTAAAAAATCAGCTTAGCAAAATTGTTGAGAAATTATGTACATAAGCATTTTTAAAATAATAAAGGCTGTGCCTCTATTTTTGGCCAGTCAGATCAATATGAATGTTTTCAGATTCTTCAACAACTAGCAGCAAGTGAAGGTTTTCTCTGCCTTTTCTTCTGTTTGTCTGCAGCAACAGGAATGAGAGATGTTAACAGAGCGGCAGGAGGAGGTGGAAATACCAGTGATGATTCAATCTAATATAATTTGTTTAAGACATTTTATATTGACCTCACTTAGTATATCAAATTCAGATATATTACGTATACTGTAACACAAATGATACCACTATTTTAAGAAGATCACTTTCACCTGTAGTTCTGCAGGATTCTTCAGTCACTCTTTGCTTCAGAAAGTGCTACTAGAGAAAAAATTAAACAAACTACCCCAAAATTTCCACATATGGTTTGGGCACAAAAATGGTAGTTCCAATTTTCCAGTGCATAAATGTTGAGCAGTTTGACTTAAACTAAGTGTAAAGATTTCTATGTTAGGAATTTCAATGTGTTATGAAAATAGGTTATTTCTTTACTTGAGTGTTGGCTGAAGATCTTATTAACAGAATACCTATTCCCTACACTCTATACTAAGATCTTGTGTCAAAAAGATTTTTAAAGGCTTGGAGATTTTTTTTTTCTGTTGTTCTCCAGAACTGAAATTTTCTCTTTCAGCAAGAGCTGATGAATAGCGTTCTCCTATGGCGTATTCCATAGACAATGTCCTTTTTCCAAAATTGCTGCTACCTCCTATTGCTCTCAGTGGGATTGAAGCCACAGTTGCCCTCAGCAAAGATACACTTCTGCAAAATGACTAATGCTTCCCATTGTTTCCAATATGAGTGGAACTGCTCCTAGATAGGATAATTGTTCCTGAAGCACAGGAAATAACAAAAAACTTCAGCCAGCAATGGCGACTATATCAGAAATGCAGGATCAAGATGTTGATTTGTCTTTCTAAATTAGTTTTATTTTACCTAAAATTGCAAATACTGCTATGTGAGAATTGTGTGAAGTTGCAAGATTGGTAAAACTAAAATGTTGTGGGAGGTGTAGCTGAGTCCAGTGATACATTTATTTCTGACAGTTTCTTGGGTTTATAATTTTTATTTTTTTATTTGTTTTCAGTACACAGGCATGTACTGTTTTTACCTTTCATCATTATTTCACCTTACCTTTTCCACTATCTTTCATTTAATATAATACTTTTTGAGGGAGTTGTTGCCAAAAGATTAATAAGGAGAGCAAATGTTCAGGACGGCAAATTAGATGCCAATCTTAATTATTCAGAAATATAAGAGACAAATTATCATATTCTACTAATATTGTTATAGTCATTAAAATTATCATCAAATAAACCCAAATGTAGCTCACTGACATAATTTAGATACTATAATTAAAACAAAGTATTATAAAAATTTTATTATAAATAAAATGAACATAATACACATTTTGTTTATTACTAGATATTTAGTATATTAGCTTGTGTTTTGAGTCAATAATATCTGTAGTTCAGGGATGTTTCTATTACTGCTATAAGCCTTAGGAGTGTCATAGGGACTTGAAGTGGTCTTCCCTATTCTAGTAGCTTTTTCTTTTACAACTTGTTTCTAAATTTACTCTGTACCTGACAAGCTGTAAAAACAAAAAGCAGAGTAATCATTCTTTAAAATCATTAAGGATTAGTTAATATCAATGCTTTTAAAGGGAGAAAGTGGAATACACTTCTTTGTATGTATTTATTACTGCTTTCAGATATCTGAAAATAGAGTGTTTGCTGCTGTTTGATCTCTTGACGTCAAACTGGTTCTTGCTGGAGGCAACAGTGCCACTAGAGCGTTTCGACCTTGTTTTCTTCTATTTTGTCCTTTTTCATGCCATTTCGTAATGTGAACAGGGAATACATGTATTTTTAAATGACAATTGCAAAACTAAGGCCATATATTATTTCTGAAGTGAAAAACTAAAGAGATTTTTTTTTCTTTTACTAGGGTATTTCTAGTGAAACTTGTATTGGTAGCTTCAAAGCGTGTATAGTAATCTCAAAGTACTATGACATATGATCACAAGAGAAGAAATGTAAGAGTTGTAAAACCAAGTAATAAATGTGGAATGCTTCTATTCCCTGTCATTTTCATGAGTGCAGCTTAATGGACTAGTGAACTCTTACCTGGTTTTTAGTGGTGAAAGATCAGAATTACCTCCTGTCTGTTTAATTTCTTTGTTCACATTGGTGTTTTTTGGTATTCTAATAACATAGAAGCATTAAGATCTCATACCCATAATAATAAAGCTCACCATTTCTAATTTGTGACCTTCTTGTATAATTGTAAAACAATATCCATAAAATTTAAAAATTAATTCATCAAGAATATTTAAATCCTTGGCTTTATAGATTGGAAGGGAAACGGATGTCCCAGGCCAAGAACTGTGTTGTCTTCCCTGTGCTGGGATAATCTAGCAATCAGCCCAAAGAAAGAATGAGGGACCGAAGTGTAGAACACTGGTTTGTTGTATAATGCAAGCTCTTTCAAAAGAGATTATAATATTTACTAACCATAGCATAACTAAATCTAGCTTTTGTTCATGCAACAAAAAAAGGAAAAATTCATTGGATACTAACCTTCAATGATGAATTCATGCACACCTAAAGGAAGGATAGCATATTAGGAGGATCATGTCCCAAAAGAGCATTGTGTTCACAGGGTCCAAATTCTAAGTAGTTAAAAGGATAAGCTGAAGCCAAACATTTTGTGGTTATTTGTTTGAATTGTGGTAGTTTGTAGACTGTTAAAACTTAGATAATGAAGTTAGAGATCTAAAACCTTTGGGTTTCTGTTAGAGTCAGTGCGAAAGGTATCCCTTTCCGGTGTAGTTCAGAAAACCTGACTTAGATTTCTGCTCTCATTTCTTCTTTCTACATGGATAATCTAGGAAGCCAAGGCTAAAACCATTTCCTAATATTGCTACTTAAGTAATGTGGCTAAGCATAGGGTTCAAAACCACTCTCTAGTACTTGAACATATAGTAAGAGATGCTAACATGAAGAGCAGTAAGTGAAAAAGAGAGAAGATGAGGCAGGGTCTACTACAAAGCAATGACTGAAGACAGTGTGGGAAGTCCCACAGTTACTCTGAAATAGAATATGGATTCACACCTTGAATTGTGTGAAAACAATGGAATGTGACAGTATCGCCCCTCAGTTCAGGAAGGACGTTTAAGACTCTTGAGCGTGTCCAAAGGAGGTGAAGGGCTGGTGAAGGGATTGGAACACAAGCCCTATGAGGAACCGCTAAGGGAGCTGGAGTTGTTTAGCCTGGAGAAAAGGAGACCCAGAGGTGACCTTATCACTCTCTACAACTACCTGAAAGATGGTTGTAGGCAAGTGGGGATTGGTCTCTTTTTCCAGGCAACAATGGACTGAATGAGAGGACACAGTCTTAAGTTGCACCAAGGGAAATTTGGGTTGGATGTTAGGAAAAAGTTTTTTACTGAAAGAGTGATAAAGTTCTGGAATCATCTGCCCGAGGAGGTGGTGGAGTCACCATCCCTGGATGTGTTTAAAAGAAGATTGGATGTGGCACTCTGTGCCATGGTTTAGTTGAGGTGGTGTTAGGGCATGGGTTGGACTCGGTGATCTTGGAGGTCTCTTCCAACCTGGTGATTCTGTGATTCTGTGATCTGCCTTACATAGAGAGGAAAATAAGGAAGGTATAAGGTGCAAGTGACTTGCTTATGGTCATATGGCCAGTGTATAGCAGCTTCAGGAGTTACACTAGGTTTTCTTCTGTTCAGGGTTATATTTGCTGTCCTACATTGATTTCAGTGCAAATTTCTCTAAGACTTAGGATTTAGTCTTGCTCTATTAAACTGACAATTTTCTGATGGATCTAGAGTTGTTGTGAACTGCTAAATAGGAGTCATGGAATATGGCTGTATGCTTTTTTGTAAAACAACAGTATTTGTCATACTCTATCAGAAAGAACATGTCAAATTCAGTAGTGACCATTCCTTATGTTGTAGAAAAGTAGAAATCTCTTCCATATTCTGTCCATTCATGCAGTACTTAATGTGAAGACATGCTTTTTCAGAACCTGCACAAGTCAGTGCATTGTCTGATGCATGATACACAATGATCTTATTTAACATGCATAATTATGATCTGTGGATCAGAAGATCCCTTTGTTTTAACTGGTTTAGATTTTTAGTGTAATTTATATCAGCATTTTCTGTGGTATACAATTTCAAAACTGAGCTGCAGCATTGGATATAATGCAGTAAATTCACATGTTTCACTTGAAACAGTGCTGTCATGTGTGGAGAGGTGAGGTCTTTTTACTATTTAATGACACTATATCGCTGCATTTTTATTTTTCCAGGTCTTTTCAGATAATTCTATGTAGTGTTTATTTTCTTCTTCAGTTGCATTCCTTTCCCAAAATTACTAAGTGTTATTTTGGTTTGAGGTTTTTTAGGCAACTCATAGTATTGGAATAATGTGTACCATACTTTGGGATGCTGAATACCAAA